>CAVLYN010000293.1:0-54662 GCA_963675135.1 Galeopsis tetrahit | reverse complement strand
CTCGTCGCTGCAGCTCATGGTACTGCTAAATGAACTCAAGCGCGCCTTTTCCATGCCGCACCTCTCCATCGCCGACTTGTTTGCGCACCCGACACTGCAGCTGCAACTCGAACTGCTATCGGGCACAGATGCAGTCGCGACTGCGAGCGAGGCGCCGCTTCTGCCGATCGACGATGCACCGCGCATTCTTGTGGCCGCATGCGAGGGTGTATTTCCAGTCGAGATTAGTGAGGCAGGTGCGCGACCAGGCATGGATGACCTGTGGCGCCATGTGACAGCGCACGGCGTCATCTGCGCAGGCCAAGCAGCCACCTCCGCCGCCGCCGCAAGTCTGCACCACGTGCCGGCTTTCGGACGCCTGGACCCGGTTCTGTGGGAGATGTTTGCGCACGAAACGTTTCACCTGTCGCGCAAGGAAGCGTCGCACATGGACCCCCAGCAGCGCCTGCTCATCGAGTGCACGTTTCAGGCGCTGGCGCAGGCGTGCATTTCGACGACCCACGCGCGCATTGGCACGTTTGTCGCTCTGTCGGATCCGCACCAGCCGTGTTCGGCAACGATTGACAATACCGAGACAGTCGCCGAGCGCTATCAGCGACTGAGCAACAACATGGCCGCCACAGCCGCCACGCGTCTGGCCTACACCTTCAACCTACGCGGCCCGACGCAGACGATCCAGACGGCGTGCTCGTCGTTCGGAGTTGCGCTCGATACGGCCGTCCATGCGATCCGCGGCGGCCGGTGCGATGCAGCCGTGGTGGCAGCCGCGTCGGTGCGTCTACCGCAAGACGGCCACACGTGGGAGGATGGCATGATTTTTTCACGTCACGGCCAGTGTCGACCCTTTGAAGCACGCAGCGATGGAATCACGATTGCCAATGCGTGCGGCGCACTCGTGCTCGTATCAAGTGCGTACGCCCCCTCCGCTGCCAATTCTATCGCAGGACAGGTAGAAGTGGTGGCGACGCGTGCCAACAATGATGGACGGCCGGTGGAAAAGGTGGGGTTCACAGCGCCGAACCTGACGGGTGAGATCGACGTGATGTGCCACGTGCTGACGCATGGCGGCGTGACCAGTCGCACCCGCCTGGCACTGGTCGAGGCGCACGGCACAGGTACAGCCGTGGGCGACCCGATTGAGCTGCACGCCATAGGTAAGGCGCTCTCCGCACACTTTGCGCACGAGGCCGACGAAGACGACAAGGATGCAACCGCTCGTGTCATCGTGTCGGCAATCAAGGCGAATCTGGGACACGCCGATACGGCGGCAGGTCTGGTCGGGGTGGCCAAGGCGCTCTTGTGTCTCGAGCATGGCCTGGTACCGCATCAGCCTGATTTCGCACGCCCCAACCCGGCCATCGACCTAGACCGCGCGCATGGACGCCTGCGCATCCTGGCTACGCATGACCATCGACTCGATGCACGGCAGACAGACGTGATGGTCAACTGCTTTGGTATCGGCGGTTCGAATGCAGCGGCCCTTTTGCGCATGCACCGGTCGAGCAAGCAGGAGGAGAAGGGCACTGACTCCACCGCCGCCTCCGTCATTGTCTGGCTCTTGACGCATGAGACGTTCGAGCTGGCCGGTGCGTGGCTCGACACGCTGCTACGACAGTGCAAGGGTGACCGACGCATGGCCGATCGTATCGCGCACACACTGCGCGCACGCTGGCACCAACGTGCGCACTTGTTTCCTGAATATCTTGCACGTCGGTTGACACGCACACACGCCGCGCTCGTGTGGTCGCCAGATGCGCATGCAAGCGATGCAGCCTATGCGACGGCACCACCCGCGAGTGCAACGCACCGTGAGCCAGTCGTGTTTTGCGTCACCGGCCAGGGCTGCCTCGATATGGACCACGTGCGTTGGTTGCACAAGACGCATGCCGCGTATCGTGCCAGCTTCAACGGAACGCTTGCAGCCATAGAGCGCGTGTCTTACCAGTGGGACAATTTGCTGCCGGCCTGCACACATCTGGACCTGGCTGCTGCGCTCACCGATGCGCACGAATCCCCCACACGGCAGCAGTGGATTGGGTTTGCGCACGGCTTGGCCTTGTGCCATGTCTGGCTGCGCGAGCTCGACGGCAGCCATGCAGTACCCTGGTTCGTCGGGCACAGCCTGGGCGAATATGCTGCACGCGTTTGCTGTGGACGTTTGGGTTTGGATGAGGCCGTGCTCTTGATTGCCGTACGCAGCGAGCTGGTGCGCCGTGCCGATGCCGGATTCATGGTGGCTGTGCAGTGTACGCAAGCCGAGGCAAACGGATGCTGCGCCGCAACTGGCGCGTCGCTCGCAGCCGTCAATGCGCCGAGACAAGTGGTGCTGTCGGGTGCTGATTCAACACGTGCATCTGTACTTGCGTGGTGTGAAGAGCGCGAGCTGAAGGCGCATCCGTTGCCGAGCGGGGGTGTGGCATATCACTCGGACCTGTTGCGCCAGACCGCCGCGCGTGCATCTGCGTGGCTGATCCAAGCGCGTGAAGCATGGGCAAAAGTCGTCTGTGAAACTGCGCATGAACCGATCGTTCCCAGCGCGCGCCTGTTTTCCAGCACGTCTGCTGGCGAGGAGCATGCAGACGTCTTTGCTTGGATGCTCGACCATCTGTGCGCGCCTGTCAATTTTTATGGCGCTGTGACACGCATCCTGAACGACGCTTCCGAGCTCAAGCCGGTTGCATGGCTCGAGATGGGCGACCGGCCGGTGCTGCTTCGCCTGGTGCAACAAGCAGCAGCAGTGACTGAGGCAACGGAAGTGGGCGCCCGTGTCGCTGTGTTTCCACGCACCGATCACAGTACAGCAGCGCTCGAGCTTGCCTGGCAACGCGCGCGCTATCACCTCGCGCTTGTGATGGGATGCATCGAGACGCTGCTACCGCAATCATTTTCGTCAAGCGACACGTGTCGACTGCCTTGTATGCCCCTGGCAAGACCGCTTCAGCCGCTCGTAATCAGCCTCAGCCAGGAACGCCCAGCTGTGCCCGCACTGGCTCCGGCCGCAATAGAAAAGTCCGAAACAAACACATCGTCCCGTGCCACGAGCGCCAACTCATCGCCCAACACGACCGGCGCACGACTGGCCGTCGAGCGACGCCGTCGTCAGCATCAGCGTACTTTTTCTACGCTGGTGCACGAAGACATTCGTCGGTTGTTTTTCAAGAGCCTAGGCATCGAGCCGCACGAGTTTGATCGCCATCCCAACCCCAATTTCGTCGAACTGGGCGGCGACTCAATGTCGGCAATCGCGCTGCTAGCGAGCGTGCGCAAACTGGCGCCGCACGGACACATCACCACGGCCGAGTTTCTGGCGCGCCCGACACTCGAGCATCTACTCAAGAGTGCGTTGCACATGGCTGGCGCGCTTCCAACGGTGGCGCATGCCATGACACCGCTACTCGTTCCATCTGCGACAGATGAACCTATCGACACGCTCATGTGTCTGGTACCGCCCGTAGGCGGCACGCTCGCCCTCTACCACGATTTCGTGCCCTGGATTCGTCGGCAGTCGCTATCGTCGCCTCGTGTAGCCGTCTTTGGCTTTCGATACGAGGTGCAGGCCGGTCACTCGGTCGAGTCGCTGGCGCACCATTATTGTCAGCAGCTGGAAGCGACCCTGGTCAGCAAGGCGCCCAACCTGCGCCATGCGCGACGCCTCCTGCTTGTGGGCATTTCGTATGGTGGCCTGGTCGCGCACCATATGAGCCTGACCGCTTCGCCCTCGCTTCCATTCGCGCACATCCATGTGGCCATGATCGACACGCCGACGCCAAGCACACTGACCGAGCGCGCGTATCGTCGCCAGCTCGCATGGACCGACCTGGATGCCTTCAAGTACACCTTTGTCGACATGTTTGAGTACCGCTTCCCCGACACGATGAACGAGGCGTGCCTCGAGCCGATTGACAGCGAGATGGCGCTGGGTGTCTACGTGTGCAAAACCATGCACCTTGAGCTGTCGGGCTACGAAGAGTTGGCTCAGCAGGCGCGCATCTACCTGCAAGACGTGAATTCCATTCGTCGCTACATGCCCTCGCTCGCTCCATCTGCGACACGTAACACGACGACGACGACACTGTTTGTCTGCACGGAGCCGCGCACCATGGATCCCACCGGGCACGACCGCGCGTGGATTCTCTATGTGCCAGGCATCGACGTGCATACCACGCCCGGTCACCACCTGAGTATGAATGCTGATCCCATTGTTGGTCAGTACATCTTATCGCGCCTGTTTCCCAAAGCATAAAAAAACACACATATTCACACGCCTTCTCTAGCTGTCACATGCATTGTCGATGGATCGGTGGAAAGGAGAAAAAGGGGGAGGTGGGGAGGTGGGGGTCAGAGGCCGAGGCCGGCAGCTCTTGCTGCTCGAGCGTTTTTTCTTTTGGGAGAGGCCTCGGGTGATTTTTTTTTGCCCCCCAATGGCCGAGAGAGAAAAACAAGAGGAGCCGACCGGCTGGCTGAGAAGCCCTTGACCCGACCCGTGAAGCTGATACATCCTCCGATGCGTCATCAGAAAGAGATGATCGGGCAAATGGCTGGAAAAAAAACACACTTGTCTTGGCCTTCTGCCGCAGACTTCAACGCTTGCAGCAGCAAGAGAGTCGAGTCTTTTTATCGTGGGCGTACGCGAGTGGCACGATCGAGCGCGAAATAGGCAGCGACACGAAAGACGAGCGTCATTCCAAGCACAAGTAGCGCGCCCTGCCACTCGGTGAGCGTGTCCATGCCATTGGCGGTAATCATGTCGTCGCCCGTCGTGGGTACGCAACCAATGTCGTCGGGTGCGCACGCAAACATGAGGCCGGCCAGCTCGCGGCGCCCGAGGATGGCAAAGATGTAGCGTGGAAAACCGAGCCACGCCGCCCAGCGAATCCACACAGGCAAGCCCGGAATGCGCGCATAAAAGCCCGCCAGCATCAGCAGCACAATTGTCGTGATGTTGCACGTGATGTTGGCCGTCGGCAGGTCCGCCACCTTATGGGGGGGGGGGGTAAAAGCGCAAACAATCGCACGAGCATGTCGTACGTGAGCTGCGCTCACTACTCCTGCTCGGCTCGTTCGCTTTCTTTTTCCCCCAAACCCCCACACGATACTGGTATCATAGGGGGCATCATAGGAGCATCATAGGAGCATCATAGGAGCCTTCTAGAGCGAAGCGGCAGCAGTGGGGTGAAAGGGGGAAACGAGCGACTAGCGAGTGTTCCCCCTCGAGTGTTCCCCCTCTTACTAGGTTGGAGATGAGCAACCCGAGCGATTCACCGCACGTCACCAGCAGCAGGATGGAGGCGAGAAATATCAAAAAGCCACTCGCCGTCGCGGCAAAGCCAATCATCCAGTAGTACAACAGGCAAAAGGCCGTTGGATAAAACATCTGCACCGGCAACTCGCTCAGTGTCTTGGCCATGAAGTACGCACTGAGCCGATACGAGCGCGCACATCGCTCGCGTATGATGACGCGACGCTCGAGCGGAAACGTGGCCGTCGCCGTGATCATTGCCGCCATGTACCTGATGGCGGGTGGGGTAAAAAAAAGCATCGCCACACATCGCACCGTCAGCTCGCACGCTCCTCGTTGGGTCTAGTCATGAGGCATCCATGGAGCCCCCTTGAACGAAGCGGAAAGGTGTGGGGTGAAAGGGG
The DNA here is from genome assembly GCA_963675135.1 of Galeopsis tetrahit. NCBI lineage: Eukaryota > Viridiplantae > Streptophyta > Magnoliopsida > Lamiales > Lamiaceae > Galeopsis > Galeopsis tetrahit. Next base: position 49,019 of record CAVLYN010000293.1, on the reverse strand, counting down.
GAGACGAGTGCGCGAGAAGCAGGTGCACGAGTGTTCCCCCTACCAGAAGGAAACTACGAAAAAGAGCGCACCAAAGCGATCTTGGGCGTGACGCGCCGTAATGGGCAACTGGAACCAGACGAGACTGGCAACGAGTGCCACGGCCATGATGCGTGTCGTCTGGTGGCGCGAGATGATCTCACCGCGCTTTTGTTGATAAGCGCGTTTGAGGAGTACCCGAAACTGCTCGTTCCAGCTCGCAGACCAAGTATCGGTTGGTTTTAGTGGTATCTGAGATGGTGTTGGCGAAGGTGAAAGGGAAAGGGTCGCTGATAACGGCGTGGACGAGACAGCACGCCGTGCTTCTACATCTGATGAAAATGTGTGGTGCGAAATGGGTTCAACCTCGAGCCTGAGCGCGGGTGCTGCCTGCCACGCGGTGACGAGGTTTGCAATAGCGTCACGCTGAGTTAGGTCCAACAGGTATTCTGGTACGTTGCACAGAGGCGGACACGGATGTCCTAGCGATTCAAAGTAGGGTACGGCACGCGTGCGATGACCATAAAAGACCATGTGTCCGCCGGACGCCAGCAACAACAGCTTGTCAAAATGGGCGAACGTGTGTGCAGATGGCTGGTGAATGGTGCACACAATACCCGTGCCTCGGTCGGCCAGAACGCGAAACATCTGGATCAGCTCGGCTGCGGCGGTCGAGTCCAGGCCGCTTGTCGGCTCGTCAGCCAACAACCACGCCGGGTCGGCTAGCAGCTCTATAGCAATACTCACGCGACGTTTTTGCCCGCCGGATAGTGCGGCAACCAATACGTCCAGACATATATCAAGACGTAGCAGTCGAATCACGTCTTCCAACGCCATTTGCTGTTGTGCGTGTGTTCGATGGGAGGGTCGGCGCAATACGGCCGCATGACTCAGCGTTTGGCGTACGGTTAGGTTTGCAAATAGCACATCTTCTTGAGCGACATATCCCATGCGATGACGCATTGCCTTGGTGACGAGGCTTCCATCAATGGTGATACTCGAAGGCGGCGAAGGAGCAGCCATTCCGGCATCAGCCAAGTACTTGACAAGAGTGCTGTTGTGAGTGACGATGAAGCCGTCTGTGAGGCAGCGTTGGTTCCCGTCAAGTCCAAATCCGTAGTAGGCTGCATGATCGATGCGACTCAGTTTAAAAGAGTGGCTCAGTTGGTCGCGTGCAGAGACAGAAGGCTCCAACGCACGCTTGTACGGCAACACCATTGGAAAACGATGCAAGCGAGGACCACCTATGTTAATTCGATAGCCCAAGTAAACTTCTCCTGTCTCCTTGTTGGTGCAGCTCGTTTGGCCCACTTTTCCAGTCGTGCAGCCGAGGCCGCGGCATAAATGGATTACGCCATCAATGAATTGGCGTTCTTTGGCTGGAAACTCGTACATGCGTCGACCCGACTGATAGTGTCCGTCTCCATCGATGAGCCCTGCAAGCAGCGCTTCTCGCACTCCCACAGAATCGCGTAAAAGCTCCATAGGGATGTGCTTGTTGTTCAGCAAATCGTACGACTTGAGTAGCTGGCGTAGTACCGGTCCACCGCTGACGCGGAAGCACGTGTTGCCCGTGGTAGTCGTGCTCTCGTAACGAGTAATGCACACCGACTCGCCATCCTCCATTGCATCTTCGTCGTTTTCGCGGATGGTGCCATCCTCCCTCACCCCAGTTTGCACACGCGCACCATGCGCAGCAGCGTACCATTCCTCGATAGCCAGGATGACGGCAGTGTGACTATGCGCCAGGTTGCGATGGTCTTGACCGATCTGAGATATGGTTTGCTGAGCGGCCGCGCCGTCAGCAAGCCACATGCCGAGTACCCACGCGGTTTGGAACAAGAGGGCCGGACTGGCCTCAATTCCTTGGCTTTCCAGGCGTTCCAAAAGTGATTGCGTCGGCGGGAGAAACTCCGTAAGACTTGGTTGCACCATCATGGCGTGTTGTCGCGCATAGTTTCCGCATCTGAGGAATGCGTCGACGCTGCATTCAACGACGAGCGGCTGCCACTCCTCCAGCATCATAGCCAAATGGCCCTTTGCCTCATTTTCGGTTGCAAAGACTCGACATCCGTCGACTACAGGCACTCGGCCATCTCCTGCTCGTACAAAATCGACTTTCCACGAGCCGGGACGATCGGATCGCTCATAAGCGCATGGTTTGGCGTTGAAACGAAGTACCAGGACGTGATGGCCATTGCACGTCCATGGCTGGTACCCATCCCCCAGGTCGATTTGATACATGGCTGGTGACGTTGGCAATAAGCGATGCTGCGAAAGTCGGTCGTTCTTCTCGTGCATGGATCGATTCCAAGTGGACGAAGAGTAATGGTCGCACCCCTCGTACTTGCACTCGTACCCGCGCGCTTGTTTAAGCCGACCAGGAGCTGTTTTGCCTCCAACATGAGAGAGCTTGATCTGTGCCACCAATGGGTTTAGTTCGCCAGACAACTGGGCAAGTTCTTGGTCCCTACCCGTGTGTCCAACCACAGAACTCCCGGGCAACACGGTACGTGGTGTGCAGTCATCACCCATGAGTAGCTGCGGCCTGCCCTCTTGTGAATCACGCACGATATCTTGCACCTTTTTGGTTGACCCATCGTACATGAGCAGAAGAGTGTCTGCGCCCCAGCATTCTGCATCGAATGACACACGTACATGAAACCCAGTCAGTTTACTTGACAATAGTTAATCAAGTCCCCGTCCCCTTTATTACTTACTTCCAGATCCGGACGCCCCCATGACCGCCAGCAGCTCTTTCGAACGCACGCAACCCGATACTTTATCGAGAAGAAGACGCTGCGATGGTTCTGCTATGACCGACACCTCGAACCATCGAAACTCGTGCGAGGGAACGAGGGCCATGATACCGGTGAAACGAGATCAAACAGAGTGGCTGGCTAGCGATAGACAGCAGCGGAAAGGGAGAGTAACGTGTTGCGAACAAAGAGGGAGGAAAAAAAGTGACAGAACAAAGAGGGAAGAAAAAAAGTGACGGGAGGAAAAAGTGACAAGAAGAACGGCAACAAGTCAGATCTGCTCAGATTTACAGCCGGTTGCAACTGTAAAGGATAAATCTCTCCTGGGCGAGAGAAGCTCACCCCCGCGCACACAGCCCGACACACTGTCGAGCAAGACACGCTCGCCCGCGCGCACTGTCACATTGGTCCAGCGAAACTCGTGTGCCGGCGCGCGTGCAGCCCACACCGACTCGTCCCAGCAAGGCGTCGTCATAAACGCACTGGGAGGGGAAAAAAACGCGAGGAAAGATTTGAAAAAAGTAACAATGGTGTGTGTTTTTGCAACAGAGAGCGCGCGCCACCGTTTTTTTTATCCCAGCTGATCAAAAAAGCTGACAGAGAGAGAGAGAGAGAGAGAGAGAGAGAGAGAGAACCGAGCGACTAGCAAGCGCCTGCCTGTTTCTCTCCTCTCAATATTGCGACTCCAAGTCGCCGCCAGCCGCCTGTACGACAGGCACGCGGCACAACGGACACGTTGGATTGCGCAGCAGCCACTCTTTGACGCAGGACTCATCGTAGGCGTGGTTGCAGGGGAGGGTGCATACGGTGTTGCTATTGGGAACGTAGGCCTCCATGCAAATCGAACACGAGGGCGCGTTGGGATCGGCGACGCCACCGGGCGGTGCAACGGCTTGACCGGCGGGCGCTTGATAGATATGGCATGGAAGCTCTTCGATCTTGGCCCTGACGTGCGGTTGTAGGTTGGGTTTGTCGCCTAGGTAGCGCAGCAGCACGATGGTGCAAGGAAAGCACAGACACGCCAGACAAAACATAACGAATGGTAGTAGCAGCAAGGCATAGGTGATGACGATGATGGCGAGCGTCACCTTGTGGACCCACGGATCGGTGGCGGCACAGGTGTCGGAGCTAAAGAGCCACACGTTGCCGACGATAAACCAGGCGAGACAGACAAAGCCTAGCCGTTTGGTGGTGCGTTCGCACCGCTTCCATTCAAAGCTCTCTTGACGTGAGTGACGCGCCAGGTAGAATTTCCACCACACCAAGGGCGTCGCGACCACTGACAGTAGCAGGTAGACGAGCAGCCACGTCCAGAGCGGCTTGTCGCATGGCACACCGCGACCCTTTTCCAGCGCTGTGACCTCGAGCGCTATCATAACAAAGCCATACGTCTGCGCACCACCAAACAGTAGCCAGCTCTTTTCGATTGCCACCCGGGCATCTGCTTGCGCGTTGGCCTGGATGACCGGGTGCGCACGTTGCATGGCTTGGTTGGGAGGGTGAGTTTTTCCAAAGACGATTTTGGTCGGTGCGTCTTGGACAATGCGTGTCGGCTCCAAGAGCAGTGCCATTACACTTGCCAACTCACCGTCACGCAGTCGCAGCTTTTTCCACCTTGTGTTATCAGCTTTTTTACATTCTACGTTCATGGCTGCAGCAGCAGCAGCATCTACAGGCAGTGAGGCAGTCGAGCTACTTGCAGATCCGGCCGAGCGCGATCGGCGGTTGCGCGTTCTGGTGGAGCATGCCACGCAGATCCGTCAAGATGCGCCCGCACGCCTGATTCAAGCACAGCACGAGCTACTCCACTGCTTTTTTCATCTGGAGGTCGAGGCGTGCCGGGAGACAGGACGTGAAACCTGGCGCGCACGCTATCGCGGGCCGGCCGGTGCCATCGACCTGCGCCTCGTATGCATGTTGATCGAACCCGAGGGTACAGTGCACCCGCTTGTGCAAGAAGGCGAGCACGGTCCGATCATGAAGTATACCGAGTGGATTTGCGAACGGGGCGATGCACGCCCGCAGCCTCGCGATTGGTCCAGCCTCGACGTGTGGGATGCTACCCGAAAGCGCTACCGCTGTCTGGACGCACTGTGGCCGTACAAAATTCGCAGCGACATTGCGTGCAAGCATCACGAGGAGGTCGGAGCGTGGGTCCAGACCATCGCCACTTTGTCACATCGCGCGAGTGCCATCCTGCGTCCGCCACCTCCGCCCTTGCGCTTGCACCAGGTGGGGTGCATGGCGCCCGTGCTGGCCAGCTCGTTTTCGGCCCTCTCACGGCGCCTGGCCGAATGGCAGGCGGCTGACCCCGCCGCTCACGACAAGCCTGTGCAGCCGGAAGCAGCAGCAGCAGCGGCATCAACAGCCTCTTCTTTTCATCCTCGCGCATCTTCGGAACCTGTTGCTCCGCCACAACCACAACCTGTGCCTCAGTCCCTACCTGTGTCCCTGCCCCTGCCTTCTACCTCGCTCGGTTCGTTCCCAGTGGGGTCGGCCGCCACTTCCTCTGCGCCTGTTCCGTCGCAACCCATGTTTGACGCTGCAGAATCGATGCCGCTTCCTCCTCGATTCACGCCAAACATCACGATGCGCATTTCCGCGGCTTCATCGTCGGACCAGATGTTGCAGGCCATGAATCAAGAGGCGGCGCGGTATGCAGCGACGCAGCGGGAGATAGTACGACGGCGCGAGGCCGACCGAGATCGTGCCGCTCAAAGGGAGCTGGAATGCGAACGCGAGCGTGTACGTGCTCAGCAAGACCGCGAGAATCAACGGGCCGCGCGCGAACATGAACGTGCACGCGCGGCCGCTCCAACCTACTCCTGCTATCGGCCACCGGCTGCGTCCGCCGCTTCGGCCACCTATTCCCCGCTACCCATCCTCTATCAACCGCCTATCAATGGCAGCGTCGAGTTTCGTCGCAAATTGGCCGAAGCACAAGCACGCGGACTCGCCGACCAGCGGCATAGCAAAAAGCGCTCTCGCTCTCGGTCGCGCTCGCCTCGTCGCTAGAGTGTGTGTGTGTGTGTGTGTGTGTTTGAAACATGTCTACATTTTGCTCTATTCTCTTTCAAACAAAAAACACAAAGGTTCCTTGTCTCATTGCCTGAGCATGCGGTCCAATACAGCCGTCAATGCACGTCTATGCCTCTCTTGCTTTTGGTAGTGAGCAATCTGTGCGAGGGTCTGCGCGGATGAGTGCATTCTGCGGCGCTTAGCACGAAGGAGAGGTGCAGGAGGTGGTACATCACGCTCGCGCTTGTAATTGGCAGTAGCGGTAGCCCACTCGCTCTGGAGAGTTGCGTCCTGGCCGTGCTCGATCGCGTGCGCGAGGAGAGAGCGAAACACCAAGTCGGGCTGGGGCACGTTCGCGACAAGGTGGACGGCGCGGCAAGTGGGACACGTAATGCTGGTGCAGCCGGCGCCTTGGTGCAGATTGCCAAGGCAGGCAATGCAAAACGCATGTCCGCATGCGAGCACAGCGCGCGAAAACAAGACGCCGACACAAATGCCACAATGTGCGTGGGCCAGGAGCAAGTCGCTTGTTGCATCTGGCTCCTTTTGCTCGTCCATGGTCGAAGCAGGGGGAGAAAAAAGTCTGTGGGGGTGTATGAGAGGGGAAAAAACAGGTCGCCCCTTATAGGGCGAACGATGCAAGCGGTTTCCACGCGCGCTCGGCCTCGCGATAGGGCAGCCAGGTGAGCTTGGGCCAGCGTGCGGCACACGCAACCACATCGGTCTTGCGTGGTTCGTGCCGCGAGTAGTCTTGCTGCAGATGCAGTGGCAACCAGGGCACGCGACCACCAGGCGCATTTGAACCCCTCCAAGGGCTGCGGCACATGAAGCACACATGACTTTGGCCGAAGCGTACCAAGTTGCAAAAGCATTCGCGGCACATGAGCACATCGCAGCATTCGACTTGGATCCAAACGTTGCGATAGGCGCATTTGGGTTCGATGCATATGGGGCAAAATTCTCGCGCGTCGGGTTCCACCGCTTCGTTCTCTACTCTGCCCACCGGTCGCATGACAATGGCCAGTTCGTCGAGTGTACCCAGGCACTCGGTGTCTTTTGCAGGCATGGTCGGCACGAGCATACACAAATCGATGCACCATTGCTGCCAGGGATCTCCGTAATGCAGTGGAATTGATCGCGAAGAGTGCAACAAGACGAGGCACTCGAGATCACGCAGCTGTGAGATACCAACCAAGTCGGTCATCTTGATATAGCCAGTCAGCTCCAGAGAGCACAGCTGACTCATGTTAGTGAGAATGGGGGTACGAGCGAGGGCAAGGCCGGGGGCGGTATGCGCAGCGGTGAGCTGGAGCGCGGTCAGGTGATCGAGGTTCCCCTGATGGAGAAGGAGCGGATCAACGTTTTTGGCATCAAAGCAGCAACCGAGCGAGAAGAGGCCGGGACATGTTGCCAAGATCTTGTGAGCGATAGTCGGCAGCACAGAGCTGATGGGCGACGTCGCGCAGATCAAGACTGCGCAGATGCGAAAAACGGCGCGGCGACAGTGAAAGGGATGCGAAAACTTGATTCGCCCACTGCATCATCGACGGTGATGACTGTGAAAAGCATGGTACCACCTTGATGTACGTCGCAAATGCTTCAAACAAGGTGGGCGGCGCCAGGAGGTGGTCCATAGAAAGGGCACAGGCGTCTTCCAGGCTACCGGCTGGCGTGCGGCGTGCAACCACGTGCGGCTGCATTGGGCCAGACGCAGGCGTTCTGTGGGTATGCAGAATGCAAGTACGACGCCCTGCTCGTCGAGGGCTAGCGGTCGCGAAGATGCTACGGGCAAGGCTATGGGTAGGCGATTTGAGACGCGAGAGAGAGAGAGAGAGAAACCAAGTGTCTTGGACGCACATCTTTGGTTGGTTTTTGTTTTTTGCCTTTGTTTTTGTATCACCATCATGGCATCGGGATCTGGCTCGCGCTTGCCGTTTTGTCCCAATGGCCATGCGTGCAAGCACCAGCAAGACACGCAACACACGGTGACATTTCATCACCTGCCGGCAAACGCCTCTCGGATGGAATACCACGTACCACAAGAGGGCGAACGTTTCTCGTATTACGACTGCGAAGGCGCGTGGGCGTGCGAGAACGTGTCTACCGGGCATCTTGCACAGTCGCACCACGCGCTCGCGCGTCCACTCGCAGATGACGGCCGCATGTCGCCCTTTCCGGGGCCGTTTGAACAAGCCTCGGAGATGTGCGCACGCTTTCCCGAAGCTCGAGGCACCGCCATTGCCCATCCACGCACACTCAAGGAACTAGCCATGCTGCAGCTGATGGGCGCCATCAAGGACAAGCCCAACTGGCGTCAAAAGGTGTTGGACGCGCAAATTGTGGCACGGTGGCGCTCCGAGGCACGCGATGGAAAGCACCTCACCGAAGCGGCCCTGCAGTACTGCTTTGATCGCCTGGTTTGGGAGGCGTCGACGGAGAATCGCGACCAGGAGCCGATCCAAAGTACGGCCGTACCTGGCACATGGCAGGCCGACCACTTGGTCGATGCCGAGACCAAGCTGGCGCTGCAGCGTGGCATTGCGGCACTGGTGGCCGAGTCGGCTGTCGAGCCCGACTGGCATCCGGGCAGCAGTCAGCAGGTGCTGGATCTGGTGCACCCGTCCTTGTATCCACTGATCGTGGGCGTCACGCGTGTCACGCAGCAACCGTTTGCATTGGCCGATGCGCTGCAGATGTTTGGCGCAGGTGAACCATGCGCGGAAGTCGAGGTGGTGCCCCCTGCGACTTTGGACGCTGCCATGGTCCGGTCCATCTGGAAATCCTCCAATGCCTATAGCATCAGCAAGCACTACCAGTGGCTGCCCACCGATGCCGCCGTCGACGCGCAGACGGGTCGCGTTTCATTTGCGAGCTACATCAACAACCTGCATCCGCAACGCCACGCTACCCTGTACTCGGTCTTGGCCACGATCCTGGAGCGCTTTCTGCCGCTGTTTGAACGCGTGCTGACGCACCTCAAGAATCCCGAGCCCACCCTTGTCACGGCCAATGTGTATGGGTGGACCAAACGCCCGAGTGGCTGGCGCACGCCAGAACCGCGCGAGGGAGAGGAGATGAGCGACACGGAAGACGCGACGACAGCTGACGAGACCAATGACCAAGAGGAGGCAGCAGCTGTGGCAGAACGAGATGTGAGTATGATAATCGCCGACGCCAAAACTGGCGAAGACGAAAGCGAGGAAGACAATGAGGAGGAGGAGAGCGAGGAGAACGAGGAAGAGCCGCGCATCTTTGTCAAGGATCCGGCACCCTTTCGCCCGCGCATCCTGTTGCCCGAGCACCGAGTCACGCTGGCGGGCCGCACGCTCCAAGTCATTGTCAAGCTGGCCGAGATTGTGCTGACGCCAGAGCATCCCGAATATCATGGGGGTTGGTGGCACGTGGAGGGCATGCGCAACGAGTCGATCGTCTCCAGTGGCATCTACTATGTGGCGAGTGACAATATCAGCGAGTCGCTGCTCGCGTTTCGTCAGGTAAGGAGCGCCTCGCTAGTCGCTTGCTGCCCCCTACGACCTCTCAAACATCTGCATAGGCGGCATCTTGCTGGAGTAGCTCACAACATGCGTGCGATTGTTTTTGTGCTTTTACCCCTCAGGTGGTCATGGAACCCCTTTACGAGCAGTGCGACCGCCATGGCGTGAGCGAGGCTTTTGCGCTTGAGGACGAACAACCGCTGAACCAAGTGTTGGGCGCCATCACCACCCAGGCCGATCGATGCATAGCCTTTCCCAATACGTTGCAGCATTGTGTGCAGCCGTTTCACCTGGTCGATCGGACGCAACCCGGTCGTCGCACCATCTTGGTGTTTTTCCTCGTCGATCCAACGCGCACAATCGTGTCGACGTCGCGCGTGCCGCCGCAGCAAGCGAGCTGGCTCGACAAGACACGCACGGATGCCATGCCGGCGGCTGCTGCTGCCTCTGCCTTGTCTGGAGTGCCGTTTGGTTTTCAAGCCTTGGTCGACGAGACGCCCTTGCCACGCGATCTCGTCGACATGGTGTGCGCATCGCAAGGAACTGGCACGTTGACACTCGCACAGGCACGGGAGCATCGCGTCAAGTTGATGGACGAGCGCAAATATTTCGTCGCACAAAACTCGCAACTGCTCTATGAGAGACCCTTTTCGCTGTGCGAGCACTAGCCGCGCGCGCGCATGTGCCTATACACACATACATTGGCATTCGCTTTCTTTGAACACGTCTGTCTTTTTTTTTGTATGTTGAAGAACAAAGCAGCGATCTGGCGTAGTTTATGAGGTGCACGCTTCCTTGGCGATCTGCGCTTCGGCATACGTCATGGCGCGACGAAGAAAGCCACCAGTCTCGCGCTTGGTCGCCACAGACGATGCCTCGAGACTGGCAATGTGTGTCTCGCGCTCCTCGGAGGACATCTGTTTCATGCCCACAAAGAGCTGACCAATGCGCGCCAGGCACTCGTTGCTCACACTGGTAGGCTCGACACCCAGTACCTGGGCCACGTGGATGCGAAAGCTGCCGGGCCCTGGCTGCGGCGAAGAAGAAGCTTCCATTGGGAAGGGGAGAAAAAAAAAGTCCCGAGCGTGAAACGAATGAGAGGCGCAAAGGGGTTTTTTTATGCAACCACGTGCATCGTAGCGCCGGTCCGCATGCCGATGCCCACAAGCGTTTTCGATGTGTGTTCGGGATCGTCAAACTGGTAGACCTTGCCCTCGTAGACGATGCGGCGAGCGGCGAGACCAGTGGCGTGAATGATGCGCGCCAGGTCGCCAACGCTGGCCTCGCACGGCACATCGTTGAGGGCGAGACGAACGAGCCCACGTGCCGATACATTGCCCACCGAACACAGGGCGGCCATCAGGTTCATCGGCAGCAGGTCGCGTACCAGGGGCGAAACGACCCAGGGCAGGTCATCGAGCGGACAACCGGTGCAGCCCGATTGCAACCAGCGCGACATGCAGTGGTGGTGGTACTCGTGCCGGCAATACGTTGACTTGGTCACGAGGCAGCGGCCAATGAGTGGAACATTTTTTTCGGCATCATCGTCGCCATTGGCCTTGGGAGTTTGCGCTGCTTCGCAGATGATACAGTCGTGTGCAAGGCCATTGTGGCAGATGGCACAGTCGGAATCGGCGATGACATTGTCTTTTGCTTCTTCTTTTTCGTCGTCGTCGTCGGCAGCTTGCTGTGACGGCGCTAGCGGCACGTTTTTGTCATGTCGGTTCGCGCGCTCGACCAGGCCATAGAGGCGAATGGCGCGATCGATATGACCTCGTGCGTCCTTGCACGTCGGGCAAGTGGCCTCGCGTGCGCTCCACCGGCGGAGGCAAGCATCGCAAAACACGTGACCGCACTGGGTGGCAACAGGCACGTGTGCGCCATCGAGACAGATGCAGCAATGAATGGCCATGCGCGAGGCTGGCTGTAGCGGTGGTTGCGCCGACATGACGCGAGCGGCAGGGCAGGGTGAATTTAAAAAAAACTCCCTTTGGTTGTATGGGGCGTTTTTTCCAACGAGCCAACAAAAGCAAGGGTGCGCGCGCCAAGAAAGAGAGGGTGAGCGAGGGCGAGTGCGCTTAGGCTTGCAGCGGCCACTCGCGCAAAAGTGGCGCATCCAGCCACATGCGCCACTCCTTGAGCAACTTGTTTTCGTTCATCTCGGTGTAGAGCTTTTGCCACATCGGCTTGTCCATGTCGTACTGCAGCTCCGGCGCGGCCGAGACGATACCGTCCTCCAGCATACCCATGTGCCGGTGCAAGCGCTGCTGATCCGCGTAAAACACCTCGAATGGTGGGCAGTAGCCGCCGACCTTGGCGTCAAAGTGCTCGGCGGGCGCCTTGTACGACATGCCAAAGATGCAAATGTCGCGCAGCAGAATGTTGCGCCACAGCTCGCGCAGCGTGTCGTTGAATTTGGCCTTGACGGCGTCAAGCTCCTTCATCTTGACAAGACCAGCACGGTACTTGCCAGTGTCGACCTGTATCTGTTCGCTCAGCGCATCCACCTCGTCGCTCAGCTGATCAATGATGGCTCCCGATGGATTGGTACGCGCACGCGGATACGACGCATCGTCGGCGGCACTTTGGCTCGGCAGCCGGTAGTCGCCATTGTAGAGGATGCGAGGCGGAGTAAAAGCCACGACATGCTTGCTCTGGTCCAGCAGGGTGCATTCCAGGAAGCGCGCCAGCATCGTGTCGGCAAACGGGTGCGCCAGCACGTCGGGTGCAGTGTGGTCCAGGAACCACGCCAACGTTCCCAGCGCAACGAGTACTGCCAATACTCTGAGCCGTCCTCGAGCTGCAGTCCGAGTGCAGCTGCGACGCGCTGGCCTTGCGAGTTGTCGGACTGGTTCTTCTCGTGAATGTAGGCCGTGTCGGCAGTGGCACGGGCGACCGCCTCGGAAAAGTAGCGGCAGCGCTCCTTGTCCCACGTATCATCGTCGTCCGAGAAGAGCACCCACGCGGAAGCGTCGGTGGACGCGAGCAGATTCTTGACCAGATGTTGATAGTGCTGAAACTGCGTCTTCGGCTCCTTGCTAAACAGCACCGTCGGCTTGACTCCTGCGAGTGCCTGAATGCACGCTTCGACGGCGGTGCGCCATGCCTTGTTGCCGTAGCTAATCGAGAGAAAGAGCGGCACTTGCACAGTCTGCGCTTGCCAGGACTCGAGCATCTTGCCCAGACGCTTGACACGCGCTTCCGAGTTGATATGCGAAGCGCAAAGCGCCACCACCATCTGAGGAGGTACGGCTGCTGCTGCAGCAGGAAGTGCTATGGTAAAGTTGAAGGGAGGATAGGTACGCGAGAGAGAGAGGGAAAGTGATTGGCGTTGCTCTTGGCATAAACGTCCAAGACGATAGACAATACGTCTTGCACGGGGGGGGGGGGGTGTGCTGTCCCTCGCGAGAGTTTTTTCTTTGTATTAACAGCAGCGCAACAGGTGATCGACAAGCTGACGTTCGTCGGCGACTTGGGTCACGTGCTCGGGAATGCCCAACGCGACACCCGACAAGCAAAAGAACAGCTTGGGCAGCCCGTCGAGGCCCATCATGCCGATGATTCGATACAGATCTTGTGCCTGGCCCGCCTCTCGCTTTTCCACAGCCACCAAGGCGACGGCGGCACGTTCCTTGGGTGTGGCCTGCGTGAGCCACAGAATGGCGGCCGGCACTCCCTTGACACGGTGGCACGCGACGTGTGGGCGCTGCTCGAGCATGTGGCAATTGACGCGCGCAAGCAGGTTGGCGTCAAACGTCTCGGGACCATCCAGGTCGACCCACAGAATGCGCGTAGGAGTCGGTCGCAAGGGCGTAAGAGGCTTGTCGATGGAGAAACTTTCCACTGTTTTCTCCTCGTTGCTCGTCAGTACACGAGCATCTTCTTGTCCGTCATCGGCCGGTTCAAGCTTTGCCAGCTGACGCTCTCGCTCTCGGGTGGCGCGATCGGGCCGCTGGATGCGCTTGCCTGTGACAGGCGCGATGGCATGGGACGAAAACGACAATGAGGACAATGACGACACTGGCGTGGGGACTGCAATGGACTGTGGAATGGGTGCGACAACGATGGCACGCAGTACAATGTGATGGCATCCGTCCTTGTCACGCGTCGACTCGACGATGCGAAAGCGCGTGGCGACCGATAGCGTGCGTTCGGACAAGTCGGGGTGGCCGTCGGTGCGCGGCTCTGAGCGAGTGCCGCGAATGACAATCACGAGGCCGCACGTGGTGCTGGGGTCGTCGGCTTCGGCGAGCGAGGTGGCCACTGCGGGATCGGCTGTGAGGTGGATGGGCGCATGCCATTCCATCAGTGCGCCGACCGGGAGAAACGTAGACGCATCTATGGTTGCCAAAGCGAGGACAGTGCCCAGGTAGAGCGTTTGTGTGTCGGGTGCGAGCATGGCTGGCGGTAACGATGCGTCCGTGTCTTCTTGCACACGGTGTGGTAGCGTCTTCATGGCGGCGAGCATGCGCGCGAGGGCGGCGACTTTCGAGAGCGGCTTGGTTGGCTTTTTCGCGGGCGGTTGCTCCTCTTGGTCGTCCTCTCCCGAGATATAGGCTGCGAGCGAGTTGCGTGGGCGCTTTTGCAGCATCGGTGCTGATGGTGCCAGACCTGCGAGCGGCGCCGTGATCTTGTTGGGCGGCGTGTCGACGGCCGACTCGGCGTCGCTGAAATCGGGACACTCGTGCTTTTGCGCCGAGAGGGCGATGCTTCGGTTGGCTGCCAGCTGGGATTTGGACAGTTCTACACCCAGACGGGCGGTCGTGAAAGCGGGCACCTTGTGGGCGCGTACTATCCCAAAGGCCCGGCGACAGATCTCACAGCGAAGCGTGACGCATACCCTGCCATGTGTCGCGTTGGTCAGTGTGGACGCGCATGCAAGAAACGCACGCTGTTCGTATGCTTTATAGGTGAGCCCGCTCGGTGCGATCTCGTCTACGCGAATCATTGCTACGGGAAAGGCTAGACGATCAGCTGCAGCGTCGAGTTCGATCTGCGCATCGGAACGCCGGCCGGGTTTGGACATGGTGCGCTCGAGCAGATAAGAGATCGTTGGCCCGACTTGAGGGCAAAGAGGGAAGAATAAATGGAGTGGTTGGGGGGTGGGGGGGGGGGGGAAATCGCTTGTGCTCGCAACAATTCCCCCCTGTTCCTTCCATTTTCCCCGCCGTTCTCCCTCCAAGGATGACTGCCAAGACGACGGCTACCTTCATTGCAGAAGCGCGCTTGATCCATGGCAACCTCTACGACTACTCCCAGGTGATATACACAACACACAAGAAGCACGTTCGCATTCTATGCGCGTCCCATGGGGTTTTCGAACAGAGCCCGGGTATCCATTTGCGAGGCAGCGGATGCAGGCGCTGTTGGAGTCAACGCCAAACCATGAAGGTCGAATCTTTTGTCGACCGCGCGAAGCAGCTCCACGAAGGTGCGTACGACTACACCGACGTGTTTGCTGATTTCAAGATCTCGACAGCCAAAGTGACGATTCGATGCAACATGTGCATGACCAAGTTTCTACAGACTCCCGCTGCACATCTACAAGGCCAAGGATGCCCGCCGTGCAGCGAGCAAAAGAAGAAACTGACCCTTGAGCAGTTTATCTCCAAGGCTCGTGAGATTCATGGTTCAAAATACGACTACGGCAATGCCGTCTACGTTTCAATCGTTTGCCCGTTAGAAGGCCATGGTGAATTCCAACAAACAGCAACAAGCCATCTTCAAGGCTGTGGTTGCCCCAAAGTGCGGCTTCGAAGATCGTTGCGTTGCAACTACATCGACGACGGAAGAGTTTACAAACAAGGCGCGAGAAGTTCATGGTAACCTCTACGACTATATCCAAGCAGACTATGTTAGATCTATGGATCCAATCACCATCATTTGTCGACAGGAAGACCACGGGGCATGGGAAACGACCCCAAAGATTCATCTCGCCGGGTCCGACTGCCCTCTTTGCGCCATAGCTAGCAGAACAAAAACCCAAGACGAATTCCTTGAGGATGCCTGTCGAGTGCATGGTGATCGGTACCTGTACGACAAAGTTCGCTTTGTAGACACGTCCACCTCCATCACGCTAGTGTGTTTGAAGCACGGAGACTTTACTCAGATGCCACGCGCCCATTTACAAGGGCAAGGTTGTTCTGATTGCCAGCGAGACGACTCGAGGAAAACTTTGGCCCAGTTTCTCGAGGGTGCTCGTCGAGTGCACGGGGTTCGCTACCTGTACGTTCGAGTGTCCAAAGCACGGAGATTTTTTGCAGTCCCCGTACGCTCATCTACAAGGACAAGGCTGCCCCAAGTGCGCAAAGCGAAACTATTCCATGGCACAAATCCAGTGGCTGCAACTCGTTGCTTTACAGACCGCGGCAGTGCTTCAGACGGTGGAAAGCGAAGAGGGCGAGCACCGGATCGGAAACTTTAGGCGTCGATGGCTTTTGCGCGCAGATCAACACCGTTTTCGAATACAACGAGTGCTTCTGACACGGTTGCCCCATGTGCTTTTACCAAGTGCGACCAGGTGACATTTGAGGACAGCCCCAAGAACCGCCTCTACAACACCGTGAAGCGTGCGCAATCGATCCACGACCGAGGCTACCACTTGGACGTCATGTGGGAGCACACGTGGAAAAAATTTATCCGGTTCGTTCGCAAGTTGCAGTCGGAGTTTCATCAACGACAGGCAGCCAAGGATCCTGGCGCTCCTCCTCCGAACAAACGTATACAAGCGATGTAAAAAAAAACAACCTCGCAAGTGAGATGAATGAAAAAGCTTTGAATACATTGGTTGGTGGTTGGCAAAGTCACAGAACTATGCTTTTTCGCGCTCGTCGTTTCCCGCAGCAGCAGCAGCAGCTCCAATGC
The DNA here is from genome assembly GCA_963675135.1 of Galeopsis tetrahit. Taxonomy (NCBI): domain Eukaryota; kingdom Viridiplantae; phylum Streptophyta; class Magnoliopsida; order Lamiales; family Lamiaceae; genus Galeopsis; species Galeopsis tetrahit. The sequence continues at coordinate 32,866 of CAVLYN010000293.1, read as the reverse complement.
GGTGCTTTCGCTTGTACTGCTTGAGCGCTTCATAGTCTTCTCCGTCGGGCGTCTGCAGACTGCTGGGTGACTGCCACGTGTCTTCCTCCGCGGAGAAACCTTTCCATCGCACCTTGTACTCGCCCTTTTGGTTGGGGCCGGCCACGACTTGGCCCACCTCGTAGACGACGACCTCGTCCTCTTGTTCGCCGTCTTCCTCGTCGTCTCCAGCCGCGAGCGAGAGCAAAAACGTGCAGGCGCGTGCGCGGTGAAAGGCGTCGGCCGGCAGCTCTCGAGCCACGTCGGCCAGGCCGTCGAGCGACACCTTGTAGGTGGTAGGCAGCTCGCCAGCCAGATTGGCCAGCTCCTCAAACGACATGTCGCTGTTGGTGTGTGCGAGCGCCAGCGCGACTGGCTCCCAGCTCCAGTTGCGTGCAAACTCGGCCTTCCAGTGCGGTGCCTTGAAAATCTCGCGCATGAGCCGCGACAGCTGGACCAGGCGATCAGAGCCCGCCGTCGAGCGTTCGGCGCCAAACACGCGCCCGACGCGTTCGGCGGGGCACAGGTTCACGTGGGTGTTGAGGCGCACGACACGCACCTTGGTCTGATCGGCCTCGTGCAGCAGGCGCCGCTGACGCTTGAGCTGACGACTGTTTTGCTGAATGTCTTCCAGCCGATCTCTGAGGATCTGGACACGCTCAATCACGCCATAGTCGCGCCCTTCTTCGATCTCAACGCCGTCTTCGCGTTTGCGCTTGGCGCGCTGCTCGTCCTTGCGCCTGACCAGGGCGACCTGTTCTTGGAGCTGCTGTTTGACCTTGTCTTCTTCCTTTTCGGCGAGAGTGATGCGCTCCGTGAGCGAAGGAATGACTTGCTGTCGTTCGGCCGGGCACCACGCGTCGACCGTATCGAGTAGGTGTTGGGCGCAGGCTGCATTGCACGCGGGATGCTGACCGAAGCTCTCGACGTGTGTCTTGATGGAGCTGGATCGAAACTTGTAGCCGCGTGCACTGGCGCACTTGCATTGATGCGGGCACAGATGGGCGTCCTCTTCCTCGTCCTTGCGGGCGCGAGCCATCGACGCTGCCATGATGAGAAAGGGGGAAAAGGGGAGGGGGGAGGGAGGGTAGAGAAAGAGGAGGATCTAAGAAGGGTTGAGACAGCGACGGATGAATCGTCTCACCAAGGACAAAAATTTACCCCCATAAACCTCTGCGCCGGCAAATTCACAAACACCGCAATGCCTATTGTAGAGCGCGATGGGAGCAAGGTCGAGGTCAACATGCAACGCGTTCGAGCAAAGCTCGAACACTTCATGCAACGCCCACTCACTGCACAGGAGGTCGACAAGCTCACCGCCATTCACTCCTCGATAGCAGCAAGGGTATCTGCGTCGGGAGTGGACACGCGCAAAGTCGACCAGGCGCTGGCCGGGGACAGCCACGTGATCCCACGACAATAAAAACATGATGAGACGAAATCAACGACAGTCATCTCGACTTTGTCGGGTGATGGTCGGTCAGTTGAGACGTCTCAGACACATTCTTTCGGCTCTCCCTCTTTTTTTCTCGTCAAGACGAACGGATGCGCGCTGTGCTCGTCTACCTGCTCGCCTGGTGGTACCGTGGTGTGGTGCTGCCCGTCGGCAAAGAGGATCAAGCGACTGACCGCTCACTGCGCCTTTCCAAGGATGCGCCCGATGTGCGTCGCATGGCCGATTGGACCTACAACCCACTGCTGGCAGCCTTTTGGCGGCTAAGCGCCTGGGTGTTGGATGGCGACGTGCGTGTGGCACCGTCGAAAAAAGTGGCCGGTCAACAGGGTGTTATTGCCACTCGCTCACTACCGGCCGGCGCCGTTCTTTCCAATGACCTTTGGCGGCCTCATATGAATGACGGCCGCATGCGTGGCGTGCCGTGTGAATTGGAAGCTGTGCTGCGCCAGGTGACTAACCCGTTTCAAGTGATGATGCGAGGCAAGATGGCCGAAGATACTGAACAACAAGCGCGCGTGGTACGTGTCTTGCGCGACACCACGCAGCTCAGGTGGCGCGGCATCTTTGAGCGCTACGCGAGCTTGCATGGGTTCCTCCGAGATGTCAACGTACGCACCGTTTTTGTGCCGGGCACGGGCCACGTGTACCAGCAGATTATACGCAACGTGCTGCCAGGTGAAGAGCTGTGCACCTATTACGCCACCTCGTTCTGGGTCAATCAGCTCGTTCTCGGTGTAGTGTGCCTGAATATTCCAAACGGCAAAAATGAGCCTGGCAGACCAACTGCATCGCTCGACGCTGCGGACAAGTTTCGCCTGCCGCTTTTCGAATATCTGCGCCAAGAGGATCCCTGTGACGCCAACTCGGTAGACGCCGCCTTCCTCGAATCGCTCAAGCCGATGTGGGCCGACGAGGCCGCGTTTGAGGCGCGTGTCGCGCAGGTACAAGCGCCTTCCGCGGGCTCATGCCCCATTCAGCAAAAAAGGCCGCACCAGCAAGCGCGCTTGTGCTCGCCTCCTCCTCCTCCTCCTCCTTCCCTCTCTCTCTCTCTCTCACTCTCTCGTTTTTCTTTTCTCTATCGTTTGTCGCTAGCGTGTGCGGAACCCATTCATTGTTTGTTTTTCCGATAATGAACATCGATGCGTGAATGCGCGAGAGCTTTTTTTTTAGATCAACAGGCTGATGGTCATCGAAGTGGCTTGTTCGGGGTGCTGATAGTCGGCCTTGACGGTGGTGATGCGCCAAGCCAAGTCACGTGCCAGCTGCAGCAAGACGTCGGGGCCTTGCAGGTCGATCTGAGTGACAAATTCTTGGCCGATCTGTGGATAGTAGAGATGGCGAGTCCAGGTTTCGTCGAGCTCCCTGATGCGGGCATTCTCTGCCTCGGTGATCTTGTCGTTCTGGCAGCGACCAAACTGGTACAAGTATTGCGAGCGTATACGGTTGATCTCGCTCATCGCATCACTGTAGATTTTTTCGTTGGCGTCGAGAGCCTCCTTGGCGGCCTTGAGGGTTGTTTGCGCGACGAGTGGTTCGTGGGCGGGGATCAGCGTCAGGTCTACCACCAGCTTCTTTGTCTTTGGGTCCGCGACCCACTCCTTGACCATGTCCTCGATCACGTGCTCCGCGGTCCTCTCGCCGTGTACGCTGCAGTTGGTGGAACGACCGTTTCCGCCAATCTGTTCAATGTGCACGGTCAAGTGGTGGTCAAAGTCGAGCACCCACTGCTGGCCATCGAGGGTCACCTGGACCGCGGGCTCGCAAGGGCAATCGCCGAGTTGAAAAACAGAGATCAGCTGATCGGCCAGGGCAGCACGCGGGGGCGGCGGAGGCGGGTCGATCCATTCCCCTTGGGCGTCAAAGTGCTGCCAGCCCATGGAGGAGGCGACCTTGTTGGCGCAGGCGAGACAGAGTTCGCGTTTCGCACCCATGCAGGGTTGCAGTTTGACCCACGTGTTTGTTGAGACGGCGTGGCAGGTAGAGCAGATCGATGTCGGTCTGTCGCCTTCCTTGGCATGTACGGCGCACAAACTGAAACACATTTCCTTCTTGCGAAAGAGACAGAGAGAAAGATGCTGTGTGGAAAGAAACGTCTGTCCAAGAAACAGGGGACTTTTTTTTTTCCTTTGCACAGCCAAAACCATCTGGCCCCCCCCTCCCCAAAAATGCTGACACCGCCATCGCTGTCGAGAAAGCGAGCTGCTGCACCAGAAGCTGCCGATGATGAAATCTGTGCAGCCAAACGCCAGAATTGCACCGTCAACACTGTCTGCTGCAAGGTATGCGCGGTGCCGATCGACGAGGCAGGTGTTTTGCTACACCAACGGCGGTGTGCCGGCGAGGGACTGCGCTCGTGCACAGGCTGCGATACTATCATGAACGTAGCTGATTTGTCACTGCATCAGGCGCGCTGCGAGGAGCGCGCACGCCGACGCGACCTGGCCGACCGTGCTCGAGTGATTCGCGATCGTGCGCGCCTCGTATCCAAGGGCATTCTGACGGCCACGCAACTCGCAGCTGTCCAGCACGTTGCCGACACGGCACGACCGCTGTCGGATGCAGCCGAGTCCACCACGCTGCTACAGCGATTGTATGCCCTTGGTTTTGACGCCGGACACACGCGCCGTCTGCTGGCATGGCTGCGCAACGACGCGCCGATTGTGATCCACACATGCCTTGTGCGCTGCAACGCAAAATTGCTCGCAGATACTCACTATCGAAACCTGTTTGAAACCGGCCTATCTGGAGGCATCAACGATACTTCCCGGCGTGCTCTGGTCGAAGATGCCATGTTCGGTGGACATTACAACAGCACAACTCCGCCCATGGAACGTGTCAAGTACGGCTGTCTCAATCTGACGCAGAATCCCAAAGGGGTGAGCGGCGCAACGACATACGGCTCCTCATTTTTTCGGCTGCATTCGTCAGCCGCACGCCTGCGTACGACGCTGTCAATAGGTGACAGTTTGAACATCAGTACCACTGCATACGGCAGTCTGCTGGCCACATGCGACACCCTCGCGCACTTTCTCCCCCAACTCTCGGATCGGACCTTGTTACTTGTCATGGGTGCATCTCTTGGACTGAGAGATGAATTTTGCATCGACAGGGTATCCAATCGGTACATTGGCTATATCGAGGCGCAAATCCACGGGCCCGTAGCGCTCGCGCACGACCTGGTCTCGCTACACATATGCGAGAGAAATGTCACCCATCCGAGCATCAAGGAGGCAGTGCAACGCTTCTGTGCCCACCACCCGCCAGGCCGCATGCAGGTGGAAATTCGCTCATAGACCAAGACAATCTCAACAGCAACCTTCCCCCCTTTTTTTTTATGCCTCATCGCGAACGAGCTTGGACGCGCGCCAGGTCCACCCGTCGGGCTTGGTGACGCCGGGGTTGACGTAGGCCTGTGGGCCGTAGAGTTCGAGGGCGCGCTGGTTGTAGGCGTAGGCAGCGATCTCGGGCTCGGGAAAAACGCCGATTTGTGTCTGCTGATTCATGTAACGAATCTTAGCAGCCCATCGGCCCCGCAAAGCACTGACACCCTTGAAAACACTCGTATGTAATACCCCTGCCTTGTTTTGATTGTTGGGTCCTTCTGTCGTAATTCGCAGATTACTACGGCGATTGTCGAGGCACGAGCGGTTAATGTGATCGACGACCGGGCTTCCCTTGGTTGCTTTGCCTAGCCCCATGAGCACCCGATGCAACAGCTGGCCGTGTTTGGTATAGACGTAGTAGGCTTTCTCGGTTGTTTTGCGCTCACTGAGGGTCGCTGTAAGCGTGACACCTTGGAATGCGCGCCAATCTTCATCATCCAGAAGGATTTTCAGGTCGAAATTGTTCCCCGGGATATGATAGGCAACACCAGCTTCGTTCCGAGTGATGGGTTGCTCCGCTAATGCCTTGCGTTTGACTTCTAGAGCTGCAGCTTTGGTGTCGTCTCGTAGCTTCTGTGCGTCTGCCAGCTTGTTAAAGTAGTAGCGCTTGCGGTTGATCAATAAAATAAAGCGATCGCCGTCCTGCTTGATGTTGCGCATCGCCGGTTCGGCCCATTTAGAAGCCTTGACCAGCATCGCGTCATAGTTGTCAGGCTTTTTGACCTTGTTGAGATGAGAGGCATTGTCACCATGCGTGGCAATGGCCTGCTGGTTCCACCACCAAGCTGCTGCTTGTTCGCTTCGAAAAGATGCCTTGAGATGTCCTTCACTAGAACGTATCGAGGCACACCACACGCCCTTGGTCACAGCCGATGGGCACACACCGCGATATTGACTGAGGCAACCTTCTTTTTTAGCTTTGTTGTGTCCGTTGAGGTTTCGTGTGGCGTAGCGTAAGTTCTCTCGTGCGTTGAAGAGACCGCCGCCGAACTTGTGATCGATGACGGTTTGGTCAGCCGAATTGGGTTGCAACCCCATGAGCTTGGCGATAAACTCGTGCATCTGCATCCACTTGCAAACTGATGCGCCAGTTGAGTCGACAAGAGTGATGCCAGCATGTGCATACACGCTCTTATAGCCAGTGCGACTCCAACTGTGCTTGTTGACCGCATCGGCGTCACAGGCACTCACAACGGCATAGTCCACGATTGTGCCCGTCTTGTCCCGGAGTGGGATTTTGACGTGAACGCCCTCTTGAAAAAAGGCCAACGCAAGAGCAGAAGGTGTTGCCTCTGGTGCTACGTTGCCTTGGTTGTCGACGATTGCGTCATCTTCTTCTGCAGTCTGTTTGGGTTCTGCGAGCAGCTGGGGCAAGACCTCATTTGCTAGCGTGTCATGAGAATCAGGCGTCTCATGGGTTTCCTCGAGACGCAAACGCTTGGCATAGCGCAGCAGGCTAACCTCAACAGTTTCATCGGGCGGGCGTTTAGACATGGTGGTGGCAGCGAGTGATCGGAGGTAGGTGTGCAAGAGGGAGAAAAAAGGCAAGGGCAAAGAGAGACGGTGAAAAACTCGTGGGACTTTGAAACAGCCAGAAAAGGCCGCAGACATCACTTTTTTTTTTCCCCTTTCTCTCGTTCCACGTCTTGCGTTTGTCCTATCAAGAAGGATGGAAGACGTGGCGCAAGTGCAAGAGGTGGCTGTTGCTGCCGTCATCGTCGTCAACCCTGCAATTGCTCAGAAGAAGGCCGCCGCAGCCAAGGCCAAGGCCGAAGCAGATGCAGCTGCCAGCGCTGCTTTGGCACGCCTCGAGGCGCTGAGCGAGATGGATTGGACTCCGGTGGTCGAGCACACGACGTATCAAATCCATCGCCAGACCAAGCGCGTGCGTGTTGGCAAGACAAAAAGGGTGCTCAAAGCGCGACGAGTGGATGGCGTGACTCTCAACCACAACAACAAGCAGGTTGAGCGCAGCGTCAACAAGCTCTGGCTCAAGACCTTTGGTGGCGAGACGATGGAAGGCATCGGGGGTGAGTGGCGCGCACATCCCAGTGGGCGCTACCCCAACTACCTCTTTGGTAGCAAGGGCCGCATCTGGCACATCACAACCAAGGCTATGCTCAAGGGCAATAAGAAACAGGGCTACTTTCATACGACACTGGATGGAGACAAAGATCTCCCAGTGCACACGCTCATTGGCGAAACGTTTTTGGGTCCGCGCCCTACGCCTGAGCACACTATCAATCACATTGACAAGAATGGCTACAATAACGATATTTCCAACCACGAGTGGGCCTCCAAGTCTGAGCAGATCCTGCACAACTTTGCCACGGGCCAAGAAGCGCGCACACAACGTGTGGCGCAGTACTCGCTCGATGGCGAGACGCTGATCAACGAGTTTGACAGCTTTGCCGAGGCTAGCGCCTTTCTGGGCAAGTCAGGCTCATACATGGCCATGGCTTTTCATGCGCGCGATGGCATTGCTGCGGGCTTTTTGTGGAAGCGCATCGATGAAGATGTGTCGTGTGTCGATCTCGAGGGTGAAGAATGGCGCCCGGTTGTTGTAGCACACCGCACGACAGGCCAAGATGTGCGCGTTCCGAACAATTACGTGTCACAATTTGGCCGCATTCGCAAGGTTGACATGCTGCGCACGCCGACGCTATCCACCAACGGTTACTATAACATCGGGCTGCGCTTTCCTGGCGAAAAGGTCTCGTTTATGTACTCGATACACCGCATCGTCGCCTACAACTTTGTAGACAACCCTGATCCCGCAACCAAGCTCGTCGTGGATCACATTGATCGTGTCAAGACCAACAATGCGGCGAGCAACCTGCGTTGGTTGACCAACGAGGAGAATCTCCAGGCTGCCAACAACAAGCCGTGTATCAGCTTGATCGCGACACGGGCGAGATTCTGCGCGAGTTTCCCTCGTGCAAGGCTGCAGCCGAGAGTGTTGGTAGCCTATCTGCCAACATTGGGACGTGCTGCAATGGGAATCGTCCGACGTGCAAAGGGTTTGCCTGGACGTTTGCATAAAAGCTCAAAGACAGTCCGACCAAGGTTGGTTCAAAGTCCGTTTGCTCCGCTATGTTCGTTGAGTTTTTATTAAAGCGCATATGCAAAGACTACATATGTGGCTTCTACTTGGGACCCGCTAGTAACAAAACAGCGAAATCCATCTGTGTTCGCTGCATTAGCTGTTGTAGTAAGCGTATTGGTCGTGTTGCTCAGTGCAGTGTATACAGTTTTTGTAGCATTCACTTGTTGCCACAGATAGGTATAAGACCCCGTACCCCCTGTTGCAACAACCGTCCATGTCACAGCAGACCCTGATGCAACTGTGTAGTCTTTCAGCTTGGACACTATGAGTGTTGTCTCAGTTGGGTTTTGCATGAAAACGAAATAATACACCGTTCCAGCCAACAACGCAAGTGTCGTGAGGATAATCAGCCCTCTAAGCATGGCAGTTTTCCTTCTGAAACTAGCTGTCTTTGATCAAAAAAGCTGAGACATTTTTTATGCGATTCGATCAGGAGACTGACAAAACAGCGATCTATGCACCAAAGAGAAGAAGAAACAGTGAGATGGATGACAAGGCAAAAAAGGTAGAGAGAGCAGTTGGCTTAAAAAGAAGCTGCGTTCAGCACGAAGAAGGCGAAAGAGAACAACAAAGGGACACCAGGGGTTCCCCACGCAACACTGCTACTAGCCGAAGAGTTGCCTGTCGAATCGTTCGCCGACGGTACTTCCGCCGAAGGGCCACTTGAAGATGATGCAGCACACTTTTGCACGGTACACTCCTGTTGGGAAGAACCAGAGCAATCCGCACCTCCGTTGGCGGGCGATGGATTGTTGCATGTACGACTCTGAGTTCCTGTACCACAGTTGGTAGAGCAATCGCTCCACGCACTCCACATGCCGTTGACAGGTGTCGTTTGCGCGCACTGAGATCCCGTCCATCCAGGCTTGCATGAACAGGTGGCCGATGCAATGGATCCGCTGGCAGTCGTGGACACGCAGGAGTCCGTACCCTGTGCGTTACAGCTGTTGCATGGGTTGTAGCAGCTGAACAGGAGACTCATCTGGATACCGGTACAATCTTGGTTGCCAGGGCAAGTGACTTGGACGCAGATATCAGAAGATGCGCTCTGTACGGTGATCATGTTGCCGCCTCCTGCCTTTGCGTTGAAGCAGTTGACGGATGTGGCAGAGTAGCGGCTCGTAAAAGGCGACTGTGTGTTACCCACTTTCACGTTGATTGCTTGATTAGGGCTGGCGACAAGCCCGCTCAGCAGAATCGGATTCGACATGTTTGCTGGGCACGCCACGTTCGCGAAAGAGCGGCACCAAGTTGTGGATGTTCCTGCACTGATAGAAATTTGGTCACCTCGAGCGCAGTAGTTGTAGTTGCTCGACAGATCGCATTGGCTCGGATCGGTAAGGGAACTTGACAGAGAAGCTGAGCAGCTCGCGGGAGTTCCACCGTACGAGCCAGCGTACAACGGCTCCTCTGCTTGCTTACTCAGCTGAATGGGCGCGACACCAGAGAGCGCGGTGGGTCCGAAGCATGGATACTCAGAGATTGAACCACAGGAGAATGTGTTTCCATTGTACTGAGGTTGGGCGTTTGGAGAACAGCAACGACCTCCGAAGATAGCGTTGTCGAGACAGACGGCGTCTCCCTGAGTGCAGGACGACTGCGCGACTGCAGCAGGGACCAGGCATAGGCAAGCCATGCTAGCCATGAAGGCCAGCAGGTTGAAGCGAGTGGAGGGCATGGAGAGATAGAGAAAGGGAAGAAATATGAGGAAGGCTAGAATTGTGAGGTGGTCGTTTGGCAAGAGGCTGGGCAAAAAAAAACGATTGAGACAGGCTGAGACGTCTCTGGAATTTTTAGTCATCGTCTTTGCGCTTCTTCTTGCTGTTCTTTCCCGCCGACCGTGAACTTGACAGGAGCGCAAACAGGATGAAGAGGCCAGCGAGGACGCAGGCACCAATCACTAGATAAAGTACGATACCTGTGAGACTGCTTGTGAGGCTGTCTGCAGAAGAGAAAATACCTTCTGACTTGGCCGAGGCAGACGAATCTCCGGTTTGTTGGAGGTCGTTCAGGAACGAGTCGTTGATCACGGCTTCATTCACTGCAGAGACAACTGTGTCTGCAAAGATGGACATTTGCATAGATTGATTGAACGTACAGGATGTCGGATTGTTCCAGGTGCCGCACATGTAGACATTCTGCTGCTGAGTGAAATTGAGCGAGTTGAGAATACTGTTCAGATTGTCTGTCTTGACAACATTAGAAATGAGGTTGTTCACATAGCTGGTTACCGTGGTCTTCGAAACTGCTTTAGAAGACGCAGTGGACAAAAACGCAGATTCTGCAGATGCGGATGAAGCCGCGTTTTGACCCACGGTGTTCTGGATCGAAGCCGCCATTGCATTGGAAGTCGAGTCAGTGATTTTGTTGATCGCAACAAGCTTCCCAGTGACACTTTGGGTCAACTGCAGTGAACAATTTGTGACAAACCTGTCCGGGTTTACGGGACAGGGAAGCAAATTGATGGTTTGAATTCCTGTCATGTTAGCCGTAGAGTTCGTAGAGTTTGTCGTCAGGATGCTCGTCAGATTCTGGTTGACCACCGTGCTTGAGATGTTAGTCTCGCTCGAAGATTTAGATCCGCAGTCACCACATCCAAAAATGCAAACCATCTTGAACTCTTCGAGATAAAACGCTTCTTGCAGATGGATTTGACAGAACTGAAGAGTTAAAAAAAAGGATTTTAATAAGTCTGTGTTTGTACACACAATTCGTCAATGGCGCTTAGATATTGCTCGCAACGGTGAAGATTTCCGTGTGTGCCGTCTGAAATGAGACGAAGATGCGAAGCTATTCTCAAGCAGCTATTATTCATCATTCTGCAAGCGAGAGCGTGAGGAACCATATAGTCTTTTTTGCCGTGAACGAACCACACACTGCGACTGCAAGAACGCGCCAAATTTGCCTTCACATCGAAACAAATAATTTTTCCTCCAGAGATGTTCAAATTCAGCCACCATAACCAGTTGGCTCGAGCCAGTTCAGTTGGGCTTGAGAATGTGTTTTCGAGGAAAAGCGTTGTGGGAAGATCGATTGAAATGGTAGATAGATGTGCAGCTAGAGCTCCGCCTAAGCAGCTTCCCCATAACACAACACAGCGTCCTGCAAAGGGCATCTTGCGGTAACGACTCAGCATTGTGCTATACACAAACCGTGCATCTGAGAAGAGATCTTCCTCGCTAAACCCAGAGAAGCGTGTGCTCCATCCATCGCCTCGATAGTCAAACACGAAAACATCAAAGCCGCGATCTAGCCAGGGCTTTACACGAATGCCAACTTTTTGCATGTTGAGGCGACATCCACGCGTGTAGAACACGAGTCCTCGACTTCTTCTGCATTGCTGGTGTTTCGTGCGAAACAAGAGACCGTGCAGTCTGACAGTAGGATGCGGCCAAAACCACTGCTCAGTAAAGTCAGCAGAATTCAGACCCTGCCAACCAAATACGTGATTCGACTTCAAAGGATCTCGTTGAAATGCAAAGCTCATCTGATTCTCAGTGGAAGAAAGCAACCATGTCCACCACGTCACGAATGATATGAAACACACACATAGATACCCAACAAAGTAAAGTGCCAGCCATCCTAGAAGAGTGGTTTTTTGTTGCGACATGTCGGCTGGTGCGTTTGCTCACACCACTTACAATTATTTTTGCACCAGCGCTCATTTCAGAGTATTTCTATTGAGCTCTGCCCGATGAGTGATGTAAGGCCTTGCCCAACCTTGCCCAAGCAGCGCCACTGCCACCAACCAAAATCAACCAAAGGACAAGTGCTGCGAGAAAAACAAAAACTCAGAGCGCCACCCACACGCCAAGGCGAATCATGGCCTGTTGTGCGTATTTTTTTTGGGCAACTGCACTTGCTCTTCCGACCGCGAAAATAATCAAGGGTTATGTTGAGCAACCTCTCTACAAGAAACATGGGTGGAGCCTGCTCTTGTAGCGATGCCCGAGACAAGCCGACCCCCGTCACCAATGTCGTCGCCAAATTACCGAGCCGACTCCCTACATTCACGTCGATGGTTAAAATTTTCGCTCAGGCGGAAGTAGAAGTCCGCATTGAGCAGCCACACTTGCCTGCCATCACCATCGTTGCACCAGCGGATGTGCTACAAAAACCAAGCCTCAAACTATGTGATTCCCCGTTTTTGTCGTCGTCGTCACCTCCTCCTTCATCTCCACTACCTGAACCATTTCAGCCAGTGATTCTTTCACCGCCGGTTCACACTATCGCTGTCATTACGCACCAAGAGACGCCCCTCATGACAGTTGCTCTCCCACCGCTTGTCTTCACGGCCAACACCATTCTTTCACCGACTGGCAAATTGCGCCGGCGATTTGTTACACGTCCGGCACCTGTCGTCATTGTGCCGCCACCAATTGAAACGTACAGTAACGATAGCGACGATGACGATGACGACATTGGCAAGTCGCTGCGATATTGGGCACTGGCGACGCAAAGAGCGTGGACAAATCTCGAGGGTACAAATCTCTCGACCGAACGCACTCTCTTGCACATGCTCCAGCTCAACCACGCCGATAGCAAGGTCCTCGTCGGCGACAAGGGCATGGCGGGAAAACACAAAATCGTGAAGAAAGATTCACAGGTCTATCAGCGCTTTGCCGCACGCGTGCGAGAACGTCAAGCCTCCGCTTTCCCGTCCTTGCCGATGAGACTGGACCCGATGCGTATTGCACTGCCGATTCACCAAGTGGATCTACTGAGCAAACGCGCCTCGTTACCACCCGTCGTCGCCGGTAGAGTTGTGGGGCACATCTTAGAAACGAATAAAGACAAGCATTCTAAAAATTAAATTCTCATCTATAACAACTCAAGCATCTCCTCACCATGGCCGCTCTCACGCGTATGTATGGTGGTAGCGGAGGTGGAAATTGGTCGTGTGATTGCAACGCAGCTCTTTCGGTTGCCGCAGACGGTTCCAAGTCGGGCGCCTTTGTAACAAATGTGGTAGCGAAGAATTACAACGAGCTAGATTCGCTCAGCGTCACATGTTCTAATGGTGTGACAGGCGGAGGAGGTTCAGGCGGCAAGTATTCTTCCTCTGGCTCTACAGTTGCTGGGTGGTCTGGCGGATTTGTAACGTGGGGTGATGTGATGGGACAATTCAGGCTCACATCGAGCGTCCCTTCTGAGAACATGGACACAGGATGCCCTGGAAATTGCGGAAATGGCACTACTTGGGCATGTCCGACTGGCATGGTTGTAACAGGAATCAACGGACGCGGAGGTGGTGCTCTAGACGCCGTGCAATTTCGTTGTGGCTACAACTGTTCTGTTCCTGGAAATGGACTGCTAGACGTATGCAACGGATGGTGTGCGGCCAATGCGAGCGTATGCACGACACAGAATCTGGCTTACTGTGCAAAAGGTAGCAATATGGACTTGCCTGCTTGCCAGACTTTTTTCAACAACAACAGCGCAACCGCGTCCAATCAACCAAGCAATGGTGCCACGTTTGACAACGCGGTATCAGCCTATTGCACCTTTGCCAAACAAAACCAGCTCATCAATCAAACGCCACCCAATTACTTTTGTGGTTGCTATGAAACACCCATTACGACTGGACTTCCTGCATACATCGCCAGCCTTGTCGCTGCATCGCCCAAATGCTTGCCTGACTGTGCTGCCAAAAGTCAAGCCTATCAGTATCGCAATCTGCAAAATTGCACCGTGTCGGTGCAATCCTGCGTGCAAAACGTCACTAGTGAAAACAACGGCGCAATATCCGCTGGCAAGGTTGCGCTCAGCGCGAGTTGCACTCTCAATCAAGGAGGAAGCAGCGACACAGGGACTAGCACGAATGCTGGAGGTGATGACAACACTTCCGGCACATTGACGTTCTTTGGAGTCACACAAAGTCTCATTGTGTGGATTGCAATCGGTGCGGGAGTTGTCATCGTCTTGTTCATGCTGCTCGTTCTATTTCTTTGCTACCGCGTAAAACTCTGCGAAAGAAGCTTCACCGATGGAAACACTAGCTGAAGAAGAAACAAAGTCTCTGCACTCTGTGTGCAAAAATGATGCTATAAAAAAGCTAGTTGTAACGTATACTTTCCCCCTCTCCCCCCTTCCACCTCCCATTTTTTAGCTTGAATCCCGCCGTGCGCACGCTGCGCTGCCTGGTCACGCGCGTCTGATTGTACTCGATCCACTGACGCGCAAACGAGGGTGCGCGATGCACCTTGCCACTGTCGCCTCCTCCCTGGATGCACACTAGCGTGTGCGCCGCCCGATGTCGATCGACGCCACTCGTCATGAGCATGACCTGTTGCTTGGTGCACAGGGCGCACAGATCGATGCTGGAACACTCGACGCATGCCCAGAAACTCACCGTCGCCACGTCGCCACTCGTCACCCACCACTGTTCACCGCACGCACTACACGCAAACACAAAGCGCCGCTCGGCCACCTCGCGCGCATGCCTTTCGCGTCCCAGCGGCGAAAACTCTTCCCTGCTACCCCAGTGTGCGTCCTCTTCTTGCACTCGTCGTGTGCTGCTGTTCCAGCACTGACCCATATTGTCGTTTTCGTGTTTTTTTTTGTTGGATGGCCGAGCCACTTTGCTTTGGTGGGCGCCAAGAAAAAAGGAGGAGGGGAACTTTTTTTTATGCCGGCATGGCCTTGTCAGCTGCGCGCTTGCGCAAGTACCACCATGCACCCGCACCCAGCACCGCTACGAGCGCCAATGCTACCGCCACATACATTGTCGTATTCGACGACGATGGTGCGGGTGGATCCACGGCCGGCCGTAGTGGATCCTGATACACAAAGGCTGTAGGAAGTACAACAAACATGCCAACCGATGTGGCACTAGTTTGCATCGACGGTCTATTGACTGCATGCGCAAATCCGTTGATCTGTGTGATCAGATAGTCGAGACCGGGCACACCAAAGTAGGCATGCAAAGCCGCGGGCATCTTGGCTGCATCTGCCGCTGTCACTCCTGATGCCAGCGTAATCGATGCATTGTTGCTGGCCGCCAACGTCGTGCCTTCCACCGCGGGCATGGCGACGCCATCGGGCAGACGATTGCCAATCGCAAAGGTCGAGTTTGGGGGCACCAGATACACGGCCACGCGACTCGCCTTGCCAATCAAGGCGCGGCTAATCACACTGCCCGCTGCCACGCGATACACGTCAAACTGCGCATCGGGCGAAATATTGAGTCGCAACGCCGCGAGCAAATCAGCCGGAGACGTAATGGCAGTGATGGCCTGTGCTGGAGTCAGGTCGCCCGACATTGCTTTGGGCGGAGAAAAAAGAGGGGAGGGAAAGGTAAACGACGGTGCCTTGTCATAGGCCGTTGCTCATAAAAAAAACGCGAGATCCGACTCGGATATCGACCTCACCCAGTCGACTGTACAGGTGGCAGTGGCACTGGTAGTGGCATACTCTCAAATTTAAAAACTGAGGGTCGCTTTTTTTGTGCGAGGTGCTACAATGAGGATCGCTGAGCGTGCGACAGTCGCGGTAGAAGATTACGTGCATGCAGTCGTCCCTCCAACAGTGTGCATGCTTGCGTGGCTCTCTGATCCGGACGCGCGTGCTTGCGTAGCAGCGGGATGACTAGATGATGCAGGCCAAATTGTCTTTTGTGTGCTCTAGCCCACTGCGTAAAAGCGACTCGAAGAGCCGTCGTCGCTGTGAATGTTCATGGTGATGGACGCGTTGAATGGGCGCAGCGTGTCTTGCAATGCAGCTGCAGTTGCCTTCACCGACGGAT
Source organism: Galeopsis tetrahit (assembly GCA_963675135.1). NCBI lineage: Eukaryota > Viridiplantae > Streptophyta > Magnoliopsida > Lamiales > Lamiaceae > Galeopsis > Galeopsis tetrahit. Next base: position 17,159 of record CAVLYN010000293.1, on the reverse strand, counting down.
TCAACCACGTTTCGAGTGTTTTGAGGGTGACGCGCACAGAGTCGTGCGTGACTGGGTGTGTGGCCACCAGATCCACATCGTCGGCATGTTGGGGTGTGTGTGCATTGATCGCACCCACCAGCTTGTTACCTGCGACGTACTGCACATCGCCCTTGGCGTACGCACGACTCTCGAAAGTCAGCTGCTCCATGCGATTCAGATGCGGATGCCAGTGCTGGCACAACCAATCACGGTCTGCGACAGTGGCCAGTCGTGCAGCAGCAGTAGCAACGGCATTGTTTGCCTGTTTGGATCCGCCGGTACCCATGCTTGAAAGAAGGAAGAAGAGAGAGAGAGAGAGAGAGAGAAGAGAGGTCGAATGACAAAGACGTAATGGACGACTATACAATGGTCTTGTCGACGCAAGCACCGACGTGGGACGAAAGAGAGCTTTTTTTTCCCCCCTGAAATGCGAAAAAGTTCCCTTCGCCACCCTCTTCTTCAGCGGAGGGTTTTCTCCCTGGTCTTTTTCGTCTTCCCACCTCCTTCCATGTATCTTCATCGGTGCGTGTTTGTCGGCCTCGTTGTGATCGTATATTGTCTGTGCGTCATCCTTCCCGTTGCGCTCCTTCCGCATACCATCCTCCCATGGAATGTCGAGCATGTCCGTGCACAGGTGACCGGGTACAATGTATGCATTCTTACACCGGATCAATGTGAAGTCTACCTGCGCGACGACATGGGGCGCACGTGTACCTATGGGGATTCACGTCGAAAGTTGGCTGTAGAAACAGGCATCACAAAGTGGTCGTTTGACGACGATGCCATTCAACTTGACATGTGGCTGAATACGTCTCTTCCCTACATTGCCGGCATCTGTGGCCGAGACGCAGTGCACGCGATGACGTGGTCGAACTTGGCTAGCTGGATTTTAGTGGGTCTCGTTATCGGGCCTGTAATAGTCATGTGCTGCGCCTGTGCATGTCGTTTCATCTATTTCCAGACGTCCGAGCCGCTACCAAAGAACAAGTCTTGGGAGCGCTCGAACCGCACGTCTGCATGGATGTCGCGCGCATCGTCACAGATTATCTCTTTGTTGTTCCATTGCTAGGCGCATCTGATAATGACAGTCCTGTTTGAGGGCACAAGGAGGCGCCATGTGTCAAAGCTGTTTGCCGCCACGCTACCTTTGAGCGCGTTTTTTTCGCAACCATGGCCGACCTATTTCGACGGATGCAGAATCCTGACATTGAGGCCAACTCGTACAAGCGTCTCCTGTCCGCTTCGTTGCAGCAGCACCAGCACCACTGTGAAGATGAGGATAGTCACGGGCACGCGTTGATCAATCTCAAATTTCTGCCTCCACTGAGCACAGACGACGCACCCGAGCAGCTTGTAATGCGCGAGGTCACGGCCCACACGCTGGATGCATTTTGGTGCCGCGAGATTATCCCGATCGCCGAAGCGCATGATCGCTATCCCAGCAGCGTGTTCAGTCGGTTCGCGACCAATAACCGCCACGTCGCTGGTCCTGCCGCTGGTCTAAGGGAAGGACAAAAAGAAGCAAAACATAAAACTTTTCTGCTGTTGCCAACCACAACATCTGGCTCAGCTCTCTCTCTCTCTCTTGCTCTTTTGCAACCATGAACGCAACCGAGTACGTGACGTTTCGATCCGATATCTTTTTCGCGCACCTGTGCTTGCTGGGGCCGGCACATGGGTCGATCGACACGTGCATCAAACACCTCGGCTTGCTGCTCAACCTCGACGATGCAGCTTTCGCGCGCAAAGACAAGTTACAAATGTGTCGGAGTGTGTTTGAGTATTTGCTGAGCGTGCGCGAGACACTGTGGCCTACACATGTACTTGTGGCCAGGAGTGCCGAAGCCGCGTCGCTCTTACGTCTGCGCCAGAATGTCCAAGCCAAGCTCGTCGAACTTGCGCGCAGTGGGCTCGACAAGCGTGGGCGAGCGACATGTACCTCCGCCTGTTTGACGCACCCATGCCAGGAGATGCCAAGCGCGAGGTAAACAAAATTCATGTGGTAGTAAAAACACGCGCCGGGCGCACGTCTCGTGCACCCGATCGTCTCGACCTCTAAAGGGGGGGGAGCACATTTGCCAGTCGTTGGTCGCCCCCCCCTCCCTCCCTTCTTTCACCCCACGACCAATCCGAGGGGAGCATGAAAGGGGATGAGGATGGGAGGAGCCAGGAGAAAAAATCCATGCAAGCATACAAAAAAAACAGGGTGGCGCACGAGGGCCAGCGGGAAGCGAGGGGTGTTTTTTTTATGGCGAGCGCAGAGCGGCGGACGATGAGGTCGTCTTTTTACGCGTCGACGTCCGCAAACCACGCCTCGCCCAGGACACCACCAAAGGAAGTGGAGAGGACGCATGCGGCCGTGTCGGGCAAGCGCAGACGCTTGACGGTGCACCCCATCTCGGTGGCGAGCTGGAGCAAACTAGGAGTGGCGGGGGTGGAGCGAGCCGAAGCGGCATCTTCGAGCCAAGCGATGTGTTCGGCCGTGAGGTAGAGAGTCTTGAGCGAGGCCGCGCGAATGGCGCTCGCGAGGTCGTCAGGACCATACACGATGCGTGCCAGATTGCGCGCGTTGGCGAGAGCGTCGATTTCACGCACCAGCGTCGCATCGTGCGCAGCATGCACACGATTGACGCCACCACCACCACCACATTGGCCCTGCAGTTGCGACAGCACCAGGTCTTGCACCACAAACAGGCGGTCCTTGCACTTGAGCGCCGCACCTACGAGCGGATGCAACCAGGACGAGGCCAGCACGGCTGTCGGCATGTCGCTACCCACATAGCCGAGAAAGATGCCCCGCCACGCGCAGCTCGTGCCGATCACCGTCGACCAGGTGGTGCCGTCAGGCGCTCGCAAATCTTTTTGATCCACGAGTCGAGCTGGTTCTGGCGGATGTTTTGATATCGGTTGCTGCTCGAGCCGCCCATGCTATTCTTGTTGAGGCGATTATGCAGCGTGGCGTGTTCGAGCAACGTGACGCGTGTGCCCTGCGCGACATACACCAGCAGATCCTCGCCGCCCAGCAGCACCAGGGCGATGCGCTCGTGCTCTTCATAGAGCGACAGCATATAGTCGACGTGGAAAAACGTCTCGCACCGATACATGGCCTTGCGCAGGGGCATGGGCGGCACAATCACGTGCGATACGAAGCGCTCAGCTCCTGTAGACGCATCAAACACACCACCCTGCCATCACGGCAGCTCCGTGGCCTGGTGTCTGGCGGAATCCGCCTAGCATTTCCTGGCACGACTTGAGCGCCTGAAGCACCTGCTTGCGGTTGGCGCGATCCTTGATGTTGCTGGCGGCACCCACTTCCTTGGTGAGCAAGCGCTGCGTGGAACCCAGGTCCGAGCCAGCTCCTAGCAGGAGCGTGATACAGCCTGACATGCTGCCCTTGGCGGCACCCAACTGGGCAAGGAGAGTTTGATCAGTGATTGTTGGACGATGACATGGCGAGAGAAAGGGAGAGGTGGAAAAAGTGCTGTGTGTGTGTGTGTGTGTTGGCGGTTGGAAAACTTAGCGAGCGAGAAAAAAAAAGTGGGGCGATGATTTTTCTTCCCTCGCCTAGGTTTCGTGACTGGAAGGAAACACGTGGGACGAGCGGCGCAAATTCATCGTGCACCAGGCGCAAGAGGTCACACTGTAAAGGCGGAGGGTAGTAACAAGAGAGGGTGTATATGATCTTTAGCCGCGGACAATGGACCAGCATTGACGAAGCAACTCTGTGCTCGGCCGTCGCAAAGTGGTTCCGTAGCCTTGATGTGTCAAAGGAGCCCTGAAGACGAGCCGGAGGTAGAAGAGCTCCAGGTGCGCAAAGTGGTGCAGGTATCGCAGTGGGGATTCGTCGATGTACTCGAAATCAAGTGTTCGGAGTTGCGGCATGCAGCACGCCATGTAACGTACGTCGTTTTCGGACGCGCACGCAGTTGGTAGTGTGAGGTACTGGGAGATTCGGAACGTCAAAAGAGCGTAGTAGTGGTAGCGCGGGCAAGTGTATAGTTGAGGGGCCCAACCAATCCCAGTATGCACCGACCGTCAGTTCGACTAGCTGCGGTGCCACGAGCGTGGGGAAACACGTCGCCGAGTCGCGCACATCGTGACCAAAATCCACGTAGAGCGACCTGAGAGATGCCATGGAGCGCAACGCCAGCCACAAGGCCCTGGTTCATATCTGCGTGGTAAATGGCCAGGTACATGTAACACAGACGTGGAAGACGTACGAGTGCGTCCGTGACAGATACCGAGTGTAGACACCATGCGGGCAGCCTGCCAATAGCGCGCAGGGAAAAGAAGATGGATGGGTGCAGCAACGTGTGCAACATACTGGGTTCCCTGGCCTCATCGTCTGCAAAGTCGGGCCTGAGTTGCGCAACTCGTCTGCCACCCAGCAGATGCGCCCAGTCAAAGTTCATCGCGTTGTGGTGATACTGCACTTGCAATGGAATGGGGAGCGTAAAAGGTGACACTGGGTGCATGGGTTCGGGTACGTATTGGTCAGAGCCATCACCATAGCTCCGGGCAGCGATACATAGCGATTGTGGTGGGTGCAGCACCAAGTGGAAGGTTTCTGCGCCGATTACTATAGCAACGCTTCGAAGCCTTTGCGAATGATACTGCATCGCGCATGGAACACCACGTCATCACACACTGAACTTCGACGTCAGCGAGGCCCTCCATGTTTTTCGGTAACAGCCAGTCGCGCAAAGACGAGATGAGCGGGAGATTTTTTTTCTTCCCACTTTTTCTGCTTTTCCCCCTCCCTTCAATCGCCATGTTCAGGGCTTCCCGCGTCCTCTTGTCGGCGGCAAAGGCCCAACCATTCTACCAAGGCGACAAAAGCAGTGGTGTCCAGCACCAGCAACACGAGCTATGCCCAGCTGGTCAAGAATCTGGCGCCGTGCGTGCGACTCTGATCAAGCACCCCATGTATGCGGCCATTCGCACCCAGACGCAGTTGCAGACCTTTATGGCATCGCATGTGTTTGCCGTGTGGGATTTCATGTCGCTCGTCAAGACACTACAACAGCGGCTGGCACCGGCGGCTGTGCCCTGGACACCACCCAAGCAAGCCTATCTGGCAGGCGTCATCAACGACATTGTCGCGGCCGAAGAATCGGACCGCGTACCACCGCACTTGCGCGAACTGGCACCGCAACTGCCCACACGCGCCAGTCACCTCGCGCTCTACCTCGAAGCCGTGCGCGAGGCGGGTGAACCGGCACAAGCCTTTTACCGCTTCATGGGCCAGCTCGAAGCGCGGCGCTATGGCGTGCGAGGCGGAGAGGCGCTCGACCTTCTCGACGCGCGCATCGCTCTGGACAAGACGCCGCACGTGCCGGCCGGTGTTGCGCGCTTCTGTCACGCCACCCTGACCCAGTGCGCGCAGACCCAAGCCACACACCAGGTCGCCGCCTCGTTTCTCTTTGGCCGCGAAAACGCCATACCAGACATGTTCCAGCGGCTACTCGCGCAGCTCGACGTTGCAACGCCAAGGGAGTTGCAACGCCCAAGGGCAACTGCGGCAAACACACCACAACCACCATCTCTGCGTATCCTTTCATGCGCTTTTATCTCCAGCGCCATATTGAGCTAGACGGTGACGAGCACGCTCACCTAGGCCCGCGACATGCTGTGCCAACTGTGCCGCGACCAACCGGGCCGCCTGGAACGAGGCCGAACAAGCGCACGCAAAGCCATCACCGAGCGCATTGCCCTGTGGGACGCCATTCACGAACGCCTCGCGTAAAAAAAAAAAGAAACAAGAGGCGCATCGTTTTTTATTTTTCTAGACCCGCTACAGGTGGCACCAGTTGCACAGCGCCTGAAGGCAGACGCACAAGCAACACGATCGGACGTTGCTTTGACTGCGACTTGATTTCACCAGATGCAAGACGCTTTTCGAGTGTTGCACATACAGCGGTGCGCCATCGTTTTCGACTTTTTCATCTTCTTGGTTGCGCAACGCCTGCAGCAAGCGCATGAAAAAGCGACTCGAAATGTCCCTGGCCGGCGGGGTCGCTCATGTGCGTATCTTGGAGTCGCGCAGAATTGCATTGCTTGTCGACCAGCCAGCGCGTCCCACAGTGTGGCGTGATCCAGTTCATAAGTCCGGTAGGCGCCGAGGAAGAGCGTTGTTGTCATCTTGGTCGGCTCGGGCACGACATACTGATTGTTTGTCGATGCGGGCAGACGCCACACGTTGACGTGCGACTTTTTAGATCGCGCCACACCCGCAATACCGCCGCGATACGTTCTGGCGTAATCTCAAAGGCGGCGCGATGCGTGCCCTCGTAGTCTGCATTGTGTCGCGACACCCACTCGAGATGGGCGTCCGGGCGGAACCACACCCACTCGGCGCCTGGTTGAACACTGCGCCGTCAATACCCGGCAGTCAAAGAACAGCTCATACAAGAGCTTGGCCTTGTCGCGTCGTTCTCCTTCGTCGGTAACAATGCCTACCAACTCGAGCAGCAGGGCGCACGGCGAGTCACTCGACTGAACCTCATCGCGCAGATCCAACATGTGCAGCCGACCGGGATGCGCCACGAGACGATACGTCTGAATCTGCCCGCACAGGCCGTACGACTCGGCCTTTTCGACGAGCGGCGTGGTAAACAGACCGACGGTTGTGCTGCCAGTGAGTGCGCACGCAGGTTATCGGAGACTGCGGGCGTACCATCTTCGTACACCGTCACTATCAGTGCCCCTGGGGTCAAGCACTCGTATGCCGCTGTCTCGGTATCGAGTTTCACGCGCAGCATCAGCTCCGTGGTCGGCAAGTGTTTTTCTTCTCGCGGGCAAAATGACATGAGCTCCCACCCGACGATGGTGCCTCGCAGATTGGCAACCAATGTATGCTGCACCACGTCGCCCGTGCGAAACGCAACTGCCAGGCATCGGAGAGGAAGGTCGTCCGCTTCTTCTTCTTCTTCTGTTTCACTCACTCGTGTGCTGCTCGCGTAAACGACGCGCGCCAAACTCTCGCCGTCTTCTTGATACAAATTCACTACGCGACCGTAGGTGAGTTCATTCTCCTCGTCCTCCTCTTCTTCTTCGGTTCGATCGACGGCACCATCGATGACGACAATGTCGCCGACGCGAATTTGAGCGTGTGCGGGTGCGCGGGGGTGTGCTGTGAGCTGTAGCTTGGTGTGCGCCGTGCCATGGTAGTGCAGCATACCCTGCCACGGCGTCATCGGGTCGCTCTGCATATCGATAAAAAACTGCTCCGGCGCGAGCGAAACGAGATGGCGGGCAACGCGCGGCGTTGATCGGCATCTTGCGCCCACGCGCACGTTTTTGTCCGGGTGCCATGCCGCGAAATACCGTCAGCTGCGCGTATTGGAGACGCGAAAGTGCCACGACAAGAGTTCGCGCACGTCCGCCGGTAGCGCATCCTCACCTGCACCCACGATGGCAGTTGAGTGGAAACGCCAACCGCTCATTGCGCGACGTGAGCAACCAGCCGGGCGGTGTCAGGTACAGCTGATGGTTACGATGGTCGTGAAAGTGCCGGTCTTCTACTATGGACGCGACAAACGGTCCGGAACGCCCCGCCGCTAGCAGATTGAGTGCGCGCTGAATGTGCCTCGACATTCCGTCGCACCCCGTGATCATTGCCGATGTCGCGTAGACGACACTCGTGCTCGTGTAATCGCTCGGCGTCAGAAACGGACGCAGACCCTCTTTATCAGGCACTTGGGCGATCGACCCGTAGATAGCCAACCGGCGGTGCTTGGCATTCCATTCGACGCTGCGGTCTGGAAACAGGCAGTTGCGCTTGGTAGAGAAGGCGAATCAGCGCCAGGCTCTCTTGCACGGTCGGAGGCACGTCGGCTTGTGGCAAAGGGCCGAATACGCGTTTGCTCCTTGTTGGGAGCCACCCATGGAAACCACGCTTGTGGCGACGGCATGGAGGTGGGGGAGGTAGACAACTGGGCGAAAAAAATGGAAACAAGAAAAATGGGACGCAAGCCCGCCGTGAACCGAGAAAAAAAAAAATCAAATCTACAAAACCGAGCGCTCACGCTACCCCCCCCCCCCCAACTGGCGCTTTTATTATTGAGGTCTATGCTGATGCTCCTCGTGCAGACGAAAACGCGCATTTCGATGATGTGGTTAGCCGATTGTGTCAGAAAGGTCTTGGCTGGTCCGCTGCCGATAGCCTCTATCACGTCGAGCAGGGCGACTCCACCTCGAGATGCATGCTGGTTGCGTGTTACACATGGGTATCGCCGCGCCAGCTAAAAAAAACGACGCCGTCAATGCAGGCGACAAAGAAGCACGAATCGACACCAAGCACACTGGCGCCTGCCGGGCGTTGCATAGATCGGTTCGTGCGACACATCATATGTATGGGCAGTGATATCAAGCCACAGACATGTGCAAACGTGTTCCGACGCATATGCCAGCTCGTCGCAATGCGCGCCCTCGGGTGCTGCCACGAACGGCTCCAGAAGACACCAGTGTTCATTGAGCAGGTCCAACATAGATTGTCCTCGTGTTTTTGTTTTTGGTGTCTGACGGTGCTGCCACACCTCCTGCCATCACCATTCTTCCAGCAACACTTGGTCGGTGCTGACAGAAATCAAAGACGCTTCTTTGGTTTCCGACCAAGACATATTTCGCACACACACACACACACTTCTTTTTGTTGCCTCGACACCTTTTCATCATGGCGTCTACACTTTCCCTCGCTCTATGTGCAGTTGACTGATCGACACACACCGCCAGGTGCAGGAGCTGGCGCGCGCGCCTCACGTCACATGCTCAATCTGCTTTTCGGACCCGGCAACGGAAAAAGGTGCTGCGTCACCCTCGGCTACCGGTGCCGCTGCCGCTGCTGAGCCGTCTTCATTGCAAGCGAACGACAATGTGACGCTGCTGCCGTGCCAGCACAAATTTTGTGAGGGCTGCTTCCAGGGCTGGATGCGCAACAAGGCACTTGACAAGACGCAGAGCAGTGGCAAGCGTATCACGTGCCCCAACTGCCGTTCCGACGTGACGTGCTGGATCAATGGCCGAGATGCGTCGTGCGAGGTGCCTGCCTCGAGGCCTTGCGTACCCAAGATCGAGAAACGCGTCTGCTTGCCGACATGCTGCGCGCCCCTCGACTACCACTGCATCCTCACCAACGACGTACGCGCCACCCACGATACGTCGGAGCGTGAAGCACGCCCAGGCACACGAGGCATCCGAGCGCGCCAAGGCCGTCTCCGCCAACCAGCCGCCGCCTCGGCGCATTGTACACCCGTGCTGCAGTGGCGTACACACTGGAAAAGGTGCGCGCACACGACGAGCTCGCGCCAGCACTGGATGCACTGGCCACCAAGCCCGACCTGAAGGCGCTGTTGCCACTGGCTGGCGCTGCATCAGTGTGCTGCGCGCCAAGTATCCGCGCCTGGGATCGGTCGACAGTCTCGGTTCGGAAAACCTCGTCAGCATCTGCTTCAAGGTATGCTCACGTCGATGATGTTGGCGGTGGTGGTGTCGGACCTTTTGGGGACTTGTTTGGCGCGCCTGCAGGCAATGTCGGCGGTGGCGGTGGCGGTGACCGTGATGACGGGCGCACCATCCTTTACCACGATGTTTGAACCCATGAGAACGCGCAGGGCACCTACCGCGGCAGCTCCGACACGTTCGGCAACCTCGGCGGCTTCGGATGCATCCAGTTGCTTCTACGCCGACTGCATCGATCCGAAGACAAGCGTCACGTCGCACGCGTGCCGAGGTGGAAAACAACGAGCCTTCTCAGCCCGCAGCAGCAGCAGCCAAGCGCTCGCGTCGCTCCTAAGAAAAAAAAGAGGCTCACCCTACTTCCCCCCCCCCCCCTCCACTGCACCGCGTTTGATACTTGTTTCTTCTCACGCACCACGAGGGCTTTTTTTTTATAGTGAGCTTTTTTTTCACGGCGACTTGTTTTTCATGGCAACGGCAGCCTGAGCGTATGCTTCCATGTTGAAACTGCCCACGTGCGAACCGCGCTTGCTCCTGCGTACGGTGACAGGTGCGGCGGCGGTGGCGGCAGCAGTCGCAGCGCCCAACTCACTGGCGCACGCAGGAAACGCAATGACGCAATAGTCGCGCACCAGGCGCAGCTGCGTACCTGTCAGCCGCGCAAACAACCGAGAGGAAGTGCCCGCCATCATAGTCGAAAAGTTGCTTGGTCTCGCACGCGCGCCAGTTGGAAGCGGCGGCCACGGCACCGAGTGGCGGCATCGAGTGAGGCGTGCTTGGCGAGGTTGTCCTTGAGGTTGATGGTCATCTCAAACTCGTGCTCGGCGGCATTCTGGGACTGGCGTGCAGCCATGTGCGCGCCAGGTCGACTTGATTCGGTAGGATCACGAGTAGGCCGCGTCTCGAGCAGCACGAGTATGTTGCTCGGTAGCGCATCCTCATCAAACTTGAGTGCTTCGAGCAGGCTCTGGATGCTGACGATGGCCGGCGTGAGGAGAGGCTGGCGATCGACCGATGCTGCACGCGTCTTGATGGCCTGCACGAGGCAACCGAGCATGGTGGTAGGAGCGCTCGGCAGCCGACATGCCGAACGAGGTGTTCCTTTCTGCGGGCGAAGAAAGAGACAAAGAAACGCAAACACACGTGTGCGTGCAGGTCGAGTTGCCCCAAGGAGCGGCGAGATAAAAAAACTGGCACACTTTGCAAGGAGCCCACCTTCCACCGTCGGTTCAAAGATCCTTCTCACGAGGTCTACGCGAGCTTCTCTGGCCCAGTCCCTTTTTTCTTCCCCCTAGCGGTGGGAAGAAAAACGCCGAGCAAAAGGAGGGCGGCCGACCACCATCGAGTTCGAAACATCGACGCAAGAACGTCACAAGCTCGCCCGCGAAAAAAGCCAAGGCAAAAGGGCATTGATCCTCGCCTGCAGCCCCGTACTTGTACTTGTTATGGTGATAGTGACGCGCCCTGGGGTCCCTTGCGAGGGAAAAAAAAAAAGCGGATCGCGTTGCGCTTTGTGAGCTTGGTCCCCTCCCTTCCTTATGCTTGCGAGACACCTAGGTTTCCGCATCCACGTCAAAAAAAGACAATGAACAGGCCTTCTTGATCTGGAAAGAACGACCCGTAGGTGCCATGGGGGTCGTCGTCCAAAGAAGGCTTGCATCTGCCCGTGTCTTGTTCGAGGCGGCACTGATTTTCTACTCACCACGACAAGGGCCATTCGTTGATAACCAAAAAAGCCCAGAGGAGAGGAGTCGGAATGGGAAGGGATGTGCGATGAGGCAAGTTTGTGGAAACGGATGGTTTTCGACCCGCACCTTGACTTTCCATGTGGGCATGAGCCAAACGAAGACGGCATTTGATGTGCTGCAATGAGGTGCGTCGGTTCATGTGTTGGAATAGCAGTCTGGTCCAAGGTCGAGTTGGTTTTGGTGCGCTTGACTGTCGGTTGATGGGTGACGAAGGACGGGTGGTCCGGGTCCAGCTTCCAACCAAAGCTGCTCGCACAATTTTTCTGCTGACCCTCGGTGAAAAAAATTCTTCCTGAAGAAATCGCCAAAGGGCAAAACCCAAAAGCAAGGAGCAAGTCTGGGTCACCCCCTCCCCCTCCCCCCTCCCACCAACCGACACTCAGGTCCGCCAAAATCAACTCGAGCTCTCACCTATTTCGCTCATCGAAACATGGTCGGACGCGTCTCGTCGTAGTGCATGTGGTGTCATCCTCGCTTTGTTGACGCGACTGCGAAAGGCCAAGGGTACCAACCGAAAATCACCCGTTTCCGCGCCTTTCCGAGACACGCTTGTTCGTGGCCATGACGCACGTCTTTTTTCTCATCCAATTATCCGACACCGTATGGCGGTCAGACAGCTCTTGCCGTCGTGATCAAGAAATCCGTGCTGTAATCGGACAAGATCAAAGGGAGGAAAGCGAAGTGACTCTCCCAACCCAAGCGCCATCGTTTTTTGGTCGAGCCCCATCCGCTGCCTCTTGACCCATCGCGCAAGTCTAAGTGCTCTCGTGCAGTTCACCTCGTGGGTTATCGCGCAAAAGCAAAAAGAGGCGAAGGGAGGCCGAGCTACAAACACACTCTTTCTTTCCTGACTCGAACTGTTTTCTCGTCTCAGAGGGACCTCTCTTCTGCCACCCTGATCTCGGCCATGTGGCGTCCCACGGATAAACTCACACCATGCCGTCTTGTGTAAGCAGATAAAAATCGAAAGCAGCCCTTTGGGCTTGTCCTCCTCATCGCGGCGCAAAGCTTCCTGTTTTTTTTTGACTCTTGGGTCTGAACGCTGAAGGACGCTGATGATCTGTCGCGACCATGCCTTGTTCCGAGAGAAAACGCAACGAGACCCGCGAGTCCCACAAAACACAGGATCTCATACACACAGGGCTAAAATTCTCCCCCGTATCGCCTCGTTTTTTCCCCCTCTCCCTCCCATGAGTTCCAGCGAGCATCCGCCTTCAGAGGCCTACACGCTCTCGTGCAGCAGCTCGAGGCGCTGTGTGTCGACTCCGACCCGCAAGCCGCACTTGACTTGTCGCTCGCCGAACTCAATGATCGCGACCGCCGACGCCTGTACGAGCGCATCGACGTGTACAACTGCGGCAAACTCGCACGCACACGCCAAGATGTGTTTGACGGCAAAACCAAGGTGGTGCACCTGCACGTGACACGTGTACCCGTCGAAGAGGCGGGCGCCGCTGCTTTGCCCGCATCTATCAAGCCAGTCAAGGTCGACGATCAGATCGTGACGCACTTCCAAAAGTACACGCGCTGCCTACTGCCCATCACCACAGCCCAAATGCTGCCCTACTACCTCGACATGCTCGCACCCTTTGGCGACATCAAAGACAAGTGGGCGCGCTTCCTGGCCGACATTCAAACATATGGCTCGGTCGGGTCCGTCAACGGCCACGTCAACCAGGTAGGGGGAACATGTACTGCGCGCTCGCAAACGCCGCATCCCATTTCTCCCCTTCACTCCCACTTGCGTAAAGATAATGTATCGGCTGCTCGATCAGCCCGCATAACCTGAGATGTTGGCCGGATGGGGGTTTGGGGGAAAAAGCAATTCGCGAGCGAGCTGCCGGCCCATGTGAGCGCAGCTCACACGGCCGGCGCGAGTGCTGCGATGCTTTTACCCCCAGGTGATTGATTGCTTGGAAAAGTACCTGGCAGCGCACCCAAATCTGGCCGCGTTTCGCGAGCACCCGTTTGTCGAAGAGCGCGCGCTTGTGCAGCGCTACCAAGAGGCGCGCGAAAAGGAGCTCGCGGCACTCGCACCCAAGGAGCGGCCGGGCAATGACATTTACACGCGCACCAACGACGGCCAGCGCTTCATCTCGATCGACATCAACAGCGCCAACTTTACGGCCATTCGCACCTACTACCCGGACCTGTTTCGCGGACACACGTCGTGGGAGAGCTTCATCGCGTCGTTTCTCGCTGCACCTGTCGCGGTGAACACCACCGATGGTGAGAGTGATGACAAGGGCGACGTCACCAACAAGCCCCTGCGGCCGCTGCACACGCTCCAGTTTAGCAAGTTTCTGCGCGAGCCGCCTCTTTGGCAACCTGCGCACCAACAAGTCGGTGCATGTCGTGTCCGAGAGTATGATTCGCCGGCTGCTGCAGGACGAGGCCATTCGGCGCGCGACATTGTGATGCTGTCGGGCGACGAGGTGGTGATGCGCTACACCCCGAGCTCTATCGGCGTCTGCGCGCCAAGTATCACAATGACACGTTCAAGGTGCTGGCCTTTCGCCTGCGCGCCATCGGACGCTTCAAATATTTCGCGAAAGAATACTTCTCCATCGAAAACCTCGACGACCCGACCGACGAGGTGGTGGTCAAGCGCGAGCTCAAGTGCATTCCGCGCGAGTTCGTCATGCAGTGCATTCGTCACTATCAGGGCCAGCCCATCACGCGCGCCGACTTGCGCTTCCAGCCCCGCTACTGGGCCCACGGCCCACCTTTGACGCCGCCGCTCGACTTTTGATCACTCTCATACAAAAAAGACACCGACTGGCCCCGAGTCATTGGAGGGGTCTTTTTTTTTTTTATTTGTCGGCTAGCGCTGTCGCAAAGTGATCGTATGACCTTGAGAGCGTGCTTGTTCAATGTCGTCTACTGTCAAAGGTTTCAGTTGCGAGTGTGCAATTGTGAGATATTTGGCAATGTACTGTTCGCTCGAAAGCAGCTGGGCCGTCAAGGCTAAAAAAGTCGGCGATAATTTAGTCGCAAGCTCGAGTGGATTTGGAGGTGCTCGAGACAAGCGGGCCGAGTCTGCGAGTCTACGGACAGGTTCCGCCACGTCATCGCGCGCACGTTCGAACGCACCCAATGCATATGTGAGCGCGATAGACAGCTCGGGCGGTAGCTGATCGTTGATGCGATCGAACCAATAGTGCAGTCCATAGTGGAAAAAGAGTTCGTCACCACAAGCGATCGGTCGGGTTGCGAAAAATTCGACCTTGGTGCCGCCGTCCTTTGGCGCGACACATGAAAAGCTCGATACGTTGCATGGCGAGCTCCAACATGCAGATAGTCCGCTATGATGCGTGCGCATGCCAACACACGCGCGCAAAGATCGAGTTGGCAGGAGACGTTGCGCGACGTCCAGCAGCTGACGATCGTTGATCAGTTGAGCTACACCCTCCTTGTTCTCGCTCGGTCATGTAGCCGACCAGATCATCTCCCAGTTTGTAGCACTGTTCAATCTTGTTGCAAGTGCGATTCTGGGGTTGTATCCGTGGTAAAGCACACTCGCATGCCCACAGGCACATCGCTGTCGCAAACACGCCACGCCCTCCTTCCGGGATGGTGCTCTTGTCCACTCGAAAGGGATACGACATTTTCGCGTGAGATGTGAGCTCGAAGAAAAACAGCAGCCGTGTTGGGAGAAAAACTCTGCCTGCACTGCACGTCCTCATGCCTTTTGAAGCCGGTTGTAGAACGAGGCGTTTTTTTTTCTTCCCTCTCATGAGCGACCACTGCGCAAGCTGTCTGGTGCGCGCCACCGAGGCGGCAAACCGATCACCGGCTTCAGCGACGCATGCGTCCAGTGCGCGCACAGCCGTCGCGAGCGGCATGCTCTCCATCCACGCCAACTACGTGCCCCAATCGCACATCTCCAGCGACCACAGGTGCGGTGCAGCACGCACGTACCCCGCCTGCATGCGCCCCGGAATGCACGTGGTGAAGCGCGTACGGAACAATAGATAGCACTTGGTCGCGTCGTACATCGCACACCGCGTAACAAGCATGCCGCGCGCCTCGGCCTTGCCTGTGAAACAGCCTACACAACTGGGATGCGCCTGGCCACCATCAGGCACACAGCATCACGTCAGCAGTTTTCTTTCTTCCTCCAATAGCAGCGTATTCTTCTCCCCCCTTCTCTTACTTGGTCCATAAGCCACGCGCAGATGTCGGCGCGATCATTCGGCATGGCGCACAAGAGAAACGTTAGGTAGAGTTGACGACGGCTTGTGAAATTCGGGCACCTGCACCTGCTCAACGCGCTCGGGCGGTGCGGTAGCATCGGCGGCCAGCGGACGAACAAGCGCCAAGCACTGTTCGTAGGTGGCACGATACAAGCGCTCGGCCTTGTCATCGACGATGTACAACAGCTGGTCCAAGTGGAGCACCTCGCCCCGGAGAATCTCGGCCATGGTGGAGCAACATAATACAAAAAAGGAGGGTAAATATTTCCCCCCTGATGAGCGATCGCTGCTCGAGCTGCTTGGTGTACACGTTGCGCCTGCACAGTCAAGATCACATGGGCGTGTACATCGTGCATGCTTGTACCTAAAGCCATTTTTTTTCTTCTTTGATTTCAATGCGTGCGGATGGTGCCTATCGAGAGTGTCACGAGCTTGCGCGCAGGATGATACTCGATGCCCTCGAGCCACAAGTCTTCGATGACATGGCCCCAGATGCCGTGCTTGCCGTGCGTCTGCGAGCGATTCATCATCATGAGCCGATGCCGGGCTTCTTGCCAGACGCGGCAGCTTCGGCTTGCACTTGTTCGCCGATGGTGCTGGGCCGGGCGTGGCACTTGTCTCGGCCTCTTCGGCATATATGCGCTTGTAGGCGGCGACGATGGCATGCACCAGTTGCTTGCGCGTAAAGCCGTATGCATGTGTGAGTGGCACTTCAACCGGCTTGCTGAGCGGATAGGTGATGTGCAGCGTGATCGATTCGTCCGCAATCACTTGCTCTTCCGGCCGCACAAAGTCGCCTTGTGGGGCTCACAGCGCATCTCCCTCACACTCGAGCAGCAGTGGTGCGCGGTCCAGCTCCTTGTCCTTGTCGCCGCACGTCTGCGTCTGGCGTCATACGTCGGGTTGGCCTGCGGAAAACATGCCAAACAGCATGACATTTTTGCATTCTTTGCTGCACGTGTGTTGGACGGGCAGCTGGATCTCGATGGTGGCGGCAGGAGCAGCATCTTTTTTGGCCGGGCGGAGGCCATGCTGGAAGAGAACGTAGCGAAAAGCGTCTTGGTAAAAGACAATGACGCGTCTATATTCTTTATTCAGACGCAATAGCCGATGATCCACGAGGCAATGACGCCGGTTTCGCGTTGGGGTAGCTGGAGCAACTCGCCCAGCAGTGTATCGAGATGTGCCTCGGTGCGCAAGCGTCTCGCATACTCGGTGCGACATGCGAGTTCGAATGCGAGGGCGGCGGCTTGGTCCTTTTGAAAGCGCGCGGGTTTCCAGCCTGTGCGCGCCAACCATACGCCCTTGGCCACCTGGATGCGTTGCTTGGGCAAGTGCAACAGGTCAAACCACTCGATAGCATCAAACAGGTGCGTCGGGTCCACCAGGTGCAGGAGCGTGCAGCAAGTGGCGACGTGCGCCTTGGCTGCACCCACGCCAAACACACTCGCGAGCGCCACTCCGGCTAGGTTGACCAGGGGACGCACGACGCGCCGGTACATTGTGTGCGGCGGCCAGCAAGAGATCTCGGGTGCGAGCCGGTTGCAGCTGCTGCTCGATGGCCACGAGGAGAAGATGTGCTAGACCGGGCTTGCGATCGAGCCATTCCCACAATGCATCCATATGGGACATGGCATCCAGGGCGCGTCAGAACGAGTTGCTGAAACTGCGCCTTTTGATAGGGCCGGCGTGCATCGATCGAGAATCTGAAGCGCCTCGCGTAACTGACGCAAGCGGG
>CAVLYN010000292.1:82500-85000 GCA_963675135.1 Galeopsis tetrahit | reverse complement strand
GCGGGGCGCCGAAACCGAATCCCACGAGTTGTTTTTGCTACCGCCGCGCCCGTGCGTCGGGAAATTCGGGAGTGAATTGGGCTCGCTGTCCTTCCGCTTAGCACCGCGATCGACAAGAGGGAGGCCGTTTAAATTGGCCCCCCGTACCCATCGAAGGCTTAGCTACCGCATCCGAACGCTGGCGTGTTCTCTCCCGAGTTGCCCGACGCGGGGCGCCGAAACCGAATCCCACGGGGTGTTGCAACCGTCGCGCCCGTGCGTCGGGAAATTCGGGAGTGAATTGGGCTCGCTGTCCTTCCGCTTAGCACCGCGATCGACAAGAGGGAGGCCGTTTAAATTGGCCCCCCGTACCCATCGAAGGCTTAGCACCGCATCCGAACGCTGGCTTGTTCTCTCCCGAGTTGCCCGACGCGGGGCGCCGAATGGCCGAGGCCAGACCGATTGCGCCACGATATGCCCCGCCACCCTCGGCCGCGCATCGGCCCTATTCGGGAGATAAGGTAAGGGCACGTTGCTCTTCCTGCTTGAGCACCGCAATCGACAAGCGGAGGCCGTATATATTGGCGTCCATCCCCATCGAATGCGTGAGCTCAACGTCCGAACGTGTGCCTATTTTCTCGAGAAAGGGCCTTTGCACAGCCATCGAGTGGCCAAGCATCGAATTTTTTTTTTTTAAAAAAAAAAAAAAAAAAAAAAAAAAAAATCTCGCCGGAGTGGGACCGCCCCCGCCGCGCCGGAGCGGGGGGTGGCCGACGGGTGGCCGACTACGACCGCACGGCCCCGTGGCCTACCGTGCGGAAGAGGTTCATCGAGTGCGAGCTCACTTGGGCGCGCATGTGCGGGCGCTTGGGGGGCCGCAGGCCCCTTGCGCGCGCATCCTCCGCCCATGCTGCCTAGTGAGCACCCCCTCCCCTATATATGCTTAAAAAAAAAAATCCCAGGTGACAGCACTAGATATTAAAATGGCCGAGGAGGTAGTACTATTAGATTACCTATTTATACACCCCAAATTTCAGTGAGCCTATGCACCCCCCCCTAAAATCAGCCCAGGAATCCATTTCCATCGTTAAATTTAGCATCCGAGGTCCCGGGACGGGAGTTTTGACGGGGGCAGCGTTCGTGGGGCCCGTTTTTCGAAGTTGTCGGAATTCATCGAAAGCTTGCATACCCCCCTAAATCGACAAAATAATCACTTGTGTCGAGGCGGAATTTCGATTTGAGGCCTCGGGTGCGGAGTTTTCGACGTCGTGCACCACACGGGGGGCCGCCGGCCCCCCCTAGGCTGCTGTCTTGGGCAGCCTCGTGCACCATTTTTTCAAAGTTGTCGGAATTCTCTCAATTCTTGCATTACCCCCCTAAATCGACAAAAAAATCACTTGTGTCGAGGCGGAATTTCGATTTGAGGCCTCGGGTGCGGAGTTGTTGCAGCGGTGCACCACAATTGTGCCATCGGCCTAGGCTGTCTTGGGCAGCCTTGGGCACCATTTTTTCAAAGTTGTCGGAATGCTCTCAATTCTTGCATACCCCCCTAAATCGACAAAAAAATCACTTGTGTCGAGGCGGAATTTCGATTTGAGGCCTCGGGTGCGGGGTTGTTGCAGCGGTGCACCACAATTGTGCCATCGGCCTAGGCTGTCTTGGGCAGCCTTGGGCACCATTTTTTCAAAGTTGTCGGAATTCTCTCAATTCTTGCATACCCCCCTAAATCGACAAAAAAATCACTTGTGTCGAGGCGGAATTTCGATTTGAGGCCTCGGGTGCGGAGTTGTTGCAGCGGTGCACCACAATTGTGCCATCGGCCTAGGCTGTCTTGGGCAGCCTCGTGCACCATTTTTTCAAAGTTGTCGGAATTCTCACAATTCTTGCATACCCCCCTAAATCGACAAAAAAATCACTTGTGTCGAGGCGGAATTTCGATTTGAGGCCTCGGGTGCGGAGTTGTTGCAGCGGTGCACCACAATTGTGCCATCGGCCTAGGCTGTCTTGGGCAGCCTCGTGCACCATTTTTTCAAAGTTGTCGGAATTCTCTCAATTCTTGCATACCCCCCTAAATCGACAAATAAATCACTTGTGTCGAGGCGGAATTTCGATTTGAGGCCTCGGGTGCGGGGTTGTTGCAGCGGTGCACCACAATTGTGCCATCGGCCTAGGCTGTCTTGGGCAGCCTTGGGCACCATTTTTTCAAAGTTGTCGGAATTCCCTCAATTCTTGCATACCCCCCTAAATCGACAAAAAAATCGCTTGTGTCGAGGCGGAATTTCGAATTGAGGCCTCGGGTGCGGGGTTGTTGCAGCGGTGCACCACAATTGTGCCATCGGCCTAGGCTGTCTTGGGCAGCCTCGTGCACCATTTTTTTCAAAGTTGTCGGAATTCTCTCAATTCTTGCATACCCCCCTAAATCGACAAAAAAATCACTTGTGTCGAGGCGGAATTTCGATTTGAGGCCTCGGGTGCGGAGTTGTTGCAGCGGTGCACCACAATTGTGCCATCGGCCTAGGCT
>CAVLYN010000292.1:40000-42500 GCA_963675135.1 Galeopsis tetrahit | reverse complement strand
CCGTCGCGCCCGTGCGTCGGGAAATTCGGGAGTGAATTGGGCTCGCTGTCCTTCCGCTTAGCACCGCGATCGACAAGAGGGAGGCCGTTTAAATTGGCCCCCCGTACCCATCGAAGGCTTAGCACCGCATCCGAACGCTGGCTTGTTCTCTCCCGAGTTGCCCGACGCGGGGCGCCGAATGGCCGAGGCCAGACCGATTGCGCCACGATATGCCCCGCCACCCTCGGCCGCGCATCGGCCCTATTCGGGAGATAAGGTAAGGGCACGTTGCTCTTCCTGCTTGAGCACCGCAATCGACAAGCGGAGGCCGTATATATTGGCGTCCATCCCCATCGAATGCGTGAGCTCAACGTCCGAACGTGTGCCTATTTTCTCGAGAAAGGGCCTTTGCACAGCCATCGAGTGGCCAAGCATCGAATTTTTTTTTTTAAAAAAAAAAAAAAAAAAAAAAAAAAAAAATCTCGCCGGAGTGGGACCGCCCCCGCCGCGCCGGAGCGGGGGGTGGCCGACGGGTGGCCGACTACGACCGCACGGCCCCGTGGCCTACCGTGCGGAAGAGGTTCATCGAGTGCGAGCTCACTTGGGCGCGCATGTGCGGGCGCTTGGGGGGCCGCAGGCCCCTTGCGCGCGCATCCTCCGCCCATGCTGCCTAGTGAGCACCCCCTCCCCTATATATGCTTAAAAAAAAAAATCCCAGGTGACAGCACTAGATATTAAAATGGCCGAGGAGGTAGTACTATTAGATTACCTATTTATACACCCCAAATTTCAGTGAGCCTATGCACCCCCCCCTAAAATCAGCCCAGGAATCCATTTCCATCGTTAAATTTAGCATCCGAGGTCCCGGGACGGGAGTTTTGACGGGGGCAGCGTTCGTGGGGCCCGTTTTTCGAAGTTGTCGGAATTCATCGAAAGCTTGCATACCCCCCTAAATCGACAAAATAATCACTTGTGTCGAGGCGGAATTTCGATTTGAGGCCTCGGGTGCGGAGTTTTCGACGTCGTGCACCACACGGGGGGCCGCCGGCCCCCCCTAGGCTGCTGTCTTGGGCAGCCTCGTGCACCATTTTTTCAAAGTTGTCGGAATTCTCTCAATTCTTGCATTACCCCCCTAAATCGACAAAAAAATCACTTGTGTCGAGGCGGAATTTCGATTTGAGGCCTCGGGTGCGGAGTTGTTGCAGCGGTGCACCACAATTGTGCCATCGGCCTAGGCTGTCTTGGGCAGCCTTGGGCACCATTTTTTCAAAGTTGTCGGAATGCTCTCAATTCTTGCATACCCCCCTAAATCGACAAAAAAATCACTTGTGTCGAGGCGGAATTTCGATTTGAGGCCTCGGGTGCGGGGTTGTTGCAGCGGTGCACCACAATTGTGCCATCGGCCTAGGCTGTCTTGGGCAGCCTTGGGCACCATTTTTTCAAAGTTGTCGGAATTCTCTCAATTCTTGCATACCCCCCTAAATCGACAAAAAAATCACTTGTGTCGAGGCGGAATTTCGAATTGAGGCCTCGGGTGCGGGGTTGTTGCAGCGGTGCACCACAATTGTGCCATCGGCCTAGGCTGTCTTGGGCAGCCTCGTGCACCATTTTTTTCAAAGTTGTCGGAATTCTCTCAATTCTTGCATACCCCCCTAAATCGACAAAAAAATCACTTGTGTCGAGGCGGAATTTCGATTTGAGGCCTCGGGTGCGGAGTTGTTGCAGCGGTGCACCACAATTGTGCCATCGGCCTAGGCTGTCTTGGGCAGCCTCGTGCACCATTTTTTCAAAGTTGTCGGAATTCTCACAATTCTTGCATACCCCCCTAAATCGACAAAAAAATCACTTGTGTCGAGGCGGAATTTCGATTTGAGGCCTCGGGTGCGGAGTTGTTGCAGCGGTGCACCACAATTGTGCCATCGGCCTAGGCTGTCTTGGGCAGCCTCGTGCACCATTTTTTCAAAGTTGTCGGAATTCTCTCAATTCTTGCATACCCCCCTAAATCGACAAATAAATCACTTGTGTCGAGGCGGAATTTCGATTTGAGGCCTCGGGTGCGGGGTTGTTGCAGCGGTGCACCACAATTGTGCCATCGGCCTAGGCTGTCTTGGGCAGCCTTGGGCACCATTTTTTCAAAGTTGTCGGAATTCCCTCAATTCTTGCATACCCCCCTAAATCGACAAAAAAATCGCTTGTGTCGAGGCGGAATTTCGAATTGAGGCCTCGGGTGCGGGGTTGTTGCAGCGGTGCACCACAATTGTGCCATCGGCCTAGGCTGTCTTGGGCAGCCTCGTGCACCATTTTTTTCAAAGTTGTCGGAATTCTCTCAATTCTTGCATACCCCCCTAAATCGACAAAAAAATCACTTGTGTCGAGGCGGAATTTCGATTTGAGGCCTCGGGTGCGGAGTTGTTGCAGCGGTGCACCACAATTGTGCCATCGGCCTAGGCTGTCTTGGGCAGCCTTGTGCACCATTTTTTCAAGGTTGTCGGAATTCTCTCAATTCTTGCATACCCCCCTA
>CAVLYN010000292.1:17500-20000 GCA_963675135.1 Galeopsis tetrahit | reverse complement strand
GGGGGGCCGCCGGCCCCCCCTAGGCTGCTGTCTTGGGCAGCCTCGTGCACCATTTTTTCAAAGTTGTCGGAATTCTCTCAATTCTTGCATTACCCCCCTAAATCGACAAAAAAATCACTTGTGTCGAGGCGGAATTTCGATTTGAGGCCTCGGGTGCGGAGTTGTTGCAGCGGTGCACCACAATTGTGCCATCGGCCTAGGCTGTCTTGGGCAGCCTTGGGCACCATTTTTTCAAAGTTGTCGGAATGCTCTCAATTCTTGCATACCCCCCTAAATCGACAAAAAAATCACTTGTGTCGAGGCGGAATTTCGATTTGAGGCCTCGGGTGCGGGGTTGTTGCAGCGGTGCACCACAATTGTGCCATCGGCCTAGGCTGTCTTGGGCAGCCTTGGGCACCATTTTTTCAAAGTTGTCGGAATTCTCTCAATTCTTGCATACCCCCCTAAATCGACAAAAAAATCACTTGTGTCGAGGCGGAATTTCGAATTGAGGCCTCGGGTGCGGGGTTGTTGCAGCGGTGCACCACAATTGTGCCATCGGCCTAGGCTGTCTTGGGCAGCCTCGTGCACCATTTTTTTCAAAGTTGTCGGAATTCTCTCAATTCTTGCATACCCCCCTAAATCGACAAAAAAATCACTTGTGTCGAGGCGGAATTTCGATTTGAGGCCTCGGGTGCGGAGTTGTTGCAGCGGTGCACCACAATTGTGCCATCGGCCTAGGCTGTCTTGGGCAGCCTCGTGCACCATTTTTTCAAAGTTGTCGGAATTCTCACAATTCTTGCATACCCCCCTAAATCGACAAAAAAATCACTTGTGTCGAGGCGGAATTTCGATTTGAGGCCTCGGGTGCGGAGTTGTTGCAGCGGTGCACCACAATTGTGCCATCGGCCTAGGCTGTCTTGGGCAGCCTCGTGCACCATTTTTTCAAAGTTGTCGGAATTCTCTCAATTCTTGCATACCCCCCTAAATCGACAAATAAATCACTTGTGTCGAGGCGGAATTTCGATTTGAGGCCTCGGGTGCGGGGTTGTTGCAGCGGTGCACCACAATTGTGCCATCGGCCTAGGCTGTCTTGGGCAGCCTTGGGCACCATTTTTTCAAAGTTGTCGGAATTCCCTCAATTCTTGCATACCCCCCTAAATCGACAAAAAAATCGCTTGTGTCGAGGCGGAATTTCGAATTGAGGCCTCGGGTGCGGGGTTGTTGCAGCGGTGCACCACAATTGTGCCATCGGCCTAGGCTGTCTTGGGCAGCCTCGTGCACCATTTTTTTCAAAGTTGTCGGAATTCTCTCAATTCTTGCATACCCCCCTAAATCGACAAAAAAATCACTTGTGTCGAGGCGGAATTTCGATTTGAGGCCTCGGGTGCGGAGTTGTTGCAGCGGTGCACCACAATTGTGCCATCGGCCTAGGCTGTCTTGGGCAGCCTTGTGCACCATTTTTTCAAGGTTGTCGGAATTCTCTCAATTCTTGCATACCCCCCTAAATCGACAAAAAAATCACTTGTGTCGAGGCGGAATTTCGATTTGAGGCCTCGGGTGCGGAGTTGTTGCAGCGGTGCACCACAATTGTGCCATCGGCCTAGGCTGTCTTGGGCAGCCTCGTGCACCATTTTTTCAAAGTTGTCGGAATTCTCTCAATTCTTGCATACCCCCCTAAATCGACAAATAAATCACTTGTGTCGAGGCGGAATTTCGATTTGAGGCCTCGGGTGCGGGGTTGTTGCAGCGGTGCACCACAATTGTGCCTTCGGCCTAGGCTGTCTTGGGCAGCCTTGGGCACCATTTTTTCAAAGTTGTCGGAATTCCCTCAATTCTTGCATACCCCCTGAATCGACAAAAAAATCACTTGTGTCGAGGCGGAATTTCGATTTGAGGCCTCGGGTGCGGAGTTGTTGCAGCGGTGCACCACAATTGTGCCATCGGCCTAGGCTGTCTTGGGCAGCCTTGGGCACCATTTTTTCAAAGTTGTCGGAATGCTCTCAATTCTTGCATACCCCCCTAAATCGACAAAAAAATCACTTGTGTCGAGGCGGAAAATTTCGATTTGAGGCCTCGGGTGCGGGGTTGTTGCAGCGGTGCACCACAATTGTGCCATCGGCCTAGGCTGTCTTGGGCAGCCTTGGGCACCATTTTTTCAAAGTTGTCGGAATTCTCTCAATTCTTGCATACCCCCCTAAATCGACAAAAAAATCACTTGTGTCGAGGCGGAATTTCGATTTGAGGCCTCGGGTGCGGAGTTGTTGCAGCGGTGCACCACAATTGTGCCATCGGCCTAGGCTGTCTTGGGCAGCCTCGTGCACCATTTTTTCAAAGTTGTCGGAATTCTCACAATTCTTGCATACCCCCCTAAATCGACAAAAAAATCACTTGTGTCGAGGCGGAATTTCGATTTGAGGCCTCGGGTGCGGAGTTGTTGCAGCGGTGCACCACAATTGTGCCATCGGCCTAGGCTGTCTTGGGCAGCCTCGTGCACCATTTTTTCAAAGTTGTCGGAATT
>CAVLYN010000291.1:55000-57500 GCA_963675135.1 Galeopsis tetrahit | reverse complement strand
GGGTGTTGCAACCGTCGCGCCCGTGCGTCGGGAAATTCGGGAGTGAATTGGGCTCGCTGTCCTTCCGCTTAGCACCGCGATCGACAAGAGGGAGGCCGTTTAAATTGGCCCCCCGTACCCATCGAAGGCTTAGCTACCGCATCCGAACGCTGGCTTGTTCTCTCCCGAGTTGCCCGACGCGGGGCGCCGAATGGCCGAGGCCAGACCGATTGCGCCACGATATGCCCCGCCACCCTCGGCCGCGCATCGGCCCTATTCGGGAGATAAGGTAAGGGCACGTTGCTCTTCCTGCTTGAGCACCGCAATCGACAAGCGGAGGCCGTATATATTGGCGTCCATCCCCATCGAATGCGTGAGCTCAACGTCCGAACGTGTGCCTATTTTCTCGAGAAGGGGCCTTTGCACGGCCTTCGCGTGGCCAAGCATCGAAATTTTTTAAAAAAAAAAATTTCGCCGGAGTGGGACGCCCCCCGCCGCGCCGGAGCGCGGTGCCGCCGGTGGGTGGCCGGCCGCCTACGACCGCACGGCGGGGGCCCGTGCGGAAGAGGTTCGGGGGCGAGCTCACTTGTGCGCGCATGTGCGGGCGCTTGGGGGGCCGCAGGCCCCTTGCGCGCGCATCCTCCGCCCATGCTGCCTAGTGAGCACCCCCTCCCCTATATATGCTTAAAAAAAAAAATCCCAGGTGACAGCACTAGATATTAAAATGGCCGAGGAGGTAGTACTATTAGATTACCTATTTAGACACCCCAAATTTCAGTGAGCCTATGCACCCCCCCCTAAAATCAGCCCAGGAATCCATTTCCAGCGTTAAATTTAGCATCCGAGGTCCCGGGACGGGAGTTTTGACGGGGGCAGCGTTCGTGGGGCCCGTTTTTCGAAGTTGTCGGAATTCTTCGAAAGCTTGCATACCCCCCTAAATCGACAAAATAATCACTTGTGTCGAGGCGGAATTTCGATTTGAG
The DNA here is from genome assembly GCA_963675135.1 of Galeopsis tetrahit. Classification (NCBI taxonomy): domain Eukaryota; kingdom Viridiplantae; phylum Streptophyta; class Magnoliopsida; order Lamiales; family Lamiaceae; genus Galeopsis; species Galeopsis tetrahit. The sequence goes on along the minus strand of CAVLYN010000291.1, from coordinate 56,538 downwards.
GCCTCGGGTGCGGAGTTTTCGACGTCGTGCACCACACGGGGGGCCGCCGGCCCCCCCTAGGCTGCTGTCTTGGGCAGCCTCGTGCACCATTTTTTCAAAGTTGTCGGAATTCTCTCAATTCTTGCATACCCCCCTAAATCGACAAAAAAATCACTTGTGTCGAGGCGGAATTTCGATTTGAGGCCTCGGGTGCGGCGTTGTTGCAGCGGTGCACCACAATTGTGCCATCGGCCTAGGCTGTCTTGGGCAGCCTTGGGCACCGTTTTTTCAAAGTTGTCGGAATTCCCTCAATTCTTGCATACCCCCCTGAATCGACAAAAAAATCACTTGTGTCGAGGCGGAATTTCGATTTGAGGCCTCGGGTGCGGAGTTGTTGCAGCGGTGCACCACAATTGTGCCATCGACCTAGGCTGTCTTGGGCAGCCTCGTGCACCATTTTTTCAAAGTTGTCGGAATTCTCTCAATTCTTGCATACCCCCCTAAATCGACAAAAAAATCACTTGTGTCGAGGCGGAATTTCGATTTGAGGCCTCGGGGGCGGAGTTGTTGCAGCGGTGCACCACAATTGTGCCTTCGGCCTAGGCTGTCTTGGGCAGCCTTGGGCACCATTTTTTCAAAGTTGTCGGAATTCCCTCAATTCTTGCATACCCCCCTGAATCGACAAAAAAATCACTTGTGTCGAGGCGGAATTTCGATTTGAGGCCTCGGGTGCGGAGTTGTTGCAGCGGTGCACCACAATTGTGCCATCGGCCTAGGCTGTCTTGGGCAGCCTTGTGCACCATTTTTTCAAAGTTGTCGGAATTCTCTCAATTCTTGCATACCCCCCTAAATCGACAAAAAAATCACTTGTGTCGAGGCGGAATTTCGATTTGAGGCCTCGGGTGCGGAGTTGTTGCAGCGGTGCACCACAATTGTGCCTTCGGCCTAGGCTGTCTTGGGCAGCCTTGGGCACCATTTTTTCAAAGTTGTCGGAATTCCCTCAATTCTTGCATACCCCCCTGAATCGACAAAAAAATCACTTGTGTCGAGGCGGAATTTCGATTTGAGGCCTCGGGTGCGGAGTTGTTGCAGCGGTGCACCACAATTGTGCCATCGGCCTAGGCTGTCTTGGGCAGCCTTGGGCACCATTTTTTCAAAGTTGTCGGAATTCTCTCAATTCTTGAATACCCCCCTGAATCGACAAAACAATCACTTGTGTCGAGGCGGAATTTCGATTTGAGGCCTCGGGTGCGGAGTTGTTGCAGCGGTGCACCACAATTGTGCCTTCGGCCTAGGCTGTCTTGGGCAGCCTTGGGCACCATTTTTTCAAAGTTGTCGGAATTCCCTCAATTCTTGCATACCCCCCTGAATCGACAAAAAAATCACTTGTGTCGAGGCGGAATTTCGATTTGAGGCCTCGGGTGCGGAGTTGTTGCAGCGGTGCACCACAATTGTGCCTTCGGCCTAGGCTGTCTTGGGCAGCCTTGGGCACCGTTTTTTCAAAGTTGTCGGAATTCCCTCAATTCTTGCATACCCCCCTGAATCGACAAAAAAATCAC
>CAVLYN010000290.1:0-40900 GCA_963675135.1 Galeopsis tetrahit | reverse complement strand
CTTATTGTTGAAAAAATGGATGCTGTATGTGTCACCCTTTTTGATAAAAAAACTCAACAACTTCTTTTTGTTCAGCAATTTCGTACTGGTGCTTATTATCAAAAATCAGAAATAGATCCTTTCCTTCTAGAACCTGTTGCTGGTCATATCGAAGCTGGTCAAACGCCAGAGGAAGCTGCTCTTCGTGAAGTCGAAGAAGAGACTGGTCTTACTATTGACCCTAGCTCATTGAAATTCATTTGCAAAGGATATACTACTCCCGGAATTTGCAATGAAATCCATTATCACTTTATTGCTGAATTCGATTCCAGTCTTGCTGATCTTGAAAGTACACATGGTATTGAAGGTGAAGAAATCAAGATTATTTTGATCGATGTTAAAGAAGCTATGAATAAAATTCATACTGGTGAAATCAGAAGTTCTAATGCATTGATTGGTGTGCTTCTAGCTCAGCAAATTGTATAATATTACAAAAGGAACAGATAATGAACGAAATTGATTATATTGTTGATGCTTTCTATCAACAACAAAAAGAAAAAGATATAAAAAGTTTGGTTCTCGCAATTACAGATGAAGCCTATAACGACAAAAAATCAGCAGAATATTTAAATATTTTAAAAATAAAAGAAATTATTGAAAAGAAAGTAAATGTTGAGGTTGTAATCAAAAGTAATACTCAATTGGATGAAATGAATCAAGGTAAAATGAACCTTAATTCTTTGAAGCCTCTTCTTGAAAATATTAAACCTCGTTCAATTAAAGGTCTCGCAAATCTAGAGGAACCTTTTCATTTGAAAGTAGATAAAAAGAAACGATATATACTAAAATAAGCCTCTTCGGAGGCTTTTGTTTTAAGATACAACCGTATTGCCATTATTATCTACTATTCTTACAAATTTGTATTGCTCTTTAAGCCTTTCGTAAGTACTGAAAGCACTGGTCTGATCGCAACCAGATGCTTTTGTTTGCCATTGCTGATTTGCTGCACTTTTGTATTGAACTTTATACATTATTTAAGGTTCCTGTAATGTTGTTTAATCCTTTTTCTATCTTCATCATTTAAATCCGTGCCTTGCCAATCAAGAATCCCCAATCTTAAATCTATTTGCCACTGATGCTCAGCCGTTAAATCAAAATAATTTGATGGTCTTTGAAAGCTGGCTTCAAACATTTCTCTCTCGTTCATTTTTTTCTTCTTGAATTAACTCTTTAAGAATATCAAATAAAAATATATTAGTCAAACATTCATTAATTTGATATATGATAATTAAATAAATTAAATTTAAAAAAATGAAAACAAAATATTCATTTAGAAAAAAAGAAGACATGTCCTTAAAATCATTCTTACTATGTTGGCTTATTATAGTCTTACTGATTTGTTTTGACTTTTATACGAAACATTCAATACAAAATTATTTCGGATTCTATGAATTAACAGAAGTCGTTAAAGACTTTGTTTCTGTTTATGTGATGTATCATCTAGGTACAGATATGCTTGCATTTGGACAGCATACATATCATTTAGCTTTATGTTTATTTTTGTTTTCTGGATTATCTTTAGTTCTTGTTTTCAGAATACCCAAATTACTAAAAATAGGAATAACATTAATTGTTGCTGGTGCTATATCTAATTTTTTAGAAACTGTTGTATATGGAAAAGTAATTGATTTTATTTTTTTAACAAATGATACATTTGGGCTTCCAATAATATTTAACATAGCCGATATTTATGTTTTTATGGGTGTTATTATTGCAGGCATTTCTAGTTTGCAGTCATCCTATTACATCATTAAAGATAGATATCTTGCGTTCAAAAATAAAAACACATCTCTTTAACAAAAATTTCATAAACGATTGCTAAATGACTTGACATCTTGTTATAAATGAAACATAATCCACTTGCTTTACTAACTACGAGATTGGAGCGATAACAAGTATGAAATTAATGATAGGATGTTTTCTTGCAACACTTATGGGGATGAGTGCTGTAGCATCTGCTGATGATGCCGTAGCAAAAGAAGGTTTTTTTGACGGTAGTAAAATTGATATTCTAGAACGCAATATGTATATGAATCGCGACTATCGTAAAGGCGCAGACAATACAAATAGCAAAGCATACGGTAAAAACCCAAAAGGCTATAGTGAAGAATGGGCTAACGGTATTATCGCTACTTGGCAATCTGGCTACACTCTAGGTACAATTGGATTCGGTGTTGATGCATTTGCAATGAACATGATTAAATTGGATAGTGGTGGTGGTCGTGCTGGCGCTGGTATACTTCCTGTCGGTGACAGTGGTGAACCGGGTGATGGTTTTACAAAAATGGGTGGTGCAGTAAAACTTAAATATTCCGAAACTGTTGTTAAGTACGGGAATATGCTTGTAGAAACTCCTGTTTTTGACACTGGTGATTCTCGATTGCTTCCAGAAACAGCCACTGGCTTTTTGGTAACATCAAACGAAATCAAAGATCTCGAAATTAATGCTGGTCATTTTACGGCATTGAACGCACAGGAAAGCTCTCGCCGTGATAGCGTATACGTTGGTGGTGAAACTTTAAAATCCATCAATTTCTTGGGTGGTAAATATTCTTTTACTCCATCGCTTAGTGCTTCTTTGTATGCATCTAACGTAAAAGATTTTTGGACTAAGAAATATGCCAATGTAAATTATGTTCATGCTTTGACAAACAACCAATCATTAGACTTTGATTTTAACTTCTATCACACTGATGATGCTGGTAAAGCATATGCTGGTGAAATCGACTCTAACATTTGGAGCCTTGCTGCTGGATATAGTTTTGGCGCTCATAAAGTCACATTGATTCATCAACGTTCTACTGGTAAAGGCGCAGGAGACCCTTATGGTGTAGATGGTGGCGATACTGTATATCTTGGTAGCTCTGTTCAATACTCTGACTTCAACCATGAAGACGAGAAATCTTGGCAACTACGTTATGACTTAAATATGGCTACTTATGGTGTTCCCGGTTTAAGCTTCATGGCTCGTTATGTAACGAGTAATGATATTGACATTTACAGTGGTCAAGAAGTTACCAACAGTAATGGTAAAGCTTACGAAAGAAACATTGAGGCAAAGTATGTTGTACAAAGTGGTGTTGCCAAGAACCTTTCAGTACGAGTTCGTCAAGCAAGCTATCGCTCACATGATTTAGATGACAACATTGATGAAGTTCGTTTGATTGTTTCTTATCCTTTCTCCGTAATGTAATTACAACGAATACAAAAAGCTACTTCGGTAGCTTTTTTGTTTCCTAAAATATCTTCTTGCTTTACAATATACTTTAATATATAATTTCACTCTCAACAAGGATTGAACTATGACCGTTAAAGAAACTTATTTTTTAGAATCAGTAAATGACAAGATCGAATCTTTTCATTTAGTTTATCGTCCTTATCCATTTACTGAAAAAGATGCTTACTGTCAATCATTAAGTTATGACACATTTAAGAGCAACGAAATAAAAAGACTTCTTAAACATCAAGAAGAATCTGATATTAAATATTATTTTGACTATACAAAAATAGATTTTGAAAAAGAAAAACCATTTCTAAAAGATATCCCTTATTACACACATAATAGTATTTGGGATTTTTATCTAAAAATTTGCTTTGACTATAAAACAAAAAAATATATTTAAGGATACTTATATGTTTTCCAATATTTTAAAAATAGCCTTAATCCTTTCTTTTATATTTAATTTTGCGTTCGCATCTAATAAAAATATCGATATAAATTATGGCGCATTACGTTATTATTATGAAAACATTCAATATACTGCAAGTTTTACTCAATGGAATGAAGACTATGCTGTAACAGCTAAACATGTTGAGCACTTGGCTGGTAGCGTTTATATTTGTGATTATGGATGCGACCTTCAATTTTTCAAGCATAAAAACACTCAGAAAAATCCTGTATGGCGAAATGCATTAATTAATGAAAAACTTATTTTCATTGGGCAAAATGCCCAACAACAAAGAATGATCACTCTCGGCACAAATATTGACTCCAATGTCAAGGATACTGAAACTGGTATTTACATGGGAAAACTTGCCCGTGTAACTGTTATTCCGGGAATGTCTGGTGGACCAGTTTATGGAGTTGATGGAAAATTAGTTGGAATGTCTTTTGCAAGCGTCAAAAAAACTTTAGATCAATACGGACCAAATGCATATTCTCTATATATTCCTTATGCGGTTATTAAACAACAGTGGGATATTTACAAGAGTCAATATAATGGCTATTTAAAATCACCACTCCAGTAAAACATGCCATACGTCAAAAAAAAGATAAATATTTTTGTTTCGGCTTGACTAAAGGGGATTGCTATATTACAATCTGCCTTGTAAATAACAAAAAAACTGGAGACCAAAAATGCAAGCATCTAATAGTGATATGTTCGTTCCTATTGTCCGTAAAGCAAAAGGCGGTAATGTAAATGGAAAGAAAAAAGAGCATAAAGCTGCTCATGATTTTCGCGAAAAACGTCGTAATCGCCATAGTGGTTGAAATTTTAAAAATAAAAGCCTTCGCTAGAAGGCTATATTTTACATTTTAAATGAATTCTTGTTTTTATCCTTGCTCTTTTGGATATCTTGATCGTTATTATTTAACATTTTCATAAAATCGTAATCATTTTGATTTTTTAACTGAAAACTATCATTTTTATCATTATAAACTCTCTCAGATTTATTTTTTGCTAATAAAGACATTCCTGATATTGCTAAAGATCCCAATGAAGCAGCGACCAATGTGCCGAATGTTTCACTTAACGGTTTTGATGGGTCAATAGCATGTTGATTAGCTTGAACAATCATTGCAACAGAAGAAACTACTGTCGCAACACTAACAGCAAAACTGGATTTTGAAACAAGATTAAATCCATCTTTTAATTTCTTCCAGTAGTTAACATTTTTTCCTTCTTCTGTTAGCTTTTCTAATTTTTCATTAATATTATTTGTATATTGATTGAATGATTCAGATTTTATTGTATTTTCCATTTTGAAAGTCTTTATTGTAAATAAATTTTATCATTTATATAAAAATAACTTGACAATTAATTTTGAAATTGATATATTATGCATATCGACAGTGATTATATCGGCTACTTCAACTATTATGAAAATATCTGAACTTGTTCAGAAACCTAACCCGAAATAAAATGTTCTTCGATACTATTTTAAAACCAGCAGTGAGCTTAACAGTTACTTCATATTCGGAAAAAAACACTGTAAACATTATTCTCTGGTACAAAAAGCGCTTAGGCGCTTTTTTTATTGCCCTTAAAAAAGTATAATAAATTACTTGACAATTATTATTTTTTATCATAACCTGATATATCCAATTAAAGAAATCAAAATCAAAGGTAAAGAACATGAAAATCAACCAAAAAACACAGAAAGCTTTAAAATCTACTCAAGAACAAACAAAATTAGGTCATTTGAATCATATGGCAGGTATTTCTTATGATATTAAAAACCCTATTTTACAGTTAAGAGTAGTTGCAAGTTCGTGTTTCTTTGGTGAGCCTATGTATTACCATTCTGACAAAACAGAACATACTGAAATTAGTGAATTTAAAAAAGAATCTGTTGTTGCAAACACTTCTTTATTTTCCCAACATCTTCAAGAACAATTAGGTGTTGTTTTGTCTATTCCTGAATATCATAAATATTCGGCTTCCAAGCTTGTAGAAATAGCTATTGATGAAGCATTGAATTTCGATCCTGAAAAAACCTTACTTGAAGCAGTACGTCTTCGTAATGAAGAAAATATGCGTGTTACGCCACAAGTCATCATGGTTCGTGCAGCAAACCACGCTGCTATTCGTGGAACTGGTCTTATTCAGAAATATGCTTCTCAGATTTTAAAACGTACAGATGAGGCTGCAACACAACTTGCTTATCAAACACAAGTTTATGGTCGCCCAATCCCTAATGCTTTAAAAAAATCATGGAAAAAGTTTTTGGAAACTCGTACTGAGTTCCAATTGGCTAAATATCGTCTTGAAACCAAAATGTTCAAAACATTGGACGTAGTTAATCTTGTTCACGCAAAAGGTGAATTCATTGATAAACTTATGAAGGGTGAACTAAAGCTCGAATCTAACACTTGGGAATCTAAAATTTCCAAAGATGGTTCCACAAAGGAAAATTGGGAATCATGTATTGAAATAATGGGTCATATGGCTTTGTTGAGAAACATTGCTAACTTTATAAAACATGGCGTAGAACCATCTAAATACATCACTAAACTCGTAGAGACAGCAAAAGAAGGCAAGCAATTACCTTTCCGTTATTTCTCTGCTTACAATGCTGCTAAAACAGTAGGTGCTTCTGGACCTATATTAGATGCTATTGAGGAATGCCTAGAAATATCTATTGGGGAATTACCAAAGTTCGAAGGTAAAACCATGAGCTTGTGTGATAACTCTGGATCAGCACATGGTACATTCACTTCATCAGCAGGAACTATGACTGTTGCACAGATTGCTAACCTTACAGCCGTACTAACTGGTAAAGCATCTGAGGATGGTTATATTGGTATATTTGGTGATAAGTTAGAAGTTATGCCTATTCGTAAAAAGGAATCAGTATTCTCAGCAGTTGAAGAAGCCAATAACAAAGCAAAAAAAATTGGTCAGTCAACAGAAAATGGTGTATGGTTGTTCTTTGATAAAGCTATAAAAGAAAAAGAACAATGGAACAACATCTTTATTTATTCAGATATGCAAGCAGGGCATGGTGGTCTTTATGGAACTAATTCATCTCAATATAAAGATTATATTTTCCCAAATAGAAGCAATCGTCATATTGATGTTGCAAAACTAATTAAGACTTACCGTGAAAAAGTAAATCCTAATGTCAAAGTATTCCTTGTTCAAGTAGCTGGATACAGAGACACATTAGTTCCTGAGTTCTATGATAAAACATACATCTTGGGCGGTTGGGGTGACGGATTGCTTCGTTTTGCAAAAGAAATGTCTGACATCGCTTAATACTTATTTGAATAAGACGATAACTTGAAAAATCATCGTCTTTTTTGTTGCTTTTATTTTTTATTTATACTATAATGCTTGAACATTTTAAGGAATAGCATTATGACTATCAAAGAACGTACACAAGAAGAATTAAAGTTTCTTTCAAAAACAGAGTTGAGAGCTATTAAAACAGAAATTTATGCTGAAATTAAAGGTAAATTGATGCCAGAAGGCGTTATGCCAATTCTTAATGCTGTTAAAAAAGAATTGATTATTCGTCGTGGTGTATTTTTTAAACACAATTCAAAGAAAAAAGTTGTAAGACATTAATTATTAACTATTGCAAAAACTTTCACTTGTTTTTGTGATAGTATAATTAATACATAGGTCAGTAGTTCAATTGGCAGAATAGCGGTCTCCAAAACCGTTGGTTGTAGGTTCGAGTCCTACCTGACCTGCCACATAATAAACCTCTTAATTGAGGTGTTTCATTGACTGCAACATTTATAAATACTATTATTGTATAAATAACAGATTGTTTATATGTTTAAATTCAAAAAGAAATATTCAGATTATATCAACACAACATCCAAAAAAGAAAATGCTCTAATCATCAACAATAAAAAATCTATAAATATTGGAACAGATGGTAAGTATAAGTATTGGTTAACTCGATCTCAAATAGGTGTTCATTCTTTAATTCTAGGAGACCCATATAAGCGTTTTGAGAAAAACATACTGACACAATATATGAAAGACGAGTCAAATATTTATTTATTTTCAGATGATATTGATTTGACAATTGAAATGCTTTCTAGAATTCCAGAACGTGAAAATTATAAGATTACAACTTTGGATGTTTATTCCACCTACAAAGACAGAAATTTTGAAGCGTTTAATATATTTAATAAATTTTTCTCAGTTTCTAGATTTTTAAGTTTTGTCGGTTCTGATTTGTTGTCAGATAGTATTGATGGACAAATTAGAGAACAATTTATGAAAGTTTTCTATTATTTTGCTAATGAATGCTCAAACTTAAAATCTTATTATTCTAACATAAATGATATTTTATCCATTTTTGATGAAGAATATTATAATAAAAGACATCAAAATTTCTCTTCTAGTAAAAAATATTTAGATGATTTAAATTTAATATGGAATAACTTTTATAAAATAAGCCTCTATGAATACCTTTCTAAAATATTATCACCATACAATGATATTTTCAGAAAAGATGGAGAACTGACCTTACAAAATTTCAAACCAGTTAATTTAAATAATATTGTTATTATTTCTATGCCTAAAGAAAAAAACGTTTTTCTAAAACGTATTCTGATAGATTCTTTTACTATAGAAACCGTTCATCATTTAGGCGTTCCAATAGAAAACGAGTCACCACTTAAAGTTATAGAGTCCAATTCACAGGCTTTAAAGAATAATGTAGTTTTCTTTTGTAATACACCTTTATGGGCAACAGGTTCATATCTCTCTATGTGGCGAGCAATAGGTTACTCTATTTTCTTCTCATACACTGATATTGAAACCCTTATTTCAAATAACAAAAATAAAGAGCATTACTATTCTTTTAAAGCAAATGTAGCAAACCTGTTTTTATATGAAAAGTCTACAAATGATTTATATAAAAAGGACTATTATCCAAAAATACATAAACCCCTTAAAGAAAACGAATTTTTATACTTAGCAGTAAATAAAACAGACTTTTCATTTAATAAAGTCTTATGGTAAGAAAAAAGCCTCTTTAATGAGGCTTTATTTTATATTTTGTCTCTGCCTGACTTTCTTTTATTGTTAAGTCCATTTTATTCTCTGCATCAATAAAATCTTTCATTTCGCGGGCTTTTTCTTTTGGATAAACCATTAAGCCCCCAATAGCGGTATTCACTACTTTTTCAAAACCATTTGATTCATAAAATACATCTAAATTAAAGCCTTTCTTCTGTTTTTCAGTCTTATCAGAAATCAGCAGAGTTAAAGGCACTTTTGCAGAATGCATAGCACCTTTTAAATAAAAAGTACCCATACCTTTACCTCTTTTAGATCTTTCAACATGTACATTTCTAACCACTAACAAATCCTGTTTATTAATTTCTAAAAATTTAATAACTAAAGCGGCTTCTCTTTCATTAATCATATTATTTTTTATGAAATCTTTATAATAATCTTCTCTATGATCTAATACGAAAGCAAGTACACCGCCATCATCGTCATTAATATTTATTTCTCTCATCCTATTCTCTACTAAATTACATTAAATGCTTCTTGTTTGTTTCTTTTTGTTTGTATTGCTATTTTGTTTCTTATTGTCTAGAGTAAACTTATGTATTAAAGACATTTTTTGAACGAGTTGAAGTGTATAATTCGCGTCATTACCGGCGTTATGTAAGTTATCACATTTAACTTTAAATTCTGTTAACAAATCTTTAAGCTTGGCACCATCAGGATTTGTTCCCGGCGCTCTAAAATATCTTTTGTAACAAAGTTGAGTATCAACAACATCAAAATTCTTTGTATGCTCAATGTCCAACTTCAATGATTTAAGAATCTCAAAGTCTTCTCTTTGTTCATGGAACAAGACATATTTAGCGCCTTTCAATGAATTTTCAATAATGCCTTTAATTTCATTTACAGAAATTAATTCTGTTTTACCAAAATCAAATTTTTCTTGTAAAGCTCTATTCCTTTTATTCTCATAAAATTCTTTAATCAAATAATGCTCTGTTTTTATATTTCCATTTTCACCAGTAGCAATACCGAGTTCTGTTACTTTATATCCACCGCTCTTCAAAATTTTAAATTCAAAGTCAATAGAAACAATTTTATCGTTTACAAAATCTCTATTTAAGTTTGTTGCACGATGAAACTCTTCTCTCTTAACTTGTCTTTGGGCTTCAAGTTTTTCTTCCAGAGCAGCTACTTTAACTTTCTTTTTAGCTTCTTTTGCTTGTTCTTTAATATTTTCTTGAATACCATATGTAGATGTTTCACTATGATCGTTCATAGCAAGAACAACATCTTCGAACTTGGACACTGAATAAACCTTTGTGCCAGCTTCTTCATTTGGTATCGCAATTAATGTTTTATTGCTTTCATAGAAATCTTTATATTTGAATGGTAATCCAAATTTAGCATCAGCTAATAAGCAAATCTTAGACAATGATTCTCCATCAATAAACAATGGTGGTTGTTTGTCATTTAGGTAAACTTGTTTTACCCCTAAATTATCAAAGATATTCTTCATATGGAAAAATTCCATGATTTCAGATTTGTGTTCTTTGTATAATGGTGTTCGAGCTAAGTGTGCTTTCAGCAATGTTATGTTATACAGCATTTTATCTTCCTTTTCTTCTTACTAGATTTTAGCATTATCCTAGATCTATTCATAAAAATCCAGCTTTAAATTGAAAAACTCCTTGATACAAAATACTTTGATAAACTTGATATTACTGACCAAAGCTGTTATTATACGAATTATTCAAATTAGGTTATATTATGCACAGTTATCCATCAATATCAAAAGACTACATTCAGGGTCTTGACTACTATATTTTTGACAAACTAGATGGTTCAAACATTCGTGTAGAATTTTCTTTAAAATCAGGTTTTAACAAGTTTGGAACTCGACACAAACTTATGTCTGATGATTCAGGTATTTTGAACAAATCTAAAGACTTAATTCTTGCTTATGAAGAGCAAGTACACAATATCTTCAAAAAGAACAAATGGCAGACAGGTACATTATTCTTTGAATTCTACGGTCCACAATCGTTTGCGGGATTTCATGAAGAAAATGATGATTTTAAAGTTTATCTTATTGATTCACACATTGGGAAAATAGGATTTTTACATCCTAAAGATTATTTAAAGGCTTTTGAAGACAGTGTTGAAATGGCCCAGTTCTTAAAAATTGGTAAATTTAACAAACCTTTCTTGGATGAAGTTAAAAATGGTCAATTAGAAGGTATGACATTTGAAGGTGTTATTGGAAAATCTTCAAATAGAAATAAACTCATCCGTTGTAAAGCTAAAAATCAAGCTTGGATATCTCGCCTTAAAGACAAGTGTGGTGATGATGCTCAATTGTTTGAAAAACTATTATAATAGAGGTATAAAAATGAATAAATTATTATGGATTATACAAGATGGATTTTATAATGATGCAAATCATATGGGTTTTATAGAAGCCTTGAAAAGAATGGAATCTGACTACATTATAGTGTCTTTCACCTTAAATCCAGAAACACTAAACTTTGTTGAATCAAACCTTGATTGGGATGTTAATCATCTTAAAAATATTGAACGACCAGTTTGTTTTATTGGTGGATATTCGTTAGCGCGTATGGCTAAAAAATACGGATGGAATCCGGGAACATTTGCTAATGACAATTTTAATTATCAAGCATGGGTAAATGGTTATGGTGAAGAAAATTTATTAAATAGCAATCTTCAAATAACAAGCATTAAAAATGCTCCTGATGAATTTCCTTATCCAGAATTTTTTGCAAGACCATTAGAAGACACCAAAGCCTTTACTGGAAGACCATTTACAGTTGAAGAGTTTTCTGAATTCAAAAGAAAGATTATGAGTAAAGAGTTGGCTTATCAAACGCTTCACCCTGATACCGAAATAATGATAAGTCCTTTAGCGGAAATTTATTCTGAGACTCGTTTTTTTGTTGTTGATAAAAAAATAGTAGCGCATAGTTTTTATAAACGTGGTGGTCAACCATTCTTCTCTGATAATGTAGAGCCATTTATTAAAGAATATGCTATTGAAATGGTTGAAAAATGGCAACCAAGCGAAGCATTTGTAATTGACATAGCAGATACCGAAAATGGCTTAAAAATAGTCGAATTGAATGGCTTTAACAGTGCGGGGATATATGAATCAAATCCTTTTGCCATTATTGATGCTATTGAACAATTAATGGTAAAATACACTTACTAAAAGCGAGTGAGATATGAAGTATATAGAAGTTGATGGTGAAGATTTACGCAAACAATTTGGTTCCCATTTTAATATAGGTTTTGATGGCGATATCAGGAAAGAAAATTTAAAAGAATTCAATGATAAATTTGATACCAATATTTTATCAAAAATACTATCAGACTCTTTGATATTTCAATATATAAGTTATTTCCCAAAATCAACTTACACAGTAAATGAGACGTTAGGGAAAGCTGAAAAAACATCACCAATATTAGTTGAAAAACCACATTGGAGTATAATTGAAGAAACAGTTATTAATAATGACGCTCTTAATGCAAGTTATGATAATCCAGAAGATGCAAAGAAAGTATTATTATCAATATCAAATAAAAGTCTATTAAAAATAAAAGAAGAATGCATATCATTTATTGAACGAAAAAACTTTTCAGATATTATTGGTCTTAATAATAAAGAAAAAAAGGAAGTGAAATGTTTTTTAGATAGTTTAGAATCTCAATTGAACACTAATAATATTTTTGTTGATTACACAACTAGCCGAAAACTTCCTGAATCATTTCCAAAAGTTAATGATGATTTTTTTATTGTTGATTATACAATTCAAAATCCTTCTATTGAAACAATAAAAGTTTCTGATATTCAAATTTATGACATAAATAATAAATATTCAAAAGAAGAAATGCCTTTCACTATTTACTTAACATCTGTAAATAGTGGTAAAGAATTTTCAATGACAAAAGAACATTTTAACAGATCTAATGGTGTAGAATTTAGCGTCGGAATGGCGGGATATACGGTTTTTAAAAATGAAGATAAAGCACAAGGATACTTATCCTCTGTTCTTAATAGATATTCCGAGAACATTGAAAAAGTTCAAGAAAAAAAAAAAAACGCTAGCAAAATAAAAAATAATCTATAATTTTGTATACTTTAATGTTGAGTTGGTTTATAATTAGAAACCAATTCAATAAGGAATAAAAATGAAAACTCATTTTCAAATGGTTTTTACCAATAGACTTGAAGAAAACGTAAAAATAGTTTTTGGAGAAAATTCTGACTCCACTATTATTGAAAGGATACCTTTTGTAAAAACAAACCTAGTCAGGAATTTTCTTTCTGACTTTCCTAATAATTCTTGCATCATTAAAGAGATAAATGGCGAAATAAATCCTAATGAAACATTAACTTTCGACAGATTAGAAGATGCTGTGAAAGTACAAAAAGAATGTGCATATATCGTTTATAATCATTCGCGTAGGTATAAATTCAAGCCCGATAAAAGTTTTCTTGAGTTTAAAAAATGTATTTTCAGAACAAAGGAAAGATTTGGTTTATTAAGTGAAGAAGAAATGTTGCAACATGAAGATTACATTAATCTTATGATATTCATCAGATTCTTTGAGCTTCCAAAAGATTACATTAAAATAGAATATCTCGAAAAATAATAAAAACAATGCGAAAAAAGTCTTGACAGTAATGCACAATGTGATAGAATAAGCCTTATGTAACAAGCAAACACAAGTTTTTCTGTTCTTGATTCTTGTAGGCGAAAAGCCCGCATTAACCTACACAAGGGATATAAAAACAGTTTACATTGGCGAATAGCTCAGTTGGTAGAGCAGGTGACTGTTAATCACCGGGTCGTAGGTTCGAGTCCTACTTCGCCAGCCAGTTTTAAACGCAGTGAAGTTAGTCAGCACTCTTGAACTGTCCTCTGACTGGATTTGGTATGTTCTTGTTAGCGTTTAAACATTTTGACGTGAAGAAGTGGAACGGATATATAAACCATACTAGTCTCATAAGCTAGTGATAGCAGGTTCGACTCCTGCCTTCGCAACCAATGTGCAGTTTCAGGATTCTGCCACGCAATAATAAAAATTGCATAAACAACACCTGATATTTGTTGCGGGATGGAGCAGTTGGTAGCTCGGCAGCCTCATAAGCTGCAGGTCAGTGGTTCGAATCCACTTCCCGCTTCCATTAAAGCAAGAGAGCTTGTTAAAAGCACGACTTAGATCGTATGTCTGAGAGTAAAACGGTAAGGACTTTAAACCACCGTTACCTAGGGTGAAACTCCCGGTTTCTTAATCTATCGAACACTCGTTTCTTAATTTTAAAAAGTGCAGTTCACATTCTCGGTAATTTATTGCCGAGTCAAGAACTGCGATTTAGTTCTTGACTTTTCTTTTATTTACCTTATAATATATATAATCTGAAAATGCAGATAAAAATGCATCATTAGTTTGCAAAAAAAGGCAATAAAGTTAATAAAACACACTGGAACGGTTTTGTCAGAGAGAGGCGTTTTAACAATTCTATCTGATACTGGACGTGGAGGTAAGAGTAAGGCTGGTTTATCCCAAGGATCTTCGAGCATCTGCCAGAGAAGCGTTAAAAAAGAAAATTTAGAGTCTTTTCTCTAACTTGGAAGCTCGTAGATTTATCTACGAGTAGTTCACTTGTAGGCATACAAGAATAATAGTTGGAGATTAACGCCAACTGCTTTAAAACTATACGAAGCTGTTAATTCAGCAAAAGAATGTTTACCCGAGGATGAGGCGTTAAAGCCGATTCGTAATGTTTATAGCAACTCGGTAAAGCTATAAACCTAAAGGCAGATAAGTATTGCGGTTCCGACACCAAAAGCTGCCCAACCGGAAAATTAAGGTACAAACAATGAAAACAATGCAAGAAAAATCATTTGAAATATCAAAAGCTCGAAAAGCTTTGAATAACCTTAAACACAGTGATAATTGCATTTATAATGCTAGTATTCGTTTAAGAGATTGTGTCAATCATGCTTTAAGAGGAACAAAAAATGCAGCATTTGGTTATAAATTCTGTGATTTGTATAATCCGCGAGGCTGTCATTTGAAAATTGAAAATCAGCAAGTATTTGAAATTTTAGAAAAAATGATTTATGATGAAAATGAAAATTTAGAATTATATATTAAAATTTAATTAATATATTTGCCGTCTTAGCTCAGTTGGTAGAGCAACCGCCTTGTAAGCGGTAGGTCGTGAGTTCGAATCCCACAGACGGCACCAGTTTTGAAGATATGACCGAGTTGCTTAAGGTTGATTATCGCTAGAGGTGAAGAGTGTTCGCGATTGGAACTATACTTAGCACCCCACAGAGTTCGAATCCTGTTATCTTTACCAGTTTTAGATGAATGCAGAGACTGATCTGCCTTGAACGAAGGTTCGCAAGATATGACGGGGATACTGTTCGATTCAGTTAGGCTGGGCGGTTCGATTCCGACAGCCAACGGTTGATGTCATATATGTTGGATTGCAGTACCAACCATCTTAAATTCAGGAAATAATAATGTTAAATCATATTAAATCGAGACTTATTAATAAAGAGAACCTATATTCTCTTCTTATAATAACCATTTTAATGTTGATTGACTTTATATCTAAATATATTGCCGTTTATCATTTGAAACTTAATGAAAGCGGGAATATTCAACATGTAAGTTCTTTTGTTGGTGACTTACTTTTCGCATTGATTTATAATCACGACCTTAAAAACCCTCTTGAATCATCAATTAATTCGCAATGGCTACTTATTTTTGTAGTTTTAATTGTCCAATTAATTATTTGTTTTTACTCAAATTTAAAAAAATATGTAAAATATAGTCTTGCTGTATGTATTGCTAGTTTTGCAAATATTATTGAGTTCATTTTTCATGGCTATGGCACCGATTTTCTAATGATGAACCCATTAGTTGTAAATAATCATGTTATTGTTTTTAACTTGGCTGACGTATATATTGTAATTGGCGTATGGTTGGTTATTGGAAGTTTAATATATAATTTCTGTTCTAACTGTTATCATCACTTTAGGTCTTCAAAATAATAATCATTTGTATTCTTTTTTAGAAGTAGTATTATATAGGAATAGAATTGAGAGGTAAAATACATGAGCAATAATTATGGTTATCATATTACATCTATTCAGAAAGGTAAAAATGGCGAAGTATCTAAAATAAAAGAAGAAATTTTAGAATTAAAAGACGCCGAATTAAAAAACTCAAAAATAATGGCTTTAGTTGAACTTTCTGACTTGATTGGAGCTATTGAGCTATACGCCAATAATTATACATCTCAATTCCAAAAGCATTGTGAATTCTCTTTTGATGACATTATTGAAAAAATAATAGATGATTCAAATAGACAAGATTATAGTAAATGGAACAATATGGTAGGTTTCGAGGGCACGTCAGAAGAACTTGAAACATCTGTAGATAACTTACAACAAGCATTTGATGCCAACGATTTGGACAAACAGATAACTCAAATACCAATTATGTTGATTTTAATTGCTTTATATTTAGAAAAAAACAATACTGGTTTAAATATATCAGATCTCGTTATTGTAAACAACCTCGCCCCAAAGGACGAGGCTTTTTATTTTTTAAGAAGCCTTAAAATCTTGTAAACAAGATAAAGTCAACTTCCTTGGGCAGTTTACTATGCCTCTACTGGCTTCTTCAAAATATTGGCTATGCCAAGTATTAAAATTGCCGCTACTTGTTAAATATTTTCTCAAAATATTTCCTGCACCATTAACATCAGCATTAATTAATATTCCTTCTGCAGTTTTGAATAATCCACGATTTACTCTTTTTCCTACATACACAATTCTTTTTTCTATAGGTTCTAGATCGAGGAAACTGGTCTTGGACGTGTAAGATTCTTCATGTGTACAGTAATTAATGCCTATTTGTTTCGCTTTATATTCTATAAGCTTTTTAAGCTTATAGAATGGAATAGAAACAAAGTTTTGATTATTCACAGAACCTATATTAATATCTTGTTTTTGTTCTTTATTCTCACCAACAATTATAGAGTTGATATTGTGTTTTACACAATAATCAACTAAATAATTAGCAGAGCGATGAAAATAATTCAACAAGATATTATTACGTTTTCGAGAAAGCTTATTTTTCTTTCTAATAAGACGATTTAATTGCATTGAATCGTTTATCTTTTCATTTTTTAAGAGATCAAGTTGGGATTGAAATTTGCTGTTTTGCTTGTTGTACCACTGATTGATAGATTTTATGTAACGTCCATCAAGAATGATGGACGCACCAGTAGTAGAATTTAAACAAGTCATGAGATTATTCAAACCAATGTCGATACTCAGATAACGTCCATTATTTGGACGTTTGTCTAGATTGGGTTTTACTTCGTAGATAATTTCCAATTTAAAGGTTTCACCTTTAAAATAAGGGATTATTCTTATTTCATTGATTTTATCAATTCCTAACGGAATTGAAAATTCAATGTTGTGTAACATTTCAGGATAAAGCGTTTTAAAGTTCTTCGAACTTTTAATTCTAATTCGTTGAATAGTTGGATTTTTAAAATCACTTTTTACTCTTGAAGCGACTCGACCATTAAAAATAATATTGGAGAGTAAGGTTTCCTTGGAATATTTATCTTTTTTGTATTTAGGGAACTTTACTATGTTTTTAATAGTATTTGATTTCTTTGCTTTCAATTGTCCTAAGAAAGAATTCATATCGCTGACAGCAACTCGGCGTATTTGTTGGGAGCAATCATTCATCAACAATGAGAAATGTTCATTAGTTTTTGTAAGGTGATACAGTTCTGTATCATTAGGAATTCTTTCTTTGTTGAAGAAAGCTTGTCTTAATGGATACAAACAGACATTATAGAAACAAGAACAATGATAAGACCATTTTTGTAAGAGTTCTTTTTCAGCAGACGATAAAGAATTTAACCACATAGACGTAGTTCTTAAATTCTTTTCTTTGGCTGAACTCTTAATTTTCTTGGTCATTGATTACTTTAAAGCCAACATGAAAATAAGTTGACTATGTGTTTGAAATCATGATACTATTTTCAGTATTAAATGTCAACTATTGAAAAAGTTGGCTGAACCCAAGCCATTTTCCTCATCCATGAATGAAGGGTTATCCAATGGCTTATTATTGGAGACGCTGGATGAAACAAATGAATCATTTCTCTTCATTCGAAAGCTATAGAGATAATTTTCCTATTGATTATATGAAAATTGCTAAAGCTATAGATTTTTATAAAAACAAAGGTTTTGAATATATAGAAGTACCTTGGGACACACCTAAAAAATATCAACAATCAACTTTTATTGGTGAAGATTTTTACCCTATTGATACAGATAGGCATTTGGTTGGAAGTTCAGAGCAATCTTTTATTTATTTAATAGATAATGAATTGATAGAACCAAAATCTTATATTACTTGTTCTCCATGTTTTAGAGCAGGAGAAATAGATATTCTCCATCAGGAATACTTTATGAAAGTTGAAATATTTGAACCATTAAATGTTTCCTCAAAAAAACTGAAAGAAATACTTAATTTTGGTATCGAGTTTTTTTCACAGTATTTGCATGTTGAATTTTTGCCTACTGGCGAAAACATGTATGATATTGTTTCTAGTCAATGTATTGAACTCGGTAGTTATGGCATTAGAGAGTATAATGGCAAAACATGGATTTATGGCACAGCCATTGCAGAACCACGTTTATCAAAAGCTATTCTGCTTGAAAAGAATTGACTTGATTTCGTTTTGATATTATAATAAGCCTTTCATTCAAAGGATTATTATATGACAGTTTCCAAACGTAGCCGTATTGTAGTTGCTATTTTATTTTTGAGTCTACTAAGTATTGATTTCATTTCTAAAATCTTAGCAACAGCACACCTTCCTCTATATACAGAGGGTTCAAAAATAGTTTTAACGCCTTTTACTGATAGTATTTCTTTTCTACTTGTTCATCACTATAAAAGCATGTCAATATATGGGCTTAGTCATAATTTAGGTTTGATTTTTATGGGATTTTTAGCTTTATATTTCTTATATGGTGCTTTTAATTTCCCTAAAACATACCAACGAATTGCTTTCGCTATTTATCTTGGTGGTTATGGAAATATTTTAGAAATCGCTTACAGGGATTATGCAACTGATTTTCTATATTTTACGCCTCTAAATACATTGTTTGGGGATAGAATTTTTATTTTTAACTTTGCTGACATGGTAATCACATTAAGTATTGCTGTCTTTAGTTTTGGACTCATTTATGATTTCACTGCCAAGTTCATATTAAAACCGAAAAAAGAAAATAACTTGAATCTAGAGTGAACAAGTGATATACTCAAATTTATGAAAACATATAAAGGAAACAACAATGAGTGATTATTTCACTTCGGATCTACACTTTTTCCATGATAAGGTTGTAGAATATTCAAATCGTCCATGGACAGCAGAAGAACAAACAGAAACACTCATTCAAATCTGGAACAAACAAGTCAAAAAGAATGATAATGTATATCATCTTGGCGATTTTGCATTTGCCAGAAAGAAAAAAGAGTTTGATAAAGTTAAAGAACTTATCTCACGATTAAATGGTAGAAAACATTTTATTGTGGGTAATCATTGTGATGAAAAAATTTGGCAGATGATTGAGCAAGATTCATCAATTGCAATTTGGGTTAAAGATTATGCAAAAATCCAAATTAACAAACAAAAAATCATCTTGTGTCATTATGCATTTAGAACTTGGGATTGTGCTCACCATGGCTCTTATAACTTGTATGGGCACAGTCATGGTAACTTGCCACCTATTGGAAAGCAATTAGATGTTGGAATTGATAATGCGATTAAAGTACTTGGAGAATATCGTTTATTTGAGTGGTCTGATATTGTAGATTTTATGAACCATCAGGAACTTGTAAAAGGGTTTTCTGATTAAAAATATTTTATATATAAGACGAGAATGTTAAAATATTTGTATATTATACAAGGAAATTTTACCAAAAATGACTAGCCAATTAATAAAAATCGATGGACGCTATGTTTACTTTTTTGTCGATATTGAATCAGCTTTGGAAGAAGCTGATTTTTTTGAAGATTTTGATATTTATCAATATG
Organism: Galeopsis tetrahit; assembly: GCA_963675135.1. Lineage (NCBI taxonomy): Eukaryota > Viridiplantae > Streptophyta > Magnoliopsida > Lamiales > Lamiaceae > Galeopsis > Galeopsis tetrahit. Next base: position 20,989 of record CAVLYN010000290.1, on the reverse strand, counting down.
ACAATCGTCAACTTTACATCGTTGGTGAACGTGACACTCTAGAGAAAAAACGATCACATCTATATGATTGGAATGGATTACTTTTCCCTGTCAGAAGAGGTGATAGTGAAGAAATGGAAAATTGGCGTGTGGATTTTAAAAATAAATTATCTAAAATTGCCATATTTACTAGACCTCATGAATTAATTGAAGAAGCAGCTTGATGCCATAAGAAAAAAGCCTTATTGCAAGGCTTTATTTTTGTTATTACTTTGAGATACAGGAGATTGTTTTTTAAGAATATCATTCTCAAGTTCTTTTAGTTTATCAGGGTCAATGAACTCATCATCGTCAGCATCGGCTGTGAATTTCCTTACTTTTTCAACTTTCGTTTTTAATATTTCTCTTGTTCCTTCAACTTCATCTTTAAATTTATCATTAGCTTTTCTTTTTACAAATGGAACTTGTTCGTTAACATCCTTTATTATTCTTTTAGCTTCAAGTATTAATTTATCTTTCATTTTGCTCATAAAGAAAACTTTTGTTCCTCCAACGAGACCAGCATTTGCATTGCTATCAAAATTATCCAAATAAATATCAGATTGAACTTCTTTAATAATTTTCTTTAAAGTTTTTTCAACATTGTTTATATCAAAAATTCCATCTTTGAATTGAGTTAATTTAAAAATAGATTCAATATCTTTTTGATAATTAGTTGTTGCTTTAAAATTTGGCGATGTAAAATATTGTTTTTCTCCTGTATAATCTTTCAAAGATTTAACAGCATAAGATGAATCGTGTATTAAAGTATACTTTTCTTTTATATTAGACATCTTTGTTGCATTAGCTCTATTATCTTGTTCTAATCTAACAAACTCTTTTGATATGTTTTTTGCAAACGTAAATAAGCGATTTCTTAAATCATCAAGTACTTTATGATCATCAGCGCTTATAAAATCAAGACTGTTTAATCCTTTGTAGTAATTATGTTCATCATTAATATCTTTATCTAATTTATTAAGTTTTGCTTCTTTTATCTTTTTCTCAATAACATCAGAAGTAGTATCTGATAACAATCTTTTAATATCATCAGCAATTGTGTCTTTTCCTACAAACTTATTACGCAATCCTTTTAAAGCATTTCTCAAATTGGCTTACATTTTCAGCATTACTCAAAATTCTGGATCTTTCAACATAACTCTTGGCAACCATTTAATACTTTTTGATGCTATTTTAAATACACTACTATTGGAACCATTTATTTTTAATTTATCTTCATTTACCAGCTTGGCAAAGTCAACAAAAGCTTCATAAGCATTTTTATCTTTGAGGTCTTGAGCGCTATACTTACAATCACCGGGTTGAATAATGTGTTTATTAATTCCGTTATAGGCATCAACCAATTTATTAATTACAGTATCTAATACTTTTTTAACTTCTTTATATTCTTCTTCACTTAATACACCAACAGTATCAGAAAGAAAATGCTTCATTAATTTTTCTTTTTTATGAGAACCTTGAGATTCATGTATAGCCAATATTGCCCCATTCGTTCTAGCCCAATATTTTAATGAGCGATCAAGAATTACTGATTTCTCATCATGTTCATAAATATCACTTTCTATAGTAGATGCTTTTACATTTACAATATGAAGAAGATTAGGTATCTCCGCCATCAAAATAGCGTAATCTATATAACCGCTAGGTGATGTTTTATGCATATTATTAACATAGCTTTCTGGTAATTTTTGAACCTGTATCTTAGCTGTTGAATCATCGCCCTTATCATCATGGATAAGTTTTAATGGAAATTGTTTATCTTTGATTTTTTTAAACAGCTTTTCTTGTATCTGTTCTTTTGTTCCGTTTACAAACACATCATTAAAGCTTGAATCTTCTTTTAAGTCTTTTATAAAGTTATTTGATTCAACATAAATATAAAATTTCATTGCAGATTCATGGTTCATGTTTGGCAATACTTGTTGACGAACATAATCAAAAAATAAATAATAACTAGCTTCATCTGCATTTAAAGCTATTCTTTTGCTTAACATTTCATGCATTCTTTCAGATAAAATAAACTCTTGAACACTTTCTTTTATTGCATCTTTATCAAAGTCTTTTATTTCTTTACACTTATTAGCAATAAAATCAGCAACTCCATTCTCATTACCTAATATTGCTAAAAATATATTCTTTTCAGACAAAGAAATACTATTAAAATTATTGACAACTTCTTTTGCAAAATCAGCGTCCAAGTTATTACTGAATTTATCAAAAAAAAGATTGCTTTTTTCACGAGCATCATCAAATCTAAAGCCTTTCAAAATATCTTCAATTTCGACAATTTCATCAGAAAAATAGCTTTCTATAACATCAGCAAATTTTTCTGGTGTTTTAGTTATATTTTGAGTTTCAAACAAATCATTTAAGATAGATATATAGTCAATAAAGCTAACATTGACTTCACCAAATCCTTTAACTCGTTCTCTTAGCTCTTTTTCTATATCTTGCATTTAAACCTTTCTCCGAATTCACTTAAATATTAACATATTTAAGCTTTGTACAGCAATCTTTTTATAAGTCAGCAAAGCCTTTGCTGTTATCTTGTGGTGTTGTATAATAGAATAAACTTACCGAAAATGAGAATCTACTTATGACAAAATATATTGATTTGACACCAGATGATGTAGAAAATGTTATGAGACGCAACAGAATGAAAATAAATGATGATGTTGTAATGGATGCTTATTATTCATTAGATTTCTCTGTTTTAAATAAGTTCGCAACAAGTTTTTTAGATTTAGAAAATAACAAAGAACAACAAGAAGCTTTATTCTCTGAAATTGAAATACAGTTACGTGAAAGAAAATTCATCTCTTGATTTAATCATTAAAAATGTGATACAATTTTCTAAATTAACCGATAAACAGTACTAATAAAATAAATGTCAAGTGACAGTATCATTAAACGAGTTGTAGAAAAAAGCTCCGAAACCTTTCTGAAAAACAGTAGAAACCTGTTCATGAAATATGAATTTGGCTATTGGCAAAAAGTCCAGAAAATACATAAAGAATCTAATCGAAGAATAGGCAAAACTTATAGAGAGTTTATTGTTCTGAAAAGATTCTTTTTTTATGAGTCAGCAGAAAAATATATTTGTGACAAAAATACGATGAATTAAATTTTTAATCTTGTTTTTTTGAACATTTTACTTGCCTCAGCTTCTGGTGTTATTGTTAAATCAACTTTCTCTATTTTTTCTATATTTAGATTGCTAGGAACACCTTTAGTGATGTCATATACATTTTCAACACCTTTCTTCTTGAAATTTTCAATAACTTTCTCTCTATCATCAAAAGCAGCAGCAATATTGTCTACTCCAATATATTTTACTAGCCAAGAAGGTTTCAAATTATAATCGGGTATCTTTACTCCTTCGCCTCTCATTTTTAGAAAATCATATTTAGCACCAGCATCTTCAAGAGATTTGATTGTTTTGGATTCTGATTCTATACCTCTTCCAGTAAATATCCAAACTTGATAGCCATTATCATGATATTTATTCATTAAATCTATTACTTCTTTTATAGGTGTATCTTTGTCACATGCATCGTAATATGCTTCCCACATTCCTGCTTCTCTTAATTCTTCACGATGGTCAGTATTCATAAGTGTTCCATCTAAATCAAAAACTACAACATTTTTTACTTTTGACATATCTTATTCTCTTTTGATTAATCTATTATAACACTATTAAAAACTTGAACAATGTGGTCAATGATGTTACACTGGCACATATCATTTAGGAGCAAAAACATGAATACTTTAAAATTTTCTTTTGGTTGTTTTTCAATTTTAGGTTCAAAAGACATTAAATATGGTTTTATTGCCGAAGACGATAGTGGGTTCAATTATTCAAGTTTTGAATTCGATTCTATTGAAAGTTTGAAACTTAAATATCCTACTCGACTTGCACTTTTATCTGCTCATGAAGAATCACTTTGTTATTCTAATCTTGATTATTTAGTTGACGAACAAGATCGAGTGAGTACACCCAATGAATCCCATGATATTTATAATCGTTTCGGTGAAAAACATAATCCTGTTTTTAAAGACATTATATTTGTAGGTGATGAAAAACTTTATTCATAAAGATTAAAGTTATTAAATGTATAATAATATTTAGAAACACATAAGGAACATAATTAATGCACATTGAAGTATCTACATTGCTTTTATATTTAGCCGCTATTGTCACTGCTTTTTCAACAACATTCTTGCGTGGCTTTCAGAATAAAAATGTGGCAGGAGGTCACAAGCGTTTAGCTTTTATATTTGGATATGCTATGGCAATTTGTGAAGTATTCACCATTGGTTTAGCTGTTCAAAACGGTATGCTAGTAGCTGCTTTTTCTGGATTAGGTGCTGGTATGGGTTGGGTTGTATCCATGAAAGTACATGATAAAATCATGAAAAAACGCTTGAAAGAAATCGAAGCAGCTAAAAAACTTAAAAAACGCAGTAAGCAAGAAGACCGAATTAGAAACATTATTGAAGAAATACTGAAAGAAAAAGGTATTGAAGATCACCAACACTTGGTTGATGAATTAATATTAAATGAAGATAACGAAGATGATATTGAATCATCCAACAATAAAATTAATTTGAAAAAAGAGCCAATCTAGGCTCTTTTACCATTGATATCCTATTCCAGCAGCAACACCACCTGTTCCTCTACTATCAATTGAACCATTAAGCTTATAAACTATATGCCCTTCTGGTGCCACTACAGAAGCACCAATTGATATTGCACTTTCAGATGAATAAGAACCCATTCCAAGAGCTACCATGCTTTTTCCGGGAGCGTAGGCTTGCGGAACTGTAGCCATCGCCATTGCAGATGCAATACCAGCTTTATTTTGCTTATCAATTTTATCTATTTTGTTATTTAGCCCAGAGAATAAATTATCCGTATATGCATTTGCACTATTAAGTGCCGAATTTACCTGACTGTTTAATTGCATTACGTTTACGGCATCTGTTCCTGCTGTTCCTGCTGAAACATTACTTAATGTTCTTTGAGTTGTCGTATTACCAACAGAGACAGTATTAGCTCTACCGCCATCTGAACTATCTGCACCCAAAGCAACAGAGTTATTACCAGTTGATTTTGAACCTTGACCTACTGCTATACTATCTGTGCCTGTAGCAACTGGTGCCGCTTTATTCGATGTATTATTAACGATCACCATACCTTTTTTTCCTTCTGTGATACTTTTGATGCTACTTGTGTTTTTTGTTGTTTGTGTTGATACTGCTGTTAATTGTTTTACGTTTACAGCATCTGAATCTGCTTGACCATCTGCGACATTTGATATTACTGAACCACCTTGACCTTTCAACGTGATTTTATTTAAATTATTCCCTGAACTGTCTTGATCATATTGAACAGTCTTTTTATCCAATTGTGTCACTTTATTATTTGTTGTTGCTATATCTTGTGTATTTTTAGTAATGTCTTGTGTATTTTGCGCTACTTGTGCATTAGTTTTACCTAATTCAACATTAGTGTTAGCAATATCATCAGCATTTTTTGTTTCATCTGCAGAACCAGTTCCTGTCCCACTCGAAGGTTGTGTAGCTGTTGATAAATTTTGTATATCTGTTGTATTCTGTGCTACATTGCTATTTGTTGTAGTTAATTTAGTATTAGTATCTGATATATCTTGTGTATTTTGTGTTGTTTGTGCTGTTGTGGCATCAAGTTTTGCATTGGTTGTTCCAACCATTGTATATAAACTTGACAAAGAATCTTGTAATGTACTAACTTGCTGATTAGTTTGGTATAATTGAGAGCCGTTAATAGCTTCTGTACTTGTAGAGGAAACCGCACCATTAGCAACACCTCTCAATACAACATTTCCTGCACCTTTATTTAAACTCAAACTTAATAAATTAATCGAACCGTCTGAATTCAAATCATAATTAACAGCACGATCAGCATTAGAACTTATAGTGGAATTTAAAGTATCATTTACAGATTTTAATTGGGCTACGTTAGTCGCATCAGTGTCATTTTCACCAGCAGCAACATTTGTTATCTTTCTTTTAATTGTTGCGCTACCCACTGAAACCTCTCCTTGAGAAGTCTGCATTTGAGATAACATATATCCAACATAATTATTTTCAGCGCCAACATCTGTTATTGATGCATAACCTAATGCAACAGAGTTATCCTTAGTAGCTTGGGCGTTATCGCCTATTGCGGTAGAGTACCTTGCATTCGCCAAAGAACTATATCCTATCGATGTTGCATAATCAGCACTCGCATTTGCATTATAACCCAAAGCAGAACTATAATTTCCTGTAGCTGATGATTCTGCTCCTATTGCAGTGCTTAAATATGCAGTTGCATTTGCAAATGAACCAAGTGCTGTACTTTTAAATGCGCTAGCAAGCGAATAAGCACCATATGCAGTAGATAAGTATCCTGTTGCAGAAGCATGATATCCCACTGCCACCTGTCCTGTATCATATTCCACATCTACTTTAACAGGACTTGTGGCTGTTGAATCTTCTCCAATAGCAATACTATTAGGATCAGCAACGGCATTATCCCCTATTGTAATAGGAGTTGCAAATGAGGCAGTAGAAAAAATCAGGAATGATAGTAATGTTATCTTATACGTATTCTTCATTTTGTGATACCGTATTTTATTTTAATTGTTGATGTCTAAGTGCTATTACTCTATAGTTTATTTATTTAAAAGTCAATGTATTAAATGCTTAAAATGAATAAATATTTAATAAAAAATTAAAAATTGCACACTAGACGCTTATTATTTAAAAAAATAAAAAAATTACCATTTATAGCCTACTCCAGCGGCTGCACCAGCAGTTCCTCTACTATCGAATGAACCATTAAACTTATAAATAAATTTGCCTTTAGGTGATGCAACAGAAGCACCAACGGATATTGCGCTTTCAGATGAATAAGCCCCCACACCAAAAGATATCATGCTATCTCCTGCATCATATGCTTGTGGCATTGTTGCCATTGCCATTGCAGACGCAATTCCAGCTTTGTTTTGCTTATCTAATTTATTAATCTTATTGTCCAATCCTGAAAATAAGCTATCGGTATATGCATTTGCTGTACTAATTGCTGAATTAACCTGAGTATTTAATTGACTTACGTTTACCGCATCATTATCTAACGTGCCAGCAGATACATTACTTATTGTTCTTTTAAGAGATGAATTACCAACTGATACTGTATTTTCTCTACCATTATCAGAACTGTCCGCGCCTATTGCAATTGAATTATTACCAGTAGACTTTGACCCTTGTCCGACCGCTATGCTATCTTTTCCTGTTGCTATTGGAGAGGCTTTATTTGAAGTATTATTAACTATCACCATTCCAGTTTTTCCTTCTGTAATGCTTTTTATGCTACTCGTATTTTTTGTAGTTTGTGTTGACACTGCTGTTAATTGTTTTACGTTTACAGCATCTGAATCAGCTTGACCATCTGCGACATTAGAAATAACTGAACCACCTGGACCTTTTAACGTAATTTTATTTAAATTATTCCTTGAAATATCTTGGTCATATTGAACAGTCTTATTATCTAATTGCGTTACTTTAGTATTTGTAGTCGCTATATCTTGTGTATTTTTATTTATTTCATTTGTGTTTTTTGTGACTTGTACATTTGTTTTAGATAATTCCGTATTAGTGTTGGCTATATCAGTTGCATTTTGTGTATCAGCAGCAGAGGAACCTGTTCCACTACTGGCATTTGTTGATAAATTTTGTATGTCAGAGGTGTTTTTAGCTACATTACTATTTGTTGTAGTTAATTTTGTATTTGTATCTGCAATATCTTGTGTGTTTTGTGTTGTTTGTGCTGTTGTAGCATCTAGTTTTGTATTGGTTGTTCCAACCATTGTGTATAAACTGGATAAAGAATCTTGCAATGTACTGACTTGCTGATTAGTTTGATACAATTGAGAGCCATTAATGGCTTCTGTACTTGTAGAGGAAACCGTACCGTTAGCAACGCCTCTTAACACAACGTTACCAGCACCCTTATTTAAGCTTAAACTTAATAGATTAATCGAACCGTCTGAATTCAGATCATAATTAACAGAACGGTCAGAATTAAAATCTATTTTTGATGTAAGCTCATTATTTACAGCTTTAAGTTGTTCGACATTTGTTGCATCACTATCGTTTTCACCAGCAGCAACATTTGTGATTTTTCTTTTAACTGTTGAGCTACCTATAGATAATTCACCATTAGATGTTTGTGGTTGTGAAAGCATGTAACCAACATAATCAAACTGAGAACCAGTATCTGCTGTTGAACCAGAACCTAATGCTATTGAATTATCTTTACTTGCTAAAGTATTTGCACCAATAGCTAATGAATTCAAACCACTGGCTTGTGAAGAAGAGCCAAAAGCAGTAGAATAATCACCATTAGCAATAGAATCAGGACCAAATGCTGTACTTTTGTATCCATTAGCTTGCGAATAATCTCCGTAAGCAGATGATTTGAATCCTGTTGCTAATGAGTATGCCCCATAAGCAGTAGATGCAAGACCTTTTGCTTTGGCGTGGTATCCAATAGCAACTTGACCAGTTGCATAATAAACATCATGTCCAGCCGTTTGAATTGCCCAAGCATCTTCTCCTATAGCAATACTGTTTTCATCAGCTTTTGTTCCATCACCAATAGTAATGGCATCAGCCAATGCATTGTTAATTTGCAAAGAAAAAAATATAAAAAGTAATTTAGTGTTAATTTTCATTAAAGTCCCAGTTGCTATTATATTGCCATTATGAGGTCATAAATGAAAAAGTCAAGATTTTTCTGATATTAATTGACGAAATGTAAAAAACAAGATAATATCTATAAAATAACTTCAATAGGTATATCAAAGAATGAAGCTAAATATCAATGCGATTTCAAAACGTTTTTTTATGAAACACTACCCCGATATTTTAACAAGTAATGCAGAAGATTTGAATAAGCATCATGGTCATATGCAAGAAAAATTTGGGTTAGATGGTAAGCACATTGATTTTTTTGATTCTTGTGTTCCAGTTGATTTTGAAGATAATGGGGAATACTCCCGTTTTAAAGCAGAAATATTTGGTATTGGAAAATCAAAATTCTTTTATAATGAACAAAATCTTTTTAGTTTTAATCATTCTGAATGTAAAAATTTAGCAGATGTTGTTTACAATCATAAAAAAATAAGTCATAGCCTTGCTTTGGCTGATGAGATCTCAGAGCATGATGAGATTTATTCTCAACCATTTGATGAAGAGCACTTTTTGGAGCAAACATGTACTTGGGTTTGTATCGTTGACAAAACAGATGAAGTTGTTTATTTTGCAATACTTGATATTCTTTCACATGCTGGTTGGATTTTCCAAGAAAAATCAAATGACAAAGTGGATGAACTTACGCATCCTACAGAAGTCATTGGACCTGATCATGGATTGATTGACGATGAAACAGGAGACATTTACTACGATATTAGAAACGAATATCCAACTTCGGTCATAGAAGCTCTTATAGATGAATTCATAGAGGATACTTATGACATATCTAATAAATACACTCTTATTGTAAAAGAACATTTTGAAAAACATTCAACTATATTTTATAAAGAAAATGATGAGGACAATGGATCTCATTTAATTATCATCCCTAATTTAGATATTGCTAAAAATTTTAATATATTAGATTTTGAAGAATCAGTAAACAACAGCAATTATAGTTCTCCAGAAATTATAGATGATTATGCAAATAGCCTAATAAATTTAATGAACAAAGAAATTGAACAAAAATTCAAAGAATTACATCATAAATATGAGAATTCTACTGATATTTTTTCAAAAGTAAACAAAACAAAAGAACCTGTACTTGTGCAGCCGGAAGTTTTTGCAATGATGGTTGGTGCTGACGAATTACAATATCCAGATGAATAATTATGAACTATTTTGTTGTTAAAAGTTGACAGCTTGCTAACATATGTTATAATTAGGGTAAACAAAGATATGGAGGCAACAACATGCTTAAATGGGCTTTGATATTTCTAGTAATTTCAATTGTCGCAGGTGTACTTGGTTTCACTGGTATAGCTGGTGCTTCGGCAATGATAGCAAAATTCTTGTTCGTAATATTCTTGATTTTGTGTATTATATTCTTCCTTGTCGGAAGGAGTGTAGTCAAGAAAATAACATAAAACAATGATTTCAAAAGCCACTTTATAGTGGCTTTTTTGTATATAAAGCTTGACTCTTGTTCCCTTTTATCTTATAATAATCACCTAAACCAACTAATAGATGGAAACCAAAAAATGACGCAAGCAATCATTCAACGGATGCAAGAACTTACTCAAAACATCAACCAATGGGATGTAGAGTATTTTAAACTGGATGCACCAAGTGTCGCAGACAGTGTTTATGACCAAGCATATCAAGAACTTAAAGACTTGGAAGCACAATATCCAGAACTCGCTTCTGTTGATTCTCCTACTCTTAAAGTTGGGGATGACCTTGTAGAAGGTCTTGAAAAATTCACTCACCTTAAAACAATGCTTTCTCTTTCCAAAGCACTTGATGACACATCAATGGTAGCTTTCGTAAACGGTCTTATTAAAGATAAAGTTGTCGGTGATGGCTCTCTTGGCATGATCATGGAATCTAAACTTGATGGTGCTGCAACTAGCCTTCATTATATGTATGGTAAATTCGATAAAGCAGTAAGCCGTGGTAAAGGTGTAGTTGGTGACATTATTACTCACAATATTAAGCATCTTCAAGGTGTTCCAAGTTTTGTTGAAGCATTTAAAGACATTAAACACATTGAAATTCGTGGTGAATCTTTTATTTATCACAAAGATTTCCCTGAATTGAACGTAGTAAGTGTTGAACAAACTAAACGTAGCTACGCAAACCCACGTAACGCAGCTTCCGGTATTGTTCGTCGTCTTGACGTTTACACTGATGTTCTTAATAAAGTAACTTTTTCTCCATATAGCTTGGGTTATATTGACCATTCACAAGCCATTGCTAAAACTCAATCTGAATTTTTGGATTTGATGAAGGCGTCTGGTTTTATTGTTCAGGAATATCACTTGGTTGATAGCATTGAACAATTGCAAGAAGTTTATAACAAATTCAATACTGGTCGTGCTGATATTGGCATGGACATTGATGGTGTTGTAATTAAATTGAACAGCTTCAAATTGCAAGAAGAATTGGGAGAACGTACTAACACTCCTTATTGGGCTGTTGCTCGTAAATTCCCAGCAGCAGAAGGTTTCACTGTTTTGAAAGCAGTAACTTTTGAAGTTGGTCGTACTGGTGCAATTACTCCGGTAGCAGTTCTTGAACCAGTTAGCATTGGTGGTGTAACAATTTCAAGCGCAACTCTTCACAACTTTAGTGAAGTAAAACGTCTTGGCTTGCATATTGGCGACACTGTTACTCTTGTTCGTTCTGGCGATGTGATTCCTAAAATTATTGCTGCTCATTCGGATAAACGTACTGGTCAAGAAATTGAAATTGAAGAACCAACTCATTGCCCTTGCTGTAATTCTGAATTGGCTCGTAAAGATAAAGGGATCATCCTTTTCTGCGAAAATATTTTGTGTTCCGCACAGTTGAAAGGAAATCTTGAATATGTAGTTTCGAAAGACTGCCTTGATATTCGTGATTTGAGTAGCGCACGCTTGGATATGCTTTTGACTGTTAAACCAGATTTGACTATTGCCGGAATTTTTAATCTTGAACAAGCAGATTTCATTGCCGCTGGTTTGAGTGAAAAAATGGCTGATAAAATCATGGGTAACATTGACAAAGCTCGCACAATGAGCCTTAACGTATTCTTGCGTTCTCTTTGCATCAAAGGTGTTGGTAGCAATTCAAGTAAAGCTCTTGCAAAACACTTTAAAAATTTGGAATTGATTCGTAACGCAAGTCGTGAAGAACTTTACAAAGTTGAAGATTTTGGTGATACTTCGGTTGAAAACGTTCATACTTTCTTTGAAATCAACAAAGAGTTTGTTGACGAATATTTGACTTGCAATATTACCATTGAAGCAATTAAACAAAATGCAAGCGATATTTTCAAAGATATGGTTATCGTTTTGACTGGTACTTTGCATCAAATCAAACGTGATGAAGCAAAAGCACTAATTGAAAGCAACGGCGGGAAAGCATCTGGTTCCGTATCCAAGAAAACTACTTTTGTAGTTGCTGGTGAAGAAGCTGGTAGTAAACTTGATAAAGCAAATGAACTTGGTGTTAAAGTGATTGATGAACAAGCATTCTTGGATATGATTAAGAACGGCACGGTTTAATTGGCAATGTGATTAAGTTGAGCGTCATTAAATTTTAGATGATTTTAATGACGCTTTTTTATACTTTAAATAGAGGAATTTAAGATGGATAATATGGTTTGTGTATTCGGTGTAAGCGCCGAAAGTTTTACTAAAAAAGAAATTCAAAACATATTTAATGAAATCTACCATACTGATGATTTTAAACCGGAATTTCATAGCATTTGGGAATACGATGGTTATGTAGTTTTTGACATTGGCGAATCTTACGAACTAGATGGCTTCTCCCATACTGACCTAAGTATCTATAAAAATAAACATTTACCTATTACGACAGAAAAAGAAATCCAGTATCGAGAGTTCTTTGCCAAAGTGAACAAACCTGAATTATTTGATGAAATGGATGTATTTGTTTATGTTTCTCGTGAAGCAGTAAATGACGAATTTTATAGTAAACTTTTGGGAAAAAATGATTAAAGTATATCATTGCGGGAATTCTTTAATTAAAGAATTCTCATTATCCAAAAGGAGATGGAACGAATTCACTCACCCTGCCAGTGGCATTGGACTATTCTTTGATTTTCGTAATATGAATTACTTAAGAGGTTTTGGTGGTTATTTATACGAAATCACTTTAAAAGATGATTTAAAAATTAAAAATTGGAGTATAACAGACTTCCGTGATGTATGTGATACAAACGATGGTGATTGGAATTCTTTTGCTATGTTGGGTAAAGAAATGTCAATACTTTATGACGTTATTTATATTCAAGAACTTAGTGGTGATATTCATCAAGGTATAATATTATCTGATAGCGCCGTATCTGAATTCAGCCTAATTGAAAAAATTCTTAAAAATTGACACCTATTTGAATATAGCGTATAATTGTATCAAAATTAAAGGTGTAAAATATGACAATCACAATGAAAGATAAATATCATTTGTTTATAGATGAGTTTATCAATAAACACAAAAACGAACTTTTATTACTTCCTATTTATGAAGATAAAGATATTCATGATGAACCTAAACTAACTTATATTCCTCCTTATCAAATGAAAGAAGAATCGGAAAAGCTTTTTAATAACCCTTTAATCAAAGAATTAATGAATAGTTTTTATGAGAAATTTATTAACATTCCAGAATTAACTTTTGATTTAAATGGTCATTGCCAGAATTATCATGGACGAACATTAAAAGATGTCATTGATGATAAAGATATGTATTGGGATAGCAAAGAAAAATATATTGACCGCTATGATTTCCTTGTAGTCTCAACTTTATTCGATAAGCTTTCAGGAGAAACAGAAGATTATAGTATGTTATTCATTAAAAATACCATGCGCAATTTTATTGAATCAAAACATTGCCCTCACTGTGATAAAAGCATTTATGCGCAAATAGATTATACAGAAAATAAAATAAAAATTCCCGAACATATGTTAAATCATATTGGCAAAGAACCTTGCTCTATTTCTAAAGAAAGCTCAACTTTTACAGTTAAAATAAATACGCCATCCAAAAAAATCATATTTTTTAATAGTCCCTATCAATTAATTAGAATTGAAAGAGAAGACCAATATACATGTAGCGTAAATTCTATTGAAGGCAGCATAAAAGAAAGTCTTGCTTATGCAGAACAAAATATAGGATTTTTCTCTGTAAGTAATACATCGCCATCTATTTTTAAAAGTAAAAAAGATATTATCATTGCACCAACTGATACAAAAAAGGGATATGAAAAATTAGGTTATATCTGCACTGATTTATGGTGGTATACAGTTATGGATTATGAATTATTTTTATCTATGTCAAAAAATTTAGACATAGATTTTGATTTCACTATAGTAGAAACAGGAGCTACATCATGTGAAATAACTCATAATCTAGATAATGTAAGAAAAGACACTAGAAAAACATTTTCCACTATCAAATTCAAATAATAAATTTATACAACTTTTTGAAAACAATTCTTTTTTGCTTTTGTTTTTAAACGGTTGTATAATTTTAAAATATTACTCAGGAATTATATTAATGCTTTCAAATGAATTGCTAAATAAATGCAAAAAGTTAGCCATCGAAGAAACCCAAAATAATGGGTGGAACAATCATAAGTTCCATTCTTTCCTCACTAATACTACACAAGAAGAATTTCTACAATCTCAGATCCCATTCTTTTATGCTGTACAAGCTTTCCCAAGAGCATTGGCTTTATTGGCAAGTAAAATTGAGAATAGCCATGAACGCCTTTTAGTAATCGAGAATCTTTATGAAGAACATGGCAAAGGATGCCCTGAAAAATTCCATACTGAAACTTTTAAAACATTTCTAATCTCTTTAGGCTGGAACTGTTCATTTCAAAATAATCCGTGGATTGAAGAGTGGATTGAAAATAAGCTTTTAAGTGCTTATTCTAAACCTCATGAGTATGCCGCTTATTTATCAGGCATAGAGTATGCTTATGCACCAATTAGCGATACAATTGCGAAGCATTTAAATCGTTATGAACTACTTTGCGAACAAACACATTACAGTAATCATGCTGTATTAGATTGGGAGCATGGAGCAGAACTTTTGGAAGTTGCTTTATGCATCAAACCAAACGCCAATCAAATTATGAGTGCATTTAAAAAAGGGCAAGAAGATTTCTTAACGTTATACAATCATATTCTTATTCCTACATCAAAAGAGATAGCTGAATTTAATAAAGAAGATATCTCTTTCTATTATACAAGAGAGAACTTTAAGCCTGAAAATAAAGCAATTATGTCTATTGGTGATCCTCTTGATGGTAAAAGTCGTGCATCAGTCCTTATGATCGCATCTGGTGGCGAGCATCTTATAAATCATCTTGCACTAGAATTCCCATTTGATATTGATGCTATTGATATGAATAAGCACCAAATAGAACTTTGCAAAACAAAGATAAATACATTATTAAAAAATGGCGAAATATCTAATAAAAAAGAAAACTATATAGGGAAATTTGAAAAAGTATTTTTATTACTTCGTGAATATATGGGCAACTATGTATCAATGATAGATTTAGATGACAGAGCAGATAAAAAATTAAAATTTGCTGTGGATATTATTTTTTCAAATAAAAACCTTTCATTAGTTTTTGGTGATAGAGCAACGCAGTACACAAAGAAAAGCTTCTCTGAACACTTTTATAATGTTTTCAAAACTATGCTTCTCCATAAAGATTATAATAATTCTTTTAATATTTTGAAAGGTGATGATTTTTCTTATTCAGATAAGATTAGACAAGATTTAACCAAGAACTATAATATTCATACTTTGAATTGGATTAATGACAGTTTTGAAGCACTATCAGTAGATAAAAAATATGACATCATTAACATATCTAATATAGGTGATTGGATGCCACTAAATGAATATAGAGAATTGTTGGCAAAACTAGGAACGCATCTAAATAATAATGGTATACTGATATCGCGAAAATTACTTGGTGATTACAGTTTGGAACAAGAACTTCGTTCGCTAAATTATAGGACTGAGGCGATGGTTGATGAAACCCAGTTTTATAGCGAAACCGTTATTGCTTTTAAAAATTAAACATAGTAGATAATAAAATGAAACCTTACATACACAAACTAGATTTAAAAAATAAAGAAATTCGTAAAACTTATAGTACAGCTTTACAAAAATTTGAAGAAGGATTTGATTATCCATTAGGTGAAAAAAGATTTTATATAAAACATGGACTCAATGATGATAATGATTACTTTTCTTTTTTTGAACAAATGGGGGAAATTAGCTATTTTGTAGTTGAACATGAACACAAAATAATAGGTGCTGGATGTGCAATATTAAGAAATATAAATGATCAAAAAATATGGTATCTTTGTGATTTTAAAATATCTAAAGAGCATAGAGGTGTAAAAATATTAGAAAAAATAATGTTGAAATATTTTATACCAATGTATTTTAAATCCAGAAAAATAATCGTTGTTAATATGAGTCACCCATCAAATAACGGACTAATCAACAAAATTAGTCGTCTTTTTAAATGGTTTAAAATGCAAAGTGACGAATTATTTTTCTTTGAATGGAATAAAAAAGATTTATTTAAAGATAATATTGATCTTGATAAATTCATTATTGTTCATAACAAAGGTAAAAAAGATATTGTTATTGAAGGAGAGCCTTATAATATATATCATTTAGTATCTAAAGAGACTACAAAAGATTATTCTCAATTCCAAACAATACCATTTGAGCAAATTGGAAGAAATGACGTTATAATGTGGTGCAGTTCAAGAAACAAAAATGTTGATGAATTAATCAAAAAAAGAAATCCCAGCGCTATTGGCACTATTCTGACCTATGGTATTAATGATCGAACTTTTTCAAGTTCTGAAATTTAAATTAAAATAGTAAAATAGCTTTATAACTATTACATATCAATAATGAAATTTTATAAAGCTATTACTATTTTTGCCCTTTCACTTTCCCCTATTCTGAATTACGCTTATTCAGATCAACGCACAGAAGATGCTGTGATGGGAAACACTTATTTACTTTACACCATCAATGATGTCAATGTACAACCGCAATTTAAAGAATTACCTTATATTCATTTTGAAAGAGATGGAAATGGAAAAATTGACGTTTCTGGAAAAGTTTGCAATGACTTTTCAGGGAGAATTTCTATTACTGATCAACTTTCATTAACAAGTGATATGATATCAGATAAAAAAGCATGCGAAAGCATCATATCTAGTCAGTTTAAATATTCTGTTCAGAAATGGTTTGATCATTCGATGATTCAGGAAAATAGGGGGATTTTAACAATTTACAATAATGGGACTGTTATCCAAATGGCTAAATACCAGAATTAAGGCATTCTCATTTTGCTTTTCACTGTAGGTTTACCAGAATTAATAAGTTGATTTAAATTTTTATCTAAAATATTTCCAACTTCTTTCTGTATTCTTACAGTCTCTTCTATACTGACTTTTTCTGTTTTTAATTCATTGATGAAACTGCTAGAAGAACGACTTAAAGATTCAGCAATGTCACAAAAATCGTGTAACTTTTCAACAATATCTTTATTTGGATCTTGAAAATTTCTTTGTAGCTTATCTTGGTAGTAATTACTATCCATTTTAAGAAATTCTTGAACAGTATTAATGTTGTCATTTTTTAATTTTAGTAATTTATCAGATATTGATATAGGATTAATATTTGCAGGCTTTTCAGTTAACACGGAATCTACAGACTGTATTTTTAAAGATTCTGTAGGTTTTGCTCTCTTAAATGAAAAATCTAAAAAACTTTCATCTCTTTTATCAGCATCTAATTGAATTATAGGCGTTTTATCAGGTTCTACATCAGATATAGGCTTCTTAAAAAATAAAGAACCCAAATCAGCGAACTCACTTCCTTTAGATTTTATTGGCGTAGATAATGCTTTTTTTTGAGAAAAAGATTCAAAAGCCAAGCCACCATAAACAGTAGCCAACAATTTAAAAGCGTTACTTTTAATATCGCTTAATATTTCTGAATCTTTATGCAAAACCTTCATTCCCAAAACTCGTTATCATTCTATAAATTGTATCAATTTCCTTCTATTAAAAATCATAGTAATAAAAATAAAAATCAAATATATTGGACAAACATTTGATTTTATTATATTTTCTGATATAATCCTAAAATAAACACAAGTGAAAATAATGGATAATTTTGAGTACACTGCTTTGGATATACAAAAAATATTTGAACGCAACAAAAAAACTTTCTCAATAGAAAAGGCAAAACAGATCTTTTCAACAATAGAACAAACACCAATAATAATGGCTGCTAAAAAGGGTAAAACTCCTTATCAACAAATGACTTTTTTGTTGGATACACTAGAACTACACATGAAAAAGACAAGATTAGTATAATCTTTCTATTGCATAAACATTCATTTCATATTATAATACAACCAAGATAAAGAAATGACTTCACCAGAGTCTTAACTACTTTAGGAAAAGCGAATAAATTATGAAATACAATTACATTAGACTTAAAAAATCTGATATTGATGAAACTCTTGAAGCAATTAGAAATGACGATTCTGGACAAAAAAATCGCACTCTTTTTAAGAATGAATTAGTGAAACTTGGTAGTCTTAGACTTAAAACTTTTGCACGTTGTGGAACAACATGTTCTGATTGTGGACTCAAAGCTTCTTACTTTGCCTTTGAAAAAAGCAACTCGGATATTTTTTATCATCTTAATCTTTGGGGCGTCAACAAAAAAGGGGAAGAGATTCTTTTTACTCATGACCATACTATCGCAAGAGGTTTAGGTGGTAGCAATAAATTGGAGAATACCACAACTATGTGTGTTGTGTGCAATCAAAAAATCTGTAATCGAATCAGAACTTTGTTTTCAAATGCACAAAGCACGCGAACATCAAGTGGTTGCGTAACCTTTTAAAAACTACTATTATTATAGTATATAAGGAATAATAAATGTATATTTGTATTTGCAATAATGTAACTGATAGAGATATTAAAAATCTTGTTAATAACAATATTACAAGTGTTGAAGATATACAAAAAATAACCAATGCAGGCAATCGTTGTGGAAAATGTATCCATACATTAAAAGAAGTTATTATTGAATATAAAGAAGAAAATAAATCAATGCTTATACATACAGTTTCTATATAATACACACTTATTCACAAGGACAACTAAATGATTTACATTATTTTTGCAGTATGTTTTATTCTTACTTTTTGGATTTATGCTAGCTCTGGAATTTGGAAACATAATTTTTTCATGCTAAGTCTTTCTTCTATTATTAATATTGGTGTATTGGTTTTGGCTATTAGCTTTAAAAGTGCAAAACCTGTATCATTTGAGTCTATTCAGTACTTTATTGCTTTCGCTCCATTCATTACATTTTTTATTCTTGTGATGTTTAGATGTGGTGGAAAGGTGTTGGGAGAAATTCTGGAAAGCATTGGTGACATTTTGTCATAAAAAAAAGGCTTTTACTTATGCTTTGCTGTGAGCTTACTTCCATCGGTAAAAGATATTACATATTCAATAGTTGGATTTACTGTTATAGTTTGGTAATATCTTTTATTCATGGCATCACCAACTTCATAGAAAACGTTATTCATATCGATGTTTGACGGTGCTCTTCCGGTCTTTCAATAAATTGTTTATCGAGTTTTTGCAAAGCCCTATTCATTATTTTTCGAACATTATTATCTGCAATAGCACCTCCTTCATACGTTATATTGTACGTTTCTTGTACTGCATCTAATTTTTGTTGCTCTAACTGTTGTTGATATAGTCTATGATTCAATAATATTGCATCATTCCTGTTATAGTTATCAGGAACTATTATTAATTGAACAGCAATTGCATTTGAACATAATGCAAGTAACCCAGTTAATACTACAGGTTTTATAATTTTATTTCCTATCTTAAACATTTTAAGACCTCTTTTAAAAGATTATAGCAAACCTATAGAATATAGAAAACTTTTGTTAGAATTAATCTCTATAAGATTTAAATTCAGCAATTTTACCTATATCCTTTTATTGAACCTACCAATGGTGATATGACCAATACCATAGTTTCTTGTTATGTAATAAGTATATATTAGATCATAAAAAGCTTCCGAATAAGCATTTAGCCACACATGTTCGTTATTCCAGAATAATTCATGACCGTAATTAACTTCAACAATCTCTTGATCTCTATATCCCCAAGGGATTTCTTTATTATAACCTTTTGCATTTTTCAAAACGGTAATATGTGGTTCCCATGAAGGCTTATCTAATGCAATATGAAACTTCTTAAAAAATTGATAGCGATAATATGCAGCCAAATCATCGTCTGTCATTGTTATTATTGCCCAATGTTCTGTATTTGCTTTCATTCCTTTCCTATCAGGGTCATAAACTATTTTCCCTGTGGTAGAAAATTCCATACATTTATGTCTTAAATTTAAATTAACCATTACTAATATCCTATTTAGCAAAACAGTGTTATTTTACAATAAACAAATTTGAAAGTCAAAAAAGACTTATAAAAAGCTTAAATATGACAACACTATGTTTATGATGAAATTATATTTAGATAAAAACTTGTTATTATATAGTGCAAAATGTATAATCTTAAAACACATTCTTACTTATGATTTACTTTTAATATGCCATTATATTTAGATAGCTCGACTATAAAATTAAAGCATTGGTCAAAAACTATTTCAGATGGTTTTTCTAAGCTTGGCTATAATGTTATCATCAATTATAAATCATATAAAAAAGGTGAAACGCCTATTTTATTGTCTATTAAAGATTGTGATACAACTGTGAGTTTTGATTTTTATCTTTCCGAAGTGACTTTGCATAAATATTATAATTTAAAATTTCATCGTTTTATTAAGTGTTTTTTAAAAAAGGAAAATCCTTATCTGGCAGCTAGTTTTTCAAAACTTGTAAAAGCTGATCAGAGAAACAGAAAGAAAATAAAAAAAATATCGAATTCTATTAAAGTGGATCATGAAATATTAGAATATGAAAATTATCTATTTTTAGGTAATGGTGGTTTCTCATTGCGATTTAACTTGAATGACAGAACAACCATTATGAATTACTATGACAGTGAAT
>CAVLYN010000289.1:42500-45000 GCA_963675135.1 Galeopsis tetrahit | reverse complement strand
AGTGATTTTTTTGTCGATTTAGGGGGGTATGCGAGAATTGAGAGAATTCCGACAACTTTGAAAAAATGGTGCCCAAGGCTGCCCAAGACAGCCTAGGCCGAAGGCACAATTGTGGTGCACCGCTGCAACAACTCCGCACCCGAGGCCTCAAATCGAAATTCCGCCTCGACACAAGTGATTTTTTTGTCGATTTAGGGGGGTATGCGAGAATTGAGGGAATTCCGACAACTTTGAAAAAACGGTGCCCAAGGCTGCCCAAGACAGCCTAGGCCGAAGGCACAATTGTGGTGCACCGCTGCAACAACTCCGCACCCGAGGCCTCAAATCGAAATTCCGCCTCGACACAAGTGATTTTTTTGTCGATTTAGGGGGGTATGCGAGAATTGAGGGAATTCCGACAACTTTGAAAAAACGGTGCCCAAGGCTGCCCAAGACAGCCTAGGCCGAAGGCACAATTGTGGTGCACCGCTGCAACAACTCCGCACCCGAGGCCTCAAATCGAAATTCCGCCTCGACACAAGTGATTTTTTTGTCGATTTAGGGGGGTATGCGAGAATTGAGGGAATTCCGACAACTTTGAAAAAACGGTGCCCAAGGCTGCCCAAGACAGCCTAGGCCGAAGGCACAATTGTGGTGCACCGCTGCAACAACTCCGCACCCGAGGCCTCAAATCGAAATTCCGCCTCGACACAAGTGATTTTTTTGTCGATTTAGGGGGGTATGCGAGAATTGAGGGAATTCCGACAACTTTGAAAAAACGGTGCCCAAGGCTGCCCAAGACAGCCTAGGCCGAAGGCACAATTGTGGTGCACCGCTGCAACAACTCCGCACCCGAGGCCTCAAATCGAAATTCCGCCTCGACACAAGTGATTTTTTTGTCGATTTAGGGGGGTATGCGAGAATTGAGGGAATTCCGACAACTTTGAAAAAACGGTGCCCAAGGCTGCCCAAGACAGCCTAGGCCGAAGGCACAATTGTGGTGCACCGCTGCAACAACTCCGCACCCGAGGCCTCAAATCGAAATTCCGCCTCGACACAAGTGATTTTTTTGTCGATTTAGGGGGGTATGCAAGAATTGAGGGAATTCCGACAACTTTGAAAAAACGGTGCCCAAGGCTGCCCAAGACAGCCTAGGCCGATGGCACAATTGTGGTGCACCGCTGCAACAACTCCGCACCCGAGGCCTCAAATCGAAATTCCGCCTCGACACAAGTGATTTTTTTGTCGATTTAGGGGGGTATGCGAGAATTGAGAGAATTCCGACAACTTTGAAAAAATGGTGCCCAAGGCTGCCCAAGACAGCCTAGGCCGAAGGCACAATTGTGGTGCACCGCTGCAACAACTCCGCACCCGAGGCCTCAAATCGAAATTCCGCCTCGACACAAGTGATTTTTTTGTCGATTTAGGGGGGTATGCGAGAATTGAGGGAATTCCGACAACTTTGAAAAAACGGTGCCCAAGGCTGCCCAAGACAGCCTAGGCCGATGGCACAATTGTGGTGCACCGCTGCAACAACTCCGCACCCGAGGCCTCAAATCGAAATTCCGCCTCGACACAAGTGATTTTTTTGTCGATTTAGGGGGGTATGCAAGAATTGAGAGAATTCCGACAACTTTGAAAAAATGGTGCACGAGGCTGCCCAAGACAGCAGCCTAGGGGGGGCCGGCGGCCCCCCGTGTGGTGCACGACGTCGAAAACTCCGCACCCGTGGCCTCAAATCGAAATTCCGCCTCGACACAAGTGATTATTTTGTCGATTTAGGGGGGTATGCAAGCTTTCGATGAATTCCGACAACTTCGAAAAACGGGCCCCACGAACGCTGCCCCCGTCAAAACTCCCGTCCCGGGACCTCGGATGCTAAATTTAACGATGGAAATGGATTCCTGGGCTGATTTTAGGGGGGGGTGCATAGGCTCACTGAAATTTGGGGTGTATAAATAGGTAATCTAATAGTACTACCTCCTCGGCCATTTTAATATCTAGTGCTGTCACCTGGGATTTTTTTTTTTAAGCATATATAGGGGAGGGGGTGCTCACTAGGCAGCATGGGCGGAGGATGCGCGCGCAAGGGGCCTGCGGCCCCCCAAGCGCCCGCACATGCGCGCCCAAGTGAGCTCGCACTCGATGAACCTCTTCCGCACGGTAGGCCACGGGGCCGTGCGGTCGTAGTCGGCCACCCGTCGGCCACCCCCCGCTCCGGCGCGGCGGGGGCGGTCCCACTCCGGCGAGATTTTTTTTTTTTTTTTTTTTTTTTTTTTTAAAAAAAAAAAAATTCGATGCTTGGCCACTCGATGGCTGTGCAAAGGCCCTTTCTCGAGAAAATAGGCACACGTTCGGACGTTGAGCTCACGCATTCGATGGGGATGGACGCCAATATATACGGCCTCCGCTTGTCGATTGCGGTGCTCAAGCAGGAAGAGCAACGTGCCCTTACCTTATCTCCCGAATAGGGCCGATGCGCGGCCGAGGGTGGCGGGGCATATCGTGGCGCAATCGGTCT
>CAVLYN010000289.1:20000-22500 GCA_963675135.1 Galeopsis tetrahit | reverse complement strand
TTTGTCGATTTAGGGGGGTATGCGAGAATTGAGGGAATTCCGACAACTTTGAAAAAACGGTGCCCAAGGCTGCCCAAGACAGCCTAGGCCGAAGGCACAATTGTGGTGCACCGCTGCAACAACTCCGCACCCGAGGCCTCAAATCGAAATTCCGCCTCGACACAAGTGATTTTTTTGTCGATTTAGGGGGGTATGCGAGAATTGAGGGAATTCCGACAACTTTGAAAAAACGGTGCCCAAGGCTGCCCAAGACAGCCTAGGCCGAAGGCACAATTGTGGTGCACCGCTGCAACAACTCCGCACCCGAGGCCTCAAATCGAAATTCCGCCTCGACACAAGTGATTTTTTTGTCGATTTAGGGGGGTATGCGAGAATTGAGGGAATTCCGACAACTTTGAAAAAACGGTGCCCAAGGCTGCCCAAGACAGCCTAGGCCGAAGGCACAATTGTGGTGCACCGCTGCAACAACTCCGCACCCGAGGCCTCAAATCGAAATTCCGCCTCGACACAAGTGATTTTTTTGTCGATTTAGGGGGGTATGCGAGAATTGAGGGAATTCCGACAACTTTGAAAAAACGGTGCCCAAGGCTGCCCAAGACAGCCTAGGCCGATGGCACAATTGTGGTGCACCGCTGCAACAACTCCGCACCCGAGGCCTCAAATCGAAATTCCGCCTCGACACAAGTGATTTTTTTGTCGATTTAGGGGGGTATGCGAGAATTGAGAGAATTCCGACAACTTTGAAAAAATGGTGCCCAAGGCTGCCCAAGACAGCCTAGGCCGAAGGCACAATTGTGGTGCACCGCTGCAACAACTCCGCACCCGAGGCCTCAAATCGAAATTCCGCCTCGACACAAGTGATTTTTTTGTCGATTTAGGGGGGTATGCGAGAATTGAGGGAATTCCGACAACTTTGAAAAAACGGTGCCCAAGGCTGCCCAAGACAGCCTAGGCCGAAGGCACAATTGTGGTGCACCGCTGCAACAACTCCGCACCCGAGGCCTCAAATCGAAATTCCGCCTCGACACAAGTGATTTTTTTGTCGATTTAGGGGGGTATGCGAGAATTGAGGGAATTCCGACAACTTTGAAAAAACGGTGCCCAAGGCTGCCCAAGACAGCCTAGGCCGAAGGCACAATTGTGGTGCACCGCTGCAACAACTCCGCACCCGAGGCCTCAAATCGAAATTCCGCCTCGACACAAGTGATTTTTTTGTCGATTTAGGGGGGTATGCGAGAATTGAGGGAATTCCGACAACTTTGAAAAAACGGTGCCCAAGGCTGCCCAAGACAGCCTAGGCCGAAGGCACAATTGTGGTGCACCGCTGCAACAACTCCGCACCCGAGGCCTCAAATCGAAATTCCGCCTCGACACAAGTGATTTTTTTGTCGATTTAGGGGGGTATGCGAGAATTGAGGGAATTCCGACAACTTTGAAAAAACGGTGCCCAAGGCTGCCCAAGACAGCCTAGGCCGAAGGCACAATTGTGGTGCACCGCTGCAACAACTCCGCACCCGAGGCCTCAAATCGAAATTCCGCCTCGACACAAGTGATTTTTTTGTCGATTTAGGGGGGTATGCGAGAATTGAGGGAATTCCGACAACTTTGAAAAAACGGTGCCCAAGGCTGCCCAAGACAGCCTAGGCCGAAGGCACAATCGTGGTGCACCGCTGCAACAACTCCGCACCCGAGGCCTCAAATCGAAATTCCGCCTCGACACAAGTGATTTTTTTGTCGATTTAGGGGGGTATGCAAGAATTGAGGGAATTCCGACAACTTTGAAAAAACGGTGCCCAAGGCTGCCCAAGACAGCCTAGGCCGATGGCACAATTGTGGTGCACCGCTGCAACAACTCCGCACCCGAGGCCTCAAATCGAAATTCCGCCTCGACACAAGTGATTTTTTTGTCGATTTAGGGGGGTATGCGAGAATTGAGAGAATTCCGACAACTTTGAAAAAATGGTGCCCAAGGCTGCCCAAGACAGCCTAGGCCGAAGGCACAATTGTGGTGCACCGCTGCAACAACTCCGCACCCGAGGCCTCAAATCGAAATTCCGCCTCGACACAAGTGATTTTTTTGTCGATTTAGGGGGGTATGCGAGAATTGAGGGAATTCCGACAACTTTGAAAAAACGGTGCCCAAGGCTGCCCAAGACAGCCTAGGCCGATGGCACAATTGTGGTGCACCGCTGCAACAACTCCGCACCCGAGGCCTCAAATCGAAATTCCGCCTCGACACAAGTGATTTTTTTGTCGATTTAGGGGGGTATGCAAGAATTGAGAGAATTCCGACAACTTTGAAAAAATGGTGCACGAGGCTGCCCAAGACAGCAGCCTAGGGGGGGCCGGCGGCCCCCCGTGTGGTGCACGACGTCGAAAACTCCGCACCCGTGGCCTCAAATCGAAATTCCGCCTCGACACAAGTGATTATTTTGTCGATTTAGGGGGGTATGCAAGCTTTCGATGAATTCCGACAACTTCGAAAAACGGGCCCCACGAA
>CAVLYN010000289.1:7500-10000 GCA_963675135.1 Galeopsis tetrahit | reverse complement strand
GGGTATGCGAGAATTGAGGGAATTCCGACAACTTTGAAAAAACGGTGCCCAAGGCTGCCCAAGACAGCCTAGGCCGAAGGCACAATTGTGGTGCACCGCTGCAACAACTCCGCACCCGAGGCCTCAAATCGAAATTCCGCCTCGACACAAGTGATTTTTTTGTCGATTTAGGGGGGTATGCGAGAATTGAGGGAATTCCGACAACTTTGAAAAAACGGTGCCCAAGGCTGCCCAAGACAGCCTAGGCCGAAGGCACAATTGTGGTGCACCGCTGCAACAACTCCGCACCCGAGGCCTCAAATCGAAATTCCGCCTCGACACAAGTGATTTTTTTGTCGATTTAGGGGGGTATGCAAGAATTGAGGGAATTCCGACAACTTTGAAAAAACGGTGCCCAAGGCTGCCCAAGACAGCCTAGGCCGATGGCACAATTGTGGTGCACCGCTGCAACAACTCCGCACCCGAGGCCTCAAATCGAAATTCCGCCTCGACACAAGTGATTTTTTTGTCGATTTAGGGGGGTATGCGAGAATTGAGAGAATTCCGACAACTTTGAAAAAATGGTGCCCAAGGCTGCCCAAGACAGCCTAGGCCGAAGGCACAATTGTGGTGCACCGCTGCAACAACTCCGCACCCGAGGCCTCAAATCGAAATTCCGCCTCGACACAAGTGATTTTTTTGTCGATTTAGGGGGGTATGCGAGAATTGAGGGAATTCCGACAACTTTGAAAAAACGGTGCCCAAGGCTGCCCAAGACAGCCTAGGCCGAAGGCACAATTGTGGTGCACCGCTGCAACAACTCCGCACCCGAGGCCTCAAATCGAAATTCCGCCTCGACACAAGTGATTTTTTTGTCGATTTAGGGGGGTATGCGAGAATTGAGGGAATTCCGACAACTTTGAAAAAACGGTGCCCAAGGCTGCCCAAGACAGCCTAGGCCGAAGGCACAATTGTGGTGCACCGCTGCAACAACTCCGCACCCGAGGCCTCAAATCGAAATTCCGCCTCGACACAAGTGATTTTTTTGTCGATTTAGGGGGGTATGCGAGAATTGAGGGAATTCCGACAACTTTGAAAAAACGGTGCCCAAGGCTGCCCAAGACAGCCTAGGCCGAAGGCACAATTGTGGTGCACCGCTGCAACAACTCCGCACCCGAGGCCTCAAATCGAAATTCCGCCTCGACACAAGTGATTTTTTTGTCGATTTAGGGGGGTATGCGAGAATTGAGGGAATTCCGACAACTTTGAAAAAACGGTGCCCAAGGCTGCCCAAGACAGCCTAGGCCGAAGGCACAATTGTGGTGCACCGCTGCAACAACTCCGCACCCGAGGCCTCAAATCGAAATTCCGCCTCGACACAAGTGATTTTTTTGTCGATTTAGGGGGGTATGCGAGAATTGAGGGAATTCCGACAACTTTGAAAAAACGGTGCCCAAGGCTGCCCAAGACAGCCTAGGCCGAAGGCACAATTGTGGTGCACCGCTGCAACAACTCCGCACCCGAGGCCTCAAATCGAAATTCCGCCTCGACACAAGTGATTTTTTTGTCGATTTAGGGGGGTATGCAAGAATTGAGGGAATTCCGACAACTTTGAAAAAACGGTGCCCAAGGCTGCCCAAGACAGCCTAGGCCGATGGCACAATTGTGGTGCACCGCTGCAACAACTCCGCACCCGAGGCCTCAAATCGAAATTCCGCCTCGACACAAGTGATTTTTTTGTCGATTTAGGGGGGTATGCGAGAATTGAGAGAATTCCGACAACTTTGAAAAAATGGTGCCCAAGGCTGCCCAAGACAGCCTAGGCCGAAGGCACAATTGTGGTGCACCGCTGCAACAACTCCGCACCCGAGGCCTCAAATCGAAATTCCGCCTCGACACAAGTGATTTTTTTGTCGATTTAGGGGGGTATGCGAGAATTGAGGGAATTCCGACAACTTTGAAAAAACGGTGCCCAAGGCTGCCCAAGACAGCCTAGGCCGATGGCACAATTGTGGTGCACCGCTGCAACAACTCCGCACCCGAGGCCTCAAATCGAAATTCCGCCTCGACACAAGTGATTTTTTTGTCGATTTAGGGGGGTATGCAAGAATTGAGAGAATTCCGACAACTTTGAAAAAATGGTGCACGAGGCTGCCCAAGACAGCAGCCTAGGGGGGCCGGCGGCCCCCCGTGTGGTGCACGACGTCGAAAACTCCGCACCCGTGGCCTCAAATCGAAATTCCGCCTCGACACAAGTGATTATTTTGTCGATTTAGGGGGGTATGCAAGCTTTCGATGAATTCCGACAACTTCGAAAAACGGGCCCCACGAACGCTGCCCCCGTCAAAACTCCCGTCCCGGGACCTCGGATGCTAAATTTAACGATGGAAATGGATTCCTGGGCTGATTTTAGGGGGGGGTGCATAGGCTCACTGAAATTTGGGGTGTATAACTAGGTAATCTAATAGTACTACCTCCTCGGCCATTTTAATATCTAGTGCTGTCACCTGGGATTTTTTTT
>CAVLYN010000288.1:77500-80000 GCA_963675135.1 Galeopsis tetrahit | reverse complement strand
GGGGGTATGCAAGAATTGAGAGAATTCCGACAACCTTGAAAAAATGGTGCACAAGGCTGCCCAAGACAGCCTAGGCCGATGGCACAATTGTGGTGCACCGCTGCAACAACTCCGCACCCGAGGCCTCAAATCGAAATTCCGCCTCGACACAAGTGATTTTTTTGTCGATTTAGGGGGGTATGCAAGAATTGAGAGAATTCCGACAACTTTGAAAAAAATGGTGCACGAGGCTGCCCAAGACAGCCTAGGCCGATGGCACAATTGTGGTGCACCGCTGCAACAACCCCGCACCCGAGGCCTCAATTCGAAATTCCGCCTCGACACAAGCGATTTTTTTGTCGATTTAGGGGGGTATGCAAGAATTGAGGGAATTCCGACAACTTTGAAAAAATGGTGCCCAAGGCTGCCCAAGACAGCCTAGGCCGATGGCACAATTGTGGTGCACCGCTGCAACAACCCCGCACCCGAG
The DNA here is from genome assembly GCA_963675135.1 of Galeopsis tetrahit. NCBI lineage: Eukaryota > Viridiplantae > Streptophyta > Magnoliopsida > Lamiales > Lamiaceae > Galeopsis > Galeopsis tetrahit. Next base: position 79,531 of record CAVLYN010000288.1, on the reverse strand, counting down.
GCCTCAAATCGAAATTCCGCCTCGACACAAGTGATTTATTTGTCGATTTAGGGGGGGTATGCAAGAATTGAGAGAATTCCGACAACTTTGAAAAATGGTGCACGAGGCTGCCCAGACAGCCTAGGCCGATGGCACAATTGTGGTGCACCGCTGCAACAACTCCGCACCCGAGGCCTCAAATCGAAATTCCGCCTCGACACAAGTGATTTTTTTGTCGATTTAGGGGGGTATGCAAGAATTGTGAGAATTCCGACAACTTTGAAAAAATGGTGCACGAGGCTGCCCAAGACAGCCTAGGCCGATGGCACAATTGTGGTGCACCGCTGCAACAACTCCGCACCCGAGGCCTCAAATCGAAATTCCGCCTCGACACAAGTGATTTTTTTGTCGATTTAGGGGGGTATGCAAGAATTGAGAGAATTCCGACAACTTTGAAAAAAATGGTGCACGAGGCTGCCCAAGACAGCCTAGGCCGATGGCACAATTGTGGTGCACCGCTGCAACAACCCCGCACCCGAGGCCTCAATTCGAAATTCCGCCTCGACACAAGTGATTTTTTGTCGATTTAGGGGGGTATGCAAGAATTGAGAGAATTCCGACAACTTTGAAAAAATGGTGCCCAAGGCTGCCCAAGACAGCCTAGGCCGATGGCACAATTGTGGTGCACCGCTGCAACAACCCCGCACCCGAGGCCTCAAATCGAAATTCCGCCTCGACACAAGTGATTTTTTTGTCGATTTAGGGGGGTATGCAAGAATTGAGAGCATTCCGACAACTTTGAAAAAATGGTGCCCAAGGCTGCCCAAGACAGCCTAGGCCGATGGCACAATTGTGGTGCACCGCTGCAACAACTCCGCACCCGAGGCCTCAAATCGAAATTCCGCCTCGACACAAGTGATTTTTTTGTCGATTTAGGGGGGTAATGCAAGAATTGAGAGAATTCCGACAACTTTGAAAAAATGGTGCACGAGGCTGCCCAAGACAGCAGCCTAGGGGGGGCCGGCGGCCCCCCGTGGTGGTGCACGACGTCGAAAACTCCGCACCCGAGGCCTCAAATCGAAATTCCGCCTCGACACAAGTGATTATTTTGTCGATTTAGGGGGGTATGCAAGCTTTCGATGAATTCCGACAACTTCGAAAAACGGGCCCCACGAACGCTGCCCCCGTCAAAACTCCCGTCCCGGGACCTCGGATGCTAAATTTAACGATGGAAATGGATTCCTGGGCTGATTTTAGGGGGGTGCATAGGCTCACTGAAATTTGGGGTGTATAAATAGGTAATCTAATAGTACTACCTCCTCGGCCATTTTAATATCTAGTGCTGTCACCTGGGATTTTTTTTTTTAAGCATATATAGGGGAGGGGGTGCTCACTAGGCAGCATGGGCGGAGGATGCGCGCGCAAGGGGCCTGCGGCCCCCCAAGCGCCCGCACATGCGCGCCCAAGTGAGCTCGCACTCGATGAACCTCTTCCGCACGGTAGGCCACGGGGCCGTGCGGTCGTAGTCGGCCACCCGTCGGCCACCCCCGCTCCGGCGCGGCGGGGGCGGTCCCACTCCGGCGAGATTTTTTTTTTTTTTTTTTTTTTTTTTTTTTTAAAAAAAAAAATTCGATGCTTGGCCACTCGATGGCTGTGCAAAGGCCCTTTCTCGAGAAAATAGGCACACGTTCGGACGTTGAGCTCACGCATTCGATGGGGATGGACGCCAATATATACGGCCTCCGCTTGTCGATTGCGGTGCTCAAGCAGGAAGAGCAACGTGCCCTTACCTTATCTCCCGAATAGGGCCGATGCGCGGCCGAGGGTGGCGGGGCATATCGTGGCGCAATCGGTCTGGCCTCGGCCATTCGGCGCCCCGCGTCGGGCAACTCGGGAGAGAACAAGCCAGCGTTCGGATGCGGTGCTAAGCCTTCGATGGGTACGGGGGGCCAATTTAACGGCCTCCCTCTTGTCGATCGCGGTGCTAAGCGGAAGGACAGCGAGCCCAATTCACTCCCGAATTTCCGACGCACGGGCGCGACGGTTGCAACA
>CAVLYN010000288.1:35000-37500 GCA_963675135.1 Galeopsis tetrahit | reverse complement strand
GGGGGTATGCGAGAATTGAGGGAATTCCGACAACTTTGAAAAAACGGTGCCCAAGGCTGCCCAAGACAGCCTAGGCCGATGGCACAATTGTGGTGCACCGCTGCAACAACTCCGCACCCGAGGCCTCAAATCGAAATTCCGCCTCGACACAAGTGATTTTTTTGTCGATTTAGGGGGGTATGCAAGAATTGAGGGAATTCCGACAACTTTGAAAAAACGGTGCCCAAGGCTGCCCAAGACAGCCTAGGCCGAAGGCACAATTGTGGTGCACCGCTGCAACAACTCCGCACCCGAGGCCTCAAATCGAAATTCCGCCTCGACACAAGTGATTTTTTTGTCGATTTAGGGGGGTATGCAAGAATTGAGGGAATTCCGACAACTTTGAAAAAACGGTGCCCAAGGCTGCCCAAGACAGCCTAGGCCGAAGGCACAATTGTGGTGCACCGCTGCAACAACTCCGCACCCGAGGCCTCAAATCGAAATTCCGCCTCGACACAAGTGATTTTTTTGTCGATTTAGGGGGGTATGCGAGAATTGAGGGAATTCCGACAACTTTGAAAAAACGGTGCCCAAGGCTGCCCAAGACAGCCTAGGCCGAAGGCACAATTGTGGTGCACCGCTGGAACAACTCCGCACCCGAGGCCTCAAATCGAAATTCCGCCTCGACACAAGTGATTTTTTTGTCGATTTAGGGGGGTATGCGAGAATTGAGGGAATTCCGACAACTTTGAAAAAACGGTGCCCAAGGCTGCCCAAGACAGCCTAGGCCGAAGGCACAATTGTGGTGCACCGCTGCAACAACTCCGCACCCGAGGCCTCAAATCGAAATTCCGCCTCGACACAAGTGATTTTTTTGTCGATTTAGGGGGGTATGCGAGAATTGAGGGAATTCCGACAACTTTGAAAAAACGGTGCCCAAGGCTGCCCAAGACAGCCTAGGCCGAAGGCACAATTGTGGTGCACCGCTGCAACAACTCCGCACCCGAGGCCTCAAATCGAAATTCCGCCTCGACACAAGTGATTTTTTTGTCGATTTAGGGGGGTATGCGAGAATTGAGGGAATTCCGACAACTTTGAAAAAACGGTGCCCAAGGCTGCCCAAGACAGCCTAGGCCGAAGGCACAATTGTGGTGCACCGCTGCAACAACTCCGCACCCGAGGCCTCAAATCGAAATTCCGCCTCGACACAAGTGATTTTTTTGTCGATTTAGGGGGGTATGCGAGAATTGAGGGAATTCCGACAACTTTGAAAAAACGGTGCCCAAGGCTGCCCAAGACAGCCTAGGCCGAAGGCACAATTGTGGTGCACCGCTGCAACAACTCCGCACCCGAGGCCTCAAATCGAAATTCCGCCTCGACACAAGTGATTTTTTTGTCGATTTAGGGGGGTATGCGAGAATTGAGGGAATTCCGACAACTTTGAAAAAACGGTGCCCAAGGCTGCCCAAGACAGCCTAGGCCGAAGGCACAATTGTGGTGCACCGCTGCAACAACTCCGCACCCGAGGCCTCAAATCGAAATTCCGCCTCGACACAAGTGATTTTTTTGTCGATTTAGGGGGGTATGCGAGAATTGAGGGAATTCCGACAACTTTGAAAAAACGGTGCCCAAGGCTGCCCAAGACAGCCTAGGCCGAAGGCACAATTGTGGTGCACCGCTGCAACAACTCCGCACCCATTACCTCAAATCGAAATTCCGCCTCGACACAAGTGATTTTTTTGTCGATTTAGGGGGGTATGCGAGAATTGAGGGAATTCCGACAACTTTGAAAAAACGGTGCCCAAGGCTGCCCAAGACAGCCTAGGCCGAAGGCACAATTGTGGTGCACCGCTGCAACAACTCCGCACCCGAGGCCTCAAATCGAAATTCCGCCTCGACACAAGTGATTTTTTTGTCGATTTAGGGGGGTATGCGAGAATTGAGGGAATTCCGACAACTTTGAAAAAACGGTGCCCAAGGCTGCCCAAGACAGCCTAGGCCGAAGGCACAATTGTGGTGCACCGCTGCAACAACTCCGCACCCGAGGCCTCAAATCGAAATTCCGCCTCGACACAAGTGATTTTTTTGTCGATTTAGGGGGGTATGCGAGAATTGAGGGAATTCCGACAACTTTGAAAAAACGGTGCCCAAGGCTGCCCAAGACAGCCTAGGCCGATGGCACAATTGTGGTGCACCGCTGCAACAACTCCGCACCCGAGGCCTCAAATCGAAATTCCGCCTCGACACAAGTGATTTTTTTGTCGATTTAGGGGGGTATGCAAGAATTGAGAGAATTCCGACAACTTTGAAAAAATGGTGCACGAGGCTGCCCAAGACAGCAGCCTAGGGGGGGCCGGCGGCCCCCCGTGTGGTGCACGACGTCGAAAACTCCGCACCCGTGGCCTCAAATCGAAATTCCGCCTCGACACAAGTGATTATTTTGTCGATTTAGGGGGGTATGCAAGCTTTCGATGAATTCCGACAACTTCGAAAAACGGGCCCCACGAACGCTGCCCCCGTC
>CAVLYN010000288.1:12500-15000 GCA_963675135.1 Galeopsis tetrahit | reverse complement strand
CCGAGGCCTCAAATCGAAATTCCGCCTCGACACAAGTGATTTTTTTGTCGATTTAGGGGGGTATGCAAGAATTGAGGGAATTCCGACAACTTTGAAAAAACGGTGCCCAAGGCTGCCCAAGACAGCCTAGGCCGAAGGCACAATTGTGGTGCACCGCTGCAACAACTCCGCACCCGAGGCCTCAAATCGAAATTCCGCCTCGACACAAGTGATTTTTTTGTCGATTTAGGGGGGTATGCAAGAATTGAGGGAATTCCGACAACTTTGAAAAAACGGTGCCCAAGGCTGCCCAAGACAGCCTAGGCCGAAGGCACAATTGTGGTGCACCGCTGCAACAACTCCGCACCCGAGGCCTCAAATCGAAATTCCGCCTCGACACAAGTGATTTTTTTGTCGATTTAGGGGGGTATGCGAGAATTGAGGGAATTCCGACAACTTTGAAAAAACGGTGCCCAAGGCTGCCCAAGACAGCCTAGGCCGAAGGCACAATTGTGGTGCACCGCTGGAACAACTCCGCACCCGAGGCCTCAAATCGAAATTCCGCCTCGACACAAGTGATTTTTTTGTCGATTTAGGGGGGTATGCGAGAATTGAGGGAATTCCGACAACTTTGAAAAAACGGTGCCCAAGGCTGCCCAAGACAGCCTAGGCCGAAGGCACAATTGTGGTGCACCGCTGCAACAACTCCGCACCCGAGGCCTCAAATCGAAATTCCGCCTCGACACAAGTGATTTTTTTGTCGATTTAGGGGGGTATGCGAGAATTGAGGGAATTCCGACAACTTTGAAAAAACGGTGCCCAAGGCTGCCCAAGACAGCCTAGGCCGAAGGCACAATTGTGGTGCACCGCTGCAACAACTCCGCACCCGAGGCCTCAAATCGAAATTCCGCCTCGACACAAGTGATTTTTTTGTCGATTTAGGGGGGTATGCGAGAATTGAGGGAATTCCGACAACTTTGAAAAAACGGTGCCCAAGGCTGCCCAAGACAGCCTAGGCCGAAGGCACAATTGTGGTGCACCGCTGCAACAACTCCGCACCCGAGGCCTCAAATCGAAATTCCGCCTCGACACAAGTGATTTTTTTGTCGATTTAGGGGGGTATGCGAGAATTGAGGGAATTCCGACAACTTTGAAAAAACGGTGCCCAAGGCTGCCCAAGACAGCCTAGGCCGAAGGCACAATTGTGGTGCACCGCTGCAACAACTCCGCACCCGAGGCCTCAAATCGAAATTCCGCCTCGACACAAGTGATTTTTTTGTCGATTTAGGGGGGTATGCGAGAATTGAGGGAATTCCGACAACTTTGAAAAAACGGTGCCCAAGGCTGCCCAAGACAGCCTAGGCCGATGGCACAATTGTGGTGCACCGCTGCAACAACTCCGCACCCGAGGCCTCAAATCGAAATTCCGCCTCGACACAAGTGATTTTTTTGTCGATTTAGGGGGGTATGCGAGAATTGAGAGAATTCCGACAACTTTGAAAAAATGGTGCCCAAGGCTGCCCAAGACAGCCTAGGCCGAAGGCACAATTGTGGTGCACCGCTGCAACAACTCCGCACCCGAGGCCTCAAATCGAAATTCCGCCTCGACACAAGTGATTTTTTTGTCGATTTAGGGGGGTATGCGAGAATTGAGGGAATTCCGACAACTTTGAAAAAACGGTGCCCAAGGCTGCCCAAGACAGCCTAGGCCGATGGCACAATTGTGGTGCACCGCTGCAACAACTCCGCACCCGAGGCCTCAAATCGAAATTCCGCCTCGACACAAGTGATTTTTTTGTCGATTTAGGGGGGTATGCAAGAATTGAGAGAATTCCGACAACTTTGAAAAAATGGTGCACGAGGCTGCCCAAGACAGCAGCCTAGGGGGGGCCGGCGGCCCCCCGTGTGGTGCACGACGTCGAAAACTCCGCACCCGTGGCCTCAAATCGAAATTCCGCCTCGACACAAGTGATTATTTTGTCGATTTAGGGGGGTATGCAAGCTTTCGATGAATTCCGACAACTTCGAAAAACGGGCCCCACGAACGCTGCCCCCGTCAAAACTCCCGTCCCGGGACCTCGGATGCTAAATTTAACGATGGAAATGGATTCCTGGGCTGATTTTAGGGGGGGGTGCATAGGCTCACTGAAATTTGGGGTGTATAAATAGGTAATCTAATAGTACTACCTCCTCGGCCATTTTAATATCTAGTGCTGTCACCTGGGATTTTTTTTTTTAAGCATATATAGGGGAGGGGGTGCTCACTAGGCAGCATGGGCGGAGGATGCGCGCGCAAGGGGCCTGCGGCCCCCCAAGCGCCCGCACATGCGCGCCCAAGTGAGCTCGCACTCGATGAACCTCTTCCGCACGGTAGGCCACGGGGCCGTGCGGTCGTAGTCGGCCACCCGTCGGCCACCCCCCGCTCCGGCGCGGCGGGGGCGGTCCCACTCCGGCGAGATTTTTTTTTTTTTTTTTTTTTTTTTTTAAAAAAAAAAAAAATTCGATGCTTGGCCACTCGATG
>CAVLYN010000287.1:35000-37500 GCA_963675135.1 Galeopsis tetrahit | reverse complement strand
GGCCCCCCGTACCCATCGAAGGCTTAGCACCGCATCCGAACGCTGGCTTGTTCTCTCCCGAGTTGCCCGACGCGGGGCGCCGAATGGCCGAGGCCAGACCGATTGCGCCACGATATGCCCCGCCACCCTCGGCCGCGCATCGGCCCTATTCGGGAGATAAGGTAAGGGCACGTTGCTCTTCCTGCTTGAGCACCGCAATCGACAAGCGGAGGCCGTATATATTGGCGTCCATCCCCATCGAATGCGTGAGCTCAACGTCCGAACGTGTGCCTATTTTCTCGAGAAAGGGCCTTTGCACAGCCATCGAGTGGCCAAGCATCGAATTTTTTTTTTTTTAAAAAAAAAAAAAAAAAAAAAAAAAAAAATCTCGCCGGAGTGGGACCGCCCCCGCCGCGCCGGAGCGGGGGGTGGCCGACGGGTGGCCGACTACGACCGCACGGCCCCGTGGCCTACCGTGCGGAAGAGGTTCATCGAGTGCGAGCTCACTTGGGCGCGCATGTGCGGGCGCTTGGGGGGCCGCAGGCCCCTTGCGCGCGCATCCTCCGCCCATGCTGCCTAGTGAGCACCCCCTCCCCTATATATGCTTAAAAAAAAAAATCCCAGGTGACAGCACTAGATATTAAAATGGCCGAGGAGGTAGTACTATTAGATTACCTATTTATACACCCCAAATTTCAGTGAGCCTATGCACCCCCCCCTAAAATCAGCCCAGGAATCCATTTCCATCGTTAAATTTAGCATCCGAGGTCCCGGGACGGGAGTTTTGACGGGGGCAGCGTTCGTGGGGCCCGTTTTTCGAAGTTGTCGGAATTCATCGAAAGCTTGCATACCCCCCTAAATCGACAAAATAATCACTTGTGTCGAGGCGGAATTTCGATTTGAGGCCACGGGTGCGGAGTTTTCGACGTCGTGCACCACACGGGGGGCCGCCGGCCCCCCCTAGGCTGCTGTCTTGGGCAGCCTCGTGCACCATTTTTTCAAAGTTGTCGGAATTCTCTCAATTCTTGCATACCCCCCTAAATCGACAAAAAAATCACTTGTGTCGAGGCGGAATTTCGATTTGAGGCCTCGGGTGCGGAGTTGTTGCAGCGGTGCACCACAATTGTGCCATCGGCCTAGGCTGTCTTGGGCAGCCTTGGGCACCGTTTTTTCAAAGTTGTCGGAATTCCCTCAATTCTCGCATACCCCCCTAAATCGACAAAAAAATCACTTGTGTCGAGGCGGAATTTCGATTTGAGGCCTCGGGTGCGGAGTTGTTGCAGCGGTGCACCACAATTGTGCCTTCGGCCTAGGCTGTCTTGGGCAGCCTTGGGCACCATTTTTTCAAAGTTGTCGGAATTCTCTCAATTCTCGCATACCCCCCTAAATCGACAAAAAAATCACTTGTGTCGAGGCGGAATTTCGATTTGAGGCCTCGGGTGCGGAGTTGTTGCAGCGGTGCACCACAATTGTGCCATCGGCCTAGGCTGTCTTGGGCAGCCTTGGGCACCGTTTTTTCAAAGTTGTCGGAATTCCCTCAATTCTTGCATACCCCCCTAAATCGACAAAAAAATCACTTGTGTCGAGGCGGAATTTCGATTTGAGGCCTCGGGTGCGGAGTTGTTGCAGCGGTGCACCACGATTGTGCCTTCGGCCTAGGCTGTCTTGGGCAGCCTTGGGCACCGTTTTTTCAAAGTTGTCGGAATTCCCTCAATTCTCGCATACCCCCCTAAATCGACAAAAAAATCACTTGTGTCGAGGCGGAATTTCGATTTGAGGCCTCGGGTGCGGAGTTGTTGCAGCGGTGCACCACAATTGTGCCTTCGGCCTAGGCTGTCTTGGGCAGCCTTGGGCACCGTTTTTTCAAAGTTGTCGGAATTCCCTCAATTCTCGCATACCCCCCTAAATCGACAAAAAAATCACTTGTGTCGAGGCGGAATTTCGATTTGAGGCCTCGGGTGCGGAGTTGTTGCAGCGGTGCACCACAATTGTGCCTTCGGCCTAGGCTGTCTTGGGCAGCCTTGGGCACCGTTTTTTCAAAGTTGTCGGAATTCCCTCAATTCTCGCATACCCCCCTAAATCGACAAAAAAATCACTTGTGTCGAGGCGGAATTTCGATTTGAGGCCTCGGGTGCGGAGTTGTTGCAGCGGTGCACCACAATTGTGCCTTCGGCCTAGGCTGTCTTGGGCAGCCTTGGGCACCGTTTTTTCAAAGTTGTCGGAATTCCCTCAATTCTCGCATACCCCCCTAAATCGACAAAAAAATCACTTGTGTCGAGGCGGAATTTCGATTTGAGGCCTCGGGTGCGGAGTTGTTGCAGCGGTGCACCACAATTGTGCCTTCGGCCTAGGCTGTCTTGGGCAGCCTTGGGCACCGTTTTTTCAAAGTTGTCGGAATTCCCTCAATTCTCGCATACCCCCCTAAATCGACAAAAAAATCACTTGTGTCGAGGCGGAATTTCGATTTGAGGCCTCGGGTGCGGAGTTGTTGCAGCGGTGCACCACAATTGTGCCTTCGGCC
>CAVLYN010000287.1:22500-25000 GCA_963675135.1 Galeopsis tetrahit | reverse complement strand
GGAATTTCGATTTGAGGCCTCGGGTGCGGAGTTGTTGCAGCGGTGCACCACAATTGTGCCTTCGGCCTAGGCTGTCTTGGGCAGCCTTGGGCACCATTTTTTCAAAGTTGTCGGAATTCTCTCAATTCTCGCATACCCCCCTAAATCGACAAAAAAATCACTTGTGTCGAGGCGGAATTTCGATTTGAGGCCTCGGGTGCGGAGTTGTTGCAGCGGTGCACCACAATTGTGCCATCGGCCTAGGCTGTCTTGGGCAGCCTTGGGCACCGTTTTTTCAAAGTTGTCGGAATTCCCTCAATTCTTGCATACCCCCCTAAATCGACAAAAAAATCACTTGTGTCGAGGCGGAATTTCGATTTGAGGCCTCGGGTGCGGAGTTGTTGCAGCGGTGCACCACGATTGTGCCTTCGGCCTAGGCTGTCTTGGGCAGCCTTGGGCACCGTTTTTTCAAAGTTGTCGGAATTCCCTCAATTCTCGCATACCCCCCTAAATCGACAAAAAAATCACTTGTGTCGAGGCGGAATTTCGATTTGAGGCCTCGGGTGCGGAGTTGTTGCAGCGGTGCACCACAATTGTGCCTTCGGCCTAGGCTGTCTTGGGCAGCCTTGGGCACCGTTTTTTCAAAGTTGTCGGAATTCCCTCAATTCTCGCATACCCCCCTAAATCGACAAAAAAATCACTTGTGTCGAGGCGGAATTTCGATTTGAGGCCTCGGGTGCGGAGTTGTTGCAGCGGTGCACCACAATTGTGCCTTCGGCCTAGGCTGTCTTGGGCAGCCTTGGGCACCGTTTTTTCAAAGTTGTCGGAATTCCCTCAATTCTCGCATACCCCCCTAAATCGACAAAAAAATCACTTGTGTCGAGGCGGAATTTCGATTTGAGGCCTCGGGTGCGGAGTTGTTGCAGCGGTGCACCACAATTGTGCCTTCGGCCTAGGCTGTCTTGGGCAGCCTTGGGCACCGTTTTTTCAAAGTTGTCGGAATTCCCTCAATTCTCGCATACCCCCCTAAATCGACAAAAAAATCACTTGTGTCGAGGCGGAATTTCGATTTGAGGCCTCGGGTGCGGAGTTGTTGCAGCGGTGCACCACAATTGTGCCTTCGGCCTAGGCTGTCTTGGGCAGCCTTGGGCACCGTTTTTTCAAAGTTGTCGGAATTCCCTCAATTCTCGCATACCCCCCTAAATCGACAAAAAAATCACTTGTGTCGAGGCGGAATTTCGATTTGAGGCCTCGGGTGCGGAGTTGTTGCAGCGGTGCACCACAATTGTGCCTTCGGCCTAGGCTGTCTTGGGCAGCCTTGGGCACCATTTTTTCAAAGTTGTCGGAATTCTCTCAATTCTCGCATACCCCCCTAAATCGACAAAAAAATCACTTGTGTCGAGGCGGAATTTCGATTTGAGGCCTCGGGTGCGGAGTTGTTGCAGCGGTGCACCACAATTGTGCCATCGGCCTAGGCTGTCTTGGGCAGCCTTGGGCACCGTTTTTTCAAAGTTGTCGGAATTCCCTCAATTCTCGCATACCCCCCTAAATCGACAAAAAAATCACTTGTGTCGAGGCGGAATTTCGATTTGAGGCCTCGGGTGCGGAGTTGTTGCAGCGGTGCACCACAATTGTGCCTTCGGCCTAGGCTGTCTTGGGCAGCCTTGGGCACCGTTTTTTCAAAGTTGTCGGAATTCCCTCAATTCTCGCATACCCCCCTAAATCGACAAAAAAATCACTTGTGTCGAGGCGGAATTTCGATTTGAGGCCTCGGGTGCGGAGTTGTTGCAGCGGTGCACCACAATTGTGCCTTCGGCCTAGGCTGTCTTGGGCAGCCTTGGGCACCGTTTTTTCAAAGTTGTCGGAATTCCCTCAATTCTCGCATACCCCCCTAAATCGACAAAAAAATCACTTGTGTCGAGGCGGAATTTCGATTTGAGGCCTCGGGTGCGGAGTTGTTGCAGCGGTGCACCACAATTGTGCCTTCGGCCTAGGCTGTCTTGGGCAGCCTTGGGCACCGTTTTTTCAAAGTTGTCGGAATTCCCTCAATTCTCGCATACCCCCCTAAATCGACAAAAAAATCACTTGTGTCGAGGCGGAATTTCGATTTGAGGCCTCGGGTGCGGAGTTGTTGCAGCGGTGCACCACAATTGTGCCTTCGGCCTAGGCTGTCTTGGGCAGCCTTGGGCACCATTTTTTCAAAGTTGTCGGAATTCTCTCAATTCTCGCATACCCCCCTAAATCGACAAAAAAATCACTTGTGTCGAGGCGGAATTTCGATTTGAGGCCTCGGGTGCGGAGTTGTTGCAGCGGTGCACCACAATTGTGCCATCGGCCTAGGCTGTCTTGGGCAGCCTTGGGCACCGTTTTTTCAAAGTTGTCGGAATTCCCTCAATTCTCGCATACCCCCCTAAATCGACAAAAAAATCACTTGTGTCGAGGCGGAATTTCGATTTGAGGCCTCGGGTGCGGAGTTGTTGCAGCGGTGCACCACAATTGTGCCTTCGGCCTAGGCTGTCTT
>CAVLYN010000287.1:0-2500 GCA_963675135.1 Galeopsis tetrahit | reverse complement strand
CTTCCGCTTAGCACCGCGATCGACAAGAGGGAGGCCGTTTAAATTGGCCCCCCGTACCCATCGAAGGCTTAGCACCGCATCCGAACGCTGGCTTGTTCTCTCCCGAGTTGCCCGACGCGGGGCGCCGAATGGCCGAGGCCAGACCGATTGCGCCACGATATGCCCCGCCACCCTCGGCCGCGCATCGGCCCTATTCGGGAGATAAGGTAAGGGCACGTTGCTCTTCCTGCTTGAGCACCGCAATCGACAAGCGGAGGCCGTATATATTGGCGTCCATCCCCATCGAATGCGTGAGCTCAACGTCCGAACGTGTGCCTATTTTCTCGAGAAAGGGCCTTTGCACAGCCATCGAGTGGCCAAGCATCGAATTTTTTTTTTTTTAAAAAAAAAAAAAAAAAAAAAAAAAAAAATCTCGCCGGAGTGGGACCGCCCCCGCCGCGCCGGAGCGGGGGGTGGCCGACGGGTGGCCGACTACGACCGCACGGCCCCGTGGCCTACCGTGCGGAAGAGGTTCATCGAGTGCGAGCTCACTTGGGCGCGCATGTGCGGGCGCTTGGGGGGCCGCAGGCCCCTTGCGCGCGCATCCTCCGCCCATGCTGCCTAGTGAGCACCCCCTCCCCTATATATGCTTAAAAAAAAAAATCCCAGGTGACAGCACTAGATATTAAAATGGCCGAGGAGGTAGTACTATTAGATTACCTATTTATACACCCCAAATTTCAGTGAGCCTATGCACCCCCCCCTAAAATCAGCCCAGGAATCCATTTCCATCGTTAAATTTAGCATCCGAGGTCCCGGGACGGGAGTTTTGACGGGGGCAGCGTTCGTGGGGCCCGTTTTTCGAAGTTGTCGGAATTCATCGAAAGCTTGCATACCCCCCTAAATCGACAAAATAATCACTTGTGTCGAGGCGGAATTTCGATTTGAGGCCACGGGTGCGGAGTTTTCGACGTCGTGCACCACACGGGGGGCCGCCGGCCCCCCCTAGGCTGCTGTCTTGGGCAGCCTCGTGCACCATTTTTTCAAAGTTGTCGGAATTCTCTCAATTCTTGCATACCCCCCTAAATCGACAAAAAAATCACTTGTGTCGAGGCGGAATTTCGATTTGAGGCCTCGGGTGCGGAGTTGTTGCAGCGGTGCACCACAATTGTGCCATCGGCCTAGGCTGTCTTGGGCAGCCTTGGGCACCGTTTTTTCAAAGTTGTCGGAATTCCCTCAATTCTCGCATACCCCCCTAAATCGACAAAAAAATCACTTGTGTCGAGGCGGAATTTCGATTTGAGGCCTCGGGTGCGGAGTTGTTGCAGCGGTGCACCACAATTGTGCCTTCGGCCTAGGCTGTCTTGGGCAGCCTTGGGCACCATTTTTTCAAAGTTGTCGGAATTCTCTCAATTCTCGCATACCCCCCTAAATCGACAAAAAAATCACTTGTGTCGAGGCGGAATTTCGATTTGAGGCCTCGGGTGCGGAGTTGTTGCAGCGGTGCACCACAATTGTGCCATCGGCCTAGGCTGTCTTGGGCAGCCTTGGGCACCGTTTTTTCAAAGTTGTCGGAATTCCCTCAATTCTTGCATACCCCCCTAAATCGACAAAAAAATCACTTGTGTCGAGGCGGAATTTCGATTTGAGGCCTCGGGTGCGGAGTTGTTGCAGCGGTGCACCACAATTGTGCCTTCGGCCTAGGCTGTCTTGGGCAGCCTTGGGCACCGTTTTTTCAAAGTTGTCGGAATTCCCTCAATTCTCGCATACCCCCCTAAATCGACAAAAAAATCACTTGTGTCGAGGCGGAATTTCGATTTGAGGCCTCGGGTGCGGAGTTGTTGCAGCGGTGCACCACAATTGTGCCTTCGGCCTAGGCTGTCTTGGGCAGCCTTGGGCACCGTTTTTTCAAAGTTGTCGGAATTCCCTCAATTCTCGCATACCCCCCTAAATCGACAAAAAAATCACTTGTGTCGAGGCGGAATTTCGATTTGAGGCCTCGGGTGCGGAGTTGTTGCAGCGGTGCACCACAATTGTGCCTTCGGCCTAGGCTGTCTTGGGCAGCCTTGGGCACCGTTTTTTCAAAGTTGTCGGAATTCCCTCAATTCTCGCATACCCCCCTAAATCGACAAAAAAATCACTTGTGTCGAGGCGGAATTTCGATTTGAGGCCTCGGGTGCGGAGTTGTTGCAGCGGTGCACCACAATTGTGCCTTCGGCCTAGGCTGTCTTGGGCAGCCTTGGGCACCGTTTTTTCAAAGTTGTCGGAATTCCCTCAATTCTCGCATACCCCCCTAAATCGACAAAAAAATCACTTGTGTCGAGGCGGAATTTCGATTTGAGGCCTCGTGGTGCGAGTTGTTGCAGCGGTGCACCACAATTGTGCCTTCGGCCTAGGCTGTCTTGGGCAGCCTTGGGCACCGTTTTTTCAAAGTTGTCGGAATTCCCTCAATTCTCGCATACCCCCCTAAATCGACAAAAAAATCACTTGTGTCGAGGCGGAATTTCGATTTGAGGCCTCG
>CAVLYN010000286.1:55000-57500 GCA_963675135.1 Galeopsis tetrahit | reverse complement strand
CAAGACAGCCTAGGCCGATGGCACAATTGTGGTGCACCGCTGCAACAACTCCGCACCCGAGGCCTCAAATCGAAATTCCGCCTCGACACAAGTGATTTTTTTGTCGATTTAGGGGGGTATGCAAGAATTGAGAGAATTCCGACAACTTTGAAAAAAATGGTGCACGAGGCTGCCCAAGACAGCCTAGGCCGATGGCACAATGTGGTGCACCGCTGCAACAACCCCGCACCCGAGGCCTCAATTCGAAATTCCGCCTCGACACAAGCGATTTTTTTGTCGATTTAGGGGGGTATGCAAGAATTGAGGGAATTCCGACAACTTTGAAAAAATGGTGCCCAAGGCTGCCCAAGACAGCCTAGGCCGATGGCACAATTGTGGTGCACCGCTGCAACAACCCCGCACCCGAGGCCTCAAATCGAAATTCCGCCTCGACACAAGTGATTTATTTGTCGATTTAGGGGGGTATGCAAGAATTGAGAGAATTCCGACAACTTTGAAAAAATGGTGCACGAGGCTGCCCAAGACAGCCTAGGCCGATGGCACAATTGTGGTGCACCGCTGCAACAACTCCGCACCCGAGGCCTCAAATCGAAATTCCGCCTCGACACAAGTGATTTTTTTGTCGATTTAGGGGGGTATGCAAGAATTGTGAGAATTCCGACAACTTTGAAAAAATGGTGCACGAGGCTGCCCAAGACAGCCTAGGCCGATGGCACAATTGTGGTGCACCGCTGCCAACAACTCCGCACCCGAGGCCTCAAATCGAAATTCCGCCTCGACACAAGTGATTTTTTTGTCGATTTAGGGGGGTATGCAAGAATTGAGAGAATTCCGACAACTTTGAAAAATGGTGCCCAAGGCTGCCCAAGACAGCCTAGGCCGATGGCACAATTGTGGTGCACCGCTGCAACAACCCCGCACCCGAGGCCTCAAATCGAAATTCCGCCTCGACACAAGTGATTTTTTTGTCGATTTAGGGGGGTATGCAAGAATTGAGAGCATTCCGACAACTTTGAAAAAATGGTGCCCAAGGCTGCCCAAGACAGCCTAGGCCGATGGCACAATTGTGGTGCACCGCTGCAACAACTCCGCACCCGAGGCCTCAAATCGAAATTCCGCCTCGACACAAGTGATTTTTTTGTCGATTCAGGGGGTATGCAAGAATTGAGGGAATTCCGACAACTTTGAAAAAATGGTGCCCAAGGCTGCCCAAGACAGCCTAGGCCGAAGGCACAATTGTGGTGCACCGCTGCAACAACCCCGCACCCGAGGCCTCAAATCGAAATTCCGCCTCGACACAAGTGATTTATTTGTCGATTTAGGGGGGTATGCAAGAATTGAGAGAATTCCGACAACTTTGAAAAAATGGTGCACGAGGCTGCCCAAGACAGCCTAGGCCGATGGCACAATTGTGGTGCACCGCTGCAACAACTCCGCACCCGAGGCCTCAAATCGAAATTCCGCCTCGACACAAGTGATTTTTTTGTCGATTTAGGGGGGTATGCAAGAATTGAGAGAATTCCGACAACCTTGAAAAATGGTGCACAAGGCTGCCCAAGACAGCCTAGGCCGATGGCACAATTGTGGTGCACCGCTGCAACAACTCCGCACCCGAGGCCTCAAATCGAAATTCCGCCTCGACACAAGTGATTTTTTTGTCGATTTAGGGGGGTATGCAAGAATTGAGAGAATTCCGACAACTTTGAAAAAAATGGTGCACGAGGCTGCCCAAGACAGCCTAGGCCGATGGCACAATTGTGGTGCACCGCTGCAACAACCCCGCACCCGAGGCCTCAATTCGAAATTCCGCCTCGACACAAGCGATTTTTTTGTCGATTTAGGGGGGTATGCAAGAATTGAGGGAATTCCGACAACTTTGAAAAAATGGTGCCCAAGGCTGCCCAAGACAGCCTAGGCCGATGGCACAATTGTGGTGCACCGCTGCAACAACCCCGCACCCGAGGCCTCAAATCGAAATTCCGCCTCGACACAAGTGATTTATTTGTCGATTTAGGGGGGTATGCAAGAATTGAGAGAATTCCGACAACTTTGAAAAAATGGTGCACGAGGCTGCCCAAGACAGCCTAGGCCGATGGCACAATTGTGGTGCACCGCTGCAACAACTCCGCACCCGAGGCCTCAAATCGAAATTCCGCCTCGACACAAGTGATTTTTTTGTCGATTTAGGGGGGTATGCAAGAATTGTGAGAATTCCGACAACTTTGAAAAAAATGGTGCACGAGGCTGCCCAAGACAGCCTAGGCCGATGGCACAATTGTGGTGCACCGCTGCAACAACTCCGCACCCGAGGCCTCAAATCGAAATTCCGCCTCGACACAAGTGATTTTTTTGTCGATTTAGGGGGGTATGCAAGAATTGAGAGAATTCCGACAACTTTGAAAAAAATGGTGCACGAGGCTGCCCAAGACAGCCTAGGCCGATGGCACAATTGTGGTGCACCGCTGCAACAACCCCGCACCCGAGGCCTCAATTCGAAATT
>CAVLYN010000286.1:42500-45000 GCA_963675135.1 Galeopsis tetrahit | reverse complement strand
TGGTGCACCGCTGCAACAACCCCGCACCCGAGGCCTCAATTCGAAATTCCGCCTCGACACAAGCGATTTTTTTGTCGATTTAGGGGGGTATGCAAGAATTGAGGGAATTCCGACAACTTTGAAAAAATGGTGCCCAAGGCTGCCCAAGACAGCCTAGGCCGATGGCACAATTGTGGTGCACCGCTGCAACAACCCCGCACCCGAGGCCTCAAATCGAAATTCCGCCTCGACACAAGTGATTTATTTGTCGATTTAGGGGGGTATGCAAGAATTGAGAGAATTCCGACAACTTTGAAAAAATGGTGCACGAGGCTGCCCAAGACAGCCTAGGCCGATTGCACAATTGTGGTGCACCGCTGCAACAACTCCGCACCCGAGGCCTCAAATCGAAATTCCGCCTCGACACAAGTGATTTTTTTGTCGATTTAGGGGGGTAATGCAAGAATTGTGAGAATTCCGACAACTTTGAAAAAATGGTGCACGAGGCTGCCCAAGACAGCTAGGCCGATGGCACAATTGTGGTGCACCGCTGCAACAACTCCGCACCCGAGGCCTCAAATCGAAATTCCGCCTCGACACAAGTGATTTTTTTGTCGATTTAGAGGGGGTATGCAAGAATTGAGAGAATTCCGACAACTTTGAAAAAAATGGTGCACGAGGCTGCCCAAGACAGCCTAGGCCGATGGCACAATTGTGGTGCACCGCTGCAACAACCCCGCACCCGAGGCCTCAATTCGAAATTCCGCCTCGACACAAGTGATTTTTTTGTCGATTTAGGGGGGTATGCAAGAATTGAGAGAATTCCGACAACTTTGAAAAATGGTGCCCAAGGCTGCCCAAGACAGCCTAGGCCGATGGCACAATTGTGGTGCACCGCTGCAACAACCCCGCACCCGAGGCCTCAAATCGAAATTCCGCCTCGACACAAGTGATTTTTTTGTCGATTTAGGGGGGTATGCAAGAATGAGAGCATTCCGACAACTTTGAAAAAATGGTGCCCAAGGCTGCCCAAGACAGCCTAGGCCGATGGCACAATTGTGGTGCACCGCTGCAACAACTCCGCACCCGAGGCCTCAAATCGAAAATCCGCCTCGACACAAGTGATTTTTTTGTCGATTTAGGGGGGTAATGCAAGAATTGAGAGAATTCCGACAACTTTGAAAAAATGGTGCACGAGGCTGCCCAAGACAGCAGCCTAGGGGGGCCGGCGGCCCCCCGTGTGGTGCACGACGTCGAAAACTCCGCACCCGAGGCCTCAAATCGAAATTCCGCCTCGACACAAGTGATTATTTTGTCGATTTAGGGGGGTATGCAAGCTTTCGATGAATTCCGACAACTTCGAAAAACCGGGCCCCACGAACGCTGCCCCCCGTCAAAACTCCCGTCCCGGGACCTCGGATGCTAAATTTAACGATGGAAATGGATTCCTGGGCTGATTTTAGGGGGGGTGCATAGGCTCACTGAAATTTGGGGTGTATAAATAGGTAATCTAATAGTACTACCTCCTCGGCCATTTTAATATCTAGTGCTGTCACCTGGGATTTTTTTTTTTAAGCATATATAGGGGAGGGGGTGCTCACTAGGCAGCATGGGCGGAGGATGCGCGCGCAAGGGGCCTGCGGCCCCCAAGCGCCCGCACATGCGCGCCCAAGTGAGCTCGCACTCGATGAACCTCTTCCGCACGGTAGGCCACGGGGCCGTGCGGTCGTAGTCGGCCACCCGTCGGCCACCCCCCGCTCCGGCGCGGCGGGGGCGGTCCCACTCCGCGAGATTTTTTTTTTTTTTTTTTTTTTTTTTTTTAAAAAAAAAAATTCGATGCTTGGCCACTCGATGGCTGTGCAAAGGCCCTTTCTCGAGAAAATAGGCACACGTTCGGACGTTGAGCTCACGCATTCGATGGGGATGGACGCCAATATATACGGCCTCCGCTTGTCGATTGCGGTGCTCAAGCAGGAAGAGCAACGTGCCCTTACCTTATCTCCCGAATAGGGCCGATGCGCGGCCGAGGGTGGCGGGGCATATCGTGGCGCAATCGGTCTGGCCTCGGCCATTCGGCGCCCCGCGTCGGGCAACTCGGGAGAGAACAAGCCAGCGTTCGGATGCGGTGCTAAGCCTTCGATGGGTACGGGGGCCAATTTAAACGGCCTCCCTCTTGTCGATCGCGGTGCTAAGCGGAAGGACAGCGAGCCCAATTCACTCCCGAATTTCCCGACGCACGGGCGCGACGGTTGCAACACCCCGTGGGATTCGGTTTCGGCGCCCCGCGTCGGGCAACTCGGGAGAGAACACGCCAGCGTTCGGATGCGGTAGCTAAGCCTTCGATGGGTACGGGGGGCCAATTTAAACGGCCTCCCTCTTGTCGATCGCGGTGCTAAGCGGAAGGACAGCGAGCCCAATCACTCCCGAATTTCCCGACGCACGGGCGCGGCGGTAGCAAAAACAACTCGTGGGATTCGGTTTCGGCGCCCCGCGTCGGGCAACTCGGGAGAGAACAAGCCAG
>CAVLYN010000286.1:0-2500 GCA_963675135.1 Galeopsis tetrahit | reverse complement strand
AGGGGGGTATGCAAGAATTGAGAGAATTCCGACAACTTTGAAAAAAATGGTGCACGAGGCTGCCCAAGACAGCCTAGGCCGATGGCACAATTGTGGTGCACCGCTGCAACAACCCCGCACCCGAGGCCTCAATTCGAAATTCCGCCTCGACACAAGCGATTTTTTTGTCGATTTAGGGGGGTATGCAAGAATTGAGGGAATTCCGACAACTTTGAAAAAATGGTGCCCAAGGCTGCCCAAGACAGCCTAGGCCGATGGCACAATTGTGGTGCACCGCTGCAACAACCCCGCACCCGAGGCCTCAAATCGAAATTCCGCCTCGACACAAGTGATTTATTTGTCGATTTAGGGGGGTATGCAAGAATTGAGAGAATTCCGACAACTTTGAAAAAATGGTGCACGAGGCTGCCCAAGACAGCCTAGGCCGATGGCACAATTGTGGTGCACCGCTGCAACAACTCCGCACCCGAGGCCTCAAATCGAAATTCCGCCTCGACACAAGTGATTTTTTTGTCGATTTAGGGGGGTATGCAAGAATTGTGAGAATTCCGACAACTTTGAAAAAATGGTGCACGAGGCTGCCCAAGACAGCCTAGGCCGATGGCACAATTGTGGTGCACCGCTGCAACAACTCCGCACCCGAGGCCTCAAATCGAAATTCCGCCTCGACACAAGTGATTTTTTTGTCGATTTAGGGGGGTATGCAAGAATTGAGAGAATTCCGACAACTTTGAAAAAATGGTGCCCAAGGCTGCCCAAGACAGCCTAGGCCGATGGCACAATTGTGGTGCACCGCTGCAACAACCCCGCACCCGAGGCCTCAAATCGAAATTCCGCCTCGACACAAGTGATTTTTTTGTCGATTTAGGGGGGTATGCAAGAATTGAGAGCATTCCGACAACTTTGAAAAAATGGTGCCCAAGGCTGCCCAAGACAGCCTAGGCCGATGGCACAATTGTGGTGCACCGCTGCAACAACTCCGCACCCGAGGCCTCAAATCGAAATTCCGCCTCGACAAAGTGATTTTTTTGTCGATTTAGGGGGGTAATGCAAGAATTGAGAGAATTCCGACAACTTTGAAAAAATGGTGCACGAGGCTGCCCAAGACAGCAGCCTAGGGGGGCCGGCGGCCCCCCGTGTGGTGCACGACGTCGAAAACTCCGCACCCGAGGCCTCAAATCGAAATTCCGCCTCGACACAAGTGATTATTTTGTCGATTTAGGGGGGTATGCAAGCTTTCGATGAATTCCGACAACTTCGAAAAACGGGCCCCACGAACGCTGCCCCCGTCAAAACTCCCGTCCCGGGACCTCGGATGCTAAATTTAACGATGGAAATGGATTCCTGGGCTGATTTTAGGGGGGGTGCATAGGCTCACTGAAATTTGGGGTGTATAAATAGGTAATCTAATAGTACTACC
The DNA here is from genome assembly GCA_963675135.1 of Galeopsis tetrahit. Taxonomy (NCBI): domain Eukaryota; kingdom Viridiplantae; phylum Streptophyta; class Magnoliopsida; order Lamiales; family Lamiaceae; genus Galeopsis; species Galeopsis tetrahit. Next base: position 1,080 of record CAVLYN010000286.1, on the reverse strand, counting down.
TCCTCGGCCATTTTAATATCTAGTGCTGTCACCTGGGATTTTTTTTTTTAAGCATATATAGGGGAGGGGGTGCTCACTAGGCAGCATGGGCGGAGGATGCGCGCGCAAGGGGCCTGCGGCCCCCCAAGCGCCCGCACATGCGCGCCCAAGTGAGCTCGCACTCGATGAACCTCTTCCGCACGGTAGGCCACGGGGCCGTGCGGTCGTAGTCGGCCACCCGTCGGCCACCCCCCGCTCCGGCGCGGCGGGGGCGGTCCCACTCCGGCGAGATTTTTTTTTTTTTTTTTTTTTTTTTTTTAAAAAAAAAAATTCGATGCTTGGCCACTCGATGGCTGTGCAAAGGCCCTTTCTCGAGAAAATAGGCACACGTTCGGACGTTGAGCTCACGCATTCGATGGGGATGGACGCCAATATATACGGCCTCCGCTTGTCGATTGCGGTGCTCAAGCAGGAAGAGCAACGTGCCCTTACCTTATCTCCCGAATAGGGCCGATGCGCGGCCGAGGGTGGCGGGGCATATCGTGGCGCAATCGGTCTGGCCTCGGCCATTCGGCGCCCCGCGTCGGGCAACTCGGGAGAGAACAAGCCAGCGTTCGGATGCGGTGCTAAGCCTTCGATGGGTACGGGGGGCCAATTTAAACGGCCTCCCTCTTGTCGATCGCGGTGCTAAGCGGAAGGACAGCGAGCCCAATTCACTCCCGAATTTCCCGACGCACGGGCGCGACGGTTGCAACACCCCGTGGGATTCGGTTTCGGCGCCCCGCGTCGGGCAACTCGGGAGAGAACACGCCAGCGTTCGGATGCGGTAGCTAAGCCTTCGATGGGTACGGGGGGCCAATTTAAACGGCCTCCCTCTTGTCGATCGCGGTGCTAAGCGGAAGGACAGCGAGCCCAATTCACTCCCGAATTTCCCGACGCACGGGCGCGGCGGTAGCAAAAACAACTCGTGGGATTCGGTTTCGGCGCCCCGCGTCGGGCAACTCGGGAGAGAACAAGCCAGCATTCGGATGCGGTAGCTAAGCCTTCGATGGGTACGGGGGGCCAATTTAAACGGCCTCCCTCTTGTCGATCGCGGTGCTA
>CAVLYN010000285.1:0-124288 GCA_963675135.1 Galeopsis tetrahit | reverse complement strand
TATTTCATGATTGGGCCAATTTTTCAAAATAAAATAAAATAAAGGACCACTTTCAAATTACGGAAACAAAAGTGCTTTTGCTGAACTCTTATGGGACAAAAATTGAAATTTTCCAATACTTTATTTGGATCTGGAAAAGAAAGACACAACTAAAAATTTATTTGAGACTTATGTCAAATATAAACCATAGCCCAATAGTTTCATATATCAATTAAGATTAAATATATAAAAACTCAAATGAACAAAATGCAATGTAAAAATGTAGAAAAAACGGTTGAATATAACAAGAGTATAAGGAAGAAAACATTATCAAGAGTGTTTGCAGCAAATACAATAATCGCGTCATTGAAATTGTGATTTTGTGAACATGTCGAGGGCAAGATCTCATATTTATATTCAAATAAAAGTTGGGCTCAAAATTTCACATTGACTTGGGCTTGGACTTAAATGAGAAAAAAGTATATTTAAATCTCAAAGCTTTTGAGTTATTATTATCTTAATAGAACATGAATTAAAGACAAAGTGGAGAAATGCTTGGAAATTGTATAATACTTGTAGCGAAAATAAAATTTCAGAATAATAATTATATTTAACTAGGGAAGTAATATTACAACATTATCAAAATCTAAATCCACAAGGGAAAAAATTTATTAGCATCCTCCTCCAACATTGTCTTTCTAATAGCAGGTCTGGCGCAAGCAATTATGCATTCATTTTTGCATTCTTCATGGTTGAAAAGCTTAATTTGTGTGCAATCAAAGTAACATTCCGTCATACAATGTGCATTTCCGTGTCTCTCAGACGCCGCTTCTGTTGCAGGCACCACTACTATCGCCACCACAAGAGCCACCACGAGAGCAGCAGTGATCAACCCATTCCTTGCCATTGTGTTAATTATATTGAAATGATGAAGTATAATATAGCAAGTTAATGAATAAGAATTGTGAAGAATAGAATAAGTTTCATGTGCTTAAATAGATTCTGGAAGCCTAGTTTTTAATAGTCACGTCTTTTGGGAATCATGTATATTGTTTTTACTAGTCACGACTTTAATTATGAAGAGGTGTGAGGATTTAATTTTTTAGTTTGTGAATGGTTGCATTAATTAAGTGGAGGGACACACGAGATTTAGAATATTACCTTTTTGTTTATATAGATTTAGAATATTAATATAATCTATTATTATAATTATCAGGGCGGACCCAGGATTGACAGTGAGGGGGGCCAGAATATTGTTAAAATATTTTATATTTATATCATTATTCACGATTAAATATATCAAAATACATAAATTGACGGGTGAAATTAATAAATAATTAAGAGATTTTTTTTTTTGAACGGCAAACAAACATATATTATTGTAGTACCAGAGGTACTGAAAAACAATACAAATAGAAGGTTACATATAGAATTTCAGAATGAAGCACAATCTTCGTTACACAACACAATTAAGAGAGTTTTTAAAACTTGGCAAGCACCAATTTATTTATATTTTAGGAACACAATCATCAATTTAGAGGGATGGAGGGCAGTTTTATCAAGTTTTTCTCTATGAAGTTGATGCTAATTGGAAAGGCATGGAATTCCAATTCTAATTCCTGCACAGCATGGGGACCGTCGCACTAAAGGAACCGCAACCAAGAGATTCGCACACTGCCTGCACGCACGCGCCATCCGTAAAATTAGAAAATTAATTAATGTTGCTAACATTTTTTAATTGGGGAATTTACTTCCGCTGCCTGAGTTAGGCGTCCATGGTTCTTCCACACTGCCTGCAGTTACAACATCAATAACAGAAATTAATAAATAAGTCCTCCCCATCCCCGTTTTCATCCAAAATTATTTTTGTATTAAAAAAAACACAAAAATTCCTGCCATTTTGATTTTTTTTTCGGTGAAAAATAATGTAAATTGAACAACAACAACGTCAATGATTTATTTTGGAATAGGTTAAAGCTACAAAATTTAAAATGAAATTCTCTCTGGGTACAATATGCTCTTGCTTTCGAAAAATGGTTCAACGGAAGCGGCAAAGCCCTCCCATAACTTCAGAAACCGACTTTCTATCATTTATGGTACGGATGGAGAGGGTATTGGGAGCTCTCTGGGTTGAAGATTGAGCATGTGCAGTCTCATCTTCCATCGGCCGACTCGATGAAGTAGCATTGCCAGTGTTGTGCCTCCCCCCTTGTCCATTCGGAGCACGATGAACTCCCTCTAACATGTCGATCTCAACACCAATCATATATTTTTGCTCCACCTCTGCTGATGTAGGCTCCATCTGTATACAATGAGGCATAACTAACTTGTAAGAAGCTGTTACAAATAAGTGCAAATTATTATAGGTTTTATATATTACTTACACTAGGTGAATTAAGGATCAAGTATAACACAAGTGTATGGAAGAATGCACTTGTGTATGCAAATTCTTTTCTTTTAAATAAAACAGGCTATCAGCTATAAGAATTTTGAAGAATAGAATAAGTTTCATGCACTTATATAGATTTTGGAAGCGTAGTTTTTAATAGTCACGTCTTTTAGGAATCATCTATAATGTTTTTACTAGTGATCATGACTTTATGAAAAGGTGTGAGGTTTTAATTTTTTTAGTTTGTGAAAGGTTGCAATTAAGCCGAGGGACACGAGCTAGATTTACAAATATTTTTTGGAGAAGTATTCAACATATTTTACCGATTACTGTTGAATAATTAAACTAGATTAATTAAGTCAAAGTTATTAATTGCTTATGGATTAATTTCTGGAGGATACATGAATGACCATTTGGTAGATTCATGAATATTTCTTGGTTGATACATGTATTGAATTAATTAGTATTAAATATGGTTCATGTATACATTTTGGGTATCTCCTATAAATACCCCATGTATTGAGTCATTTGAGATAAGTCCAGTAAGAAAGAAAATTCAGAACAGTTTTCTCCACCCTTGAGTTGGTATTTTCTAGTGTTTTATGCTCTCCTAATTTCTAACAAATTGGTATCAAGAGCCACTTGTGTTTGGAGACAAGCTTGAAGAAATGTCGAATGGAACCCCATTTGTTGTTCCATCTCTCACCAAAGACAACTATGATAATTGGTGCATAAGGATGAAGGCTTTGCTTGGAGCATATGAAGCTTGGGATCCTGTGGAGAATGGCGTTGATGAAAATGATGCATCCGCCAAGAAGAGAGACCAAAAGGCGCTCACCCTCATTCATCAAAGTTTGGATGAGAAGATGTTCGAGAAAATTGCTGCGGCAACTACTTCCAAGCAAGCATGGGAAACTCTTCAAGCTTCACTCAAAGGTGTTGATAAAGTGAAGAAGGTACGTCTCCAAACATTAAGAGGAGAGTTTGAGACTTTACACATGAAGGATTCCGAATCTATTTCGGATTACATTTCAAGAGTTTTGGCTATCACAAATCAAATGAAAAGATATGGAGATGACATGAAAGATGATCGCATCGTTGCGAAGATTTTGAGATCTTTGGATCCAAAATTTAATTACATTGTGGTTGCCATTGAGGAGTCTAAGGATTTAGACACCATGACCATTGATGAACTTGCCGGATCCTTGCAAGCTCATGAAGAAAGATTGTTGAAACCGACTCAAGAATCAGTTGAACAAGCATTGAAAGCGAAGCTATCATTGAAGGAAATAAATCAAGGAACATCCCAAAGAGGTCGAGGACGTGGAGGATCTCGAGGAGTAGGTCGAGGTCGTGGTAATGGAAGAGGGGGACGAGGTGATAAATACACCTCAAATAATAATTTTGAGACGAGCCAAAACTCCAATCAAGGAAGAAATCGTGGAAGAGGACGAAGCCGTGGAGGTAATAGGCCAAACCAAATGAGGTATGACAAATCTGAAGTTGAGTGTTATTCTTGTCATCGGACTGGCCATTATTCTTGGGAATGTGGAAGTAAAGTACATGAGAAAAATAATTTTGCGGAGAGCAATGATGCAAATGAAGACGGATTCTCTACCTTGCTTCTGGCTTGCAAAACCAATCAAGACGAGAATGGAGATCAATGGTACCTTGACTCTGGCGCAAGTAGCCACATTTGCGGAAGGAGAAATTTATTTGCGGAACTTGATGAATCAACTGGTGGAGATATAACTTTTGGAGACTCTTCAAAAGTTCAAGTAAAGGGAAAAGGTACGATTTTGATTCGTTCAAAAGATGGAAGTCATCAATTAATTTCCAATGTATTTTATGTGCCGGCCATGAAAAGTAACATTTTGAGTTTGGGCCAATTATTGGAAAAGAATTATGATATTCATTTGAAAGATAAATGTTTGACAATGAAAGATGAAAATGGAAGATTGATTGCTAAAGTGCCCATGACAAGGAATCGAATGTTTTTGCTAAACATTCAAAGTGGTGCTCCAATGTGTTTGAAATCTTGTTTCAAAGATTCATCTTGGCTATGGCATATGAGATTTGGGCACTTGAATTTTGATGGGCTGAAAATGATGAGCAAAGAAAGAATCGTGAAAGGATTGCCTTCCATAGACCATCCTAATCAACTATGTGAAGGATGCATTTTTGGCAAACAGGCGAGAAAGAGTTTTCCAAAGGAGTCCTTGACGAGGGATCAACATCCATTGGAGTTGATACACTCGGATGTGTGCGGACCAATCAATCCATCGTCGTTTGGTGAGAATAAATATTTTGTACTTTTCATTGATGATTATTCTCGAAAAACTTGGGTGTATTTTTTGAAGGCAAAATCGGAGGTGTTTGGAACCTTCAAAAGGTTCAAATTAATGGTGGAGAAACAAAGTGGCTATCAAATCAAAGCTCTTCGGTCCGATAGAGGTGGAGAATTCACATCTAATGAATTCAAAACCTTTTGTGTGGAACATGGAATTCATCGTCCCATGACGACTCCATACTCACCGCAGCAAAATGGAGTGGCGGAGAGAAAGAATCGAACTATACTCAATATGGCGAGGAGTATGTTGAAGAGCAAGAACATGCCAAACAAGTATTGGGCTGAAGCTGTCTCTTGTGCAGTCTACTTGATGAATCGATGCCACACTAAAAGTGTGTGTGGTATGACGCCTCAAGAAGCTTGGAGTGGATACAAGCCAAGTGTTTCACACTTGAGGGTTTTCGGAAGCATTGCTTACACACACGTTCCTGATGAGAAAAGAACCAAACTTGATGATAAAAGTGCAAAGTATCTCTTCATCGGCTATGATCAAAGCTCTAAAGGCTACAAATTATATAATCCAAGCAGTGGGAATGTTGTCATAAGTAGAGATGTGGAGTTCGATGAAGAAGGAGTTTGGGAGTGGAGTAACACAAAGAAAGAAAAAGAATGCAGGTCTTTCTTTGATGATGATGAGGAAGAAGGCATGGCACCGCCTAATACTCCACCGCCAACGCCACCACCACAAAATGCACAAATCGATGAAGCAAGTTCTAGTGAAGGGCCTAGAAGATTCAAAAGTTTGAGTGACATTTATGATGCCACTGAAGAGGTAAACATGAGTAATTTTACTCAATTTTGTTTACTTGCAGAAACTGAGCCTGTGAATTATGATGATGCTGCTCAAAATGGAGAATGGAGAAAAGCCATGAATGAAGAAATTAGGGCAATCACAAGGAATGATACGTGGGAGATAGTATCATTACCGAAAGGCAAAAAGACCATTGGAGTGAAGTGGGTGTACAAGATAAAAAGAAATGCACAAGGGGAGATTGAGAAATACAAGGCAAGACTAGTTGCGAAGGGGTACAAGCAAAAGGCCGGAATTGACTATGATGAAGTGTTTGCACCCGTTGCCCGCCTTGAGACGATTCGGTTGATTATTTCTCTTGCAGCCCAAAATCATTGGAAAATCCATCAAATGGATGTAAAATCCGCCTTTTTGAATGGATATTTGGAAGAAGAAGTCTACATTGACCAGCCTTTGGGTTATGTGGTGCCTAATGAAGAAAGGAAAGTGCTAAAGTTGAAAAAGGCTCTCTACGGGTTGAAGCAAGCCCCCCGTGCTTGGAATAGCAGAATTGATAAATACTTTCAAGAAAATGGCTTTGTTAAGTGTCCACATGAACATGCTCTCTATGTAAAAAGGAATATAAGTGGTGATATGTTACTTGTTTGCTTGTATGTGGATGACTTGATTTTTACAGGGAATAATCCAAAGATGTTTGATGATTTCAAGAGAGCTATGACAAAGGAGTTTGAGATGACGGACATTGGCATGATGTCCTACTACCTTGGGATTGAAGTGAAACAACGAGATGATGGCATATTTATTTCTCAAGAAGGATATGCTAAAGAAGTTCTCAAGAAGTTTGAGATGGAGAAATGTAAGCCTGTTGGGACACCGGTGGAGTGCGGAATCAAGCTGCACATAAATCAAGATGGTGAGAAAGTTGATCCATCAGTTTTCAAGAGCCTTGTTGGAAGCTTGAGGTATCTAACTTGTACGAGGCCGGATATTCTTTTTGGTGTTGGACTTGTGAGTCGCTACATGGAATCTCCTACTACTTCACATTTGAAAGTTGCCAAAAGAATTCTTCGCTACATCAAAGGTACAATTGATTATGGTATCTTGTACTCCTTTTCTGGCGACTTTAAGCTTGTTGGCTATTGTGATAGTGATTGGGCTGGTGATGTTGATAGTCGGAAGAGTACAACCGGGTTTGTTTTCTTTATGGGAAATTCAGCTTTTACTTGGAATTCTAAGAAACAACCTATTGTGACTCTATCTACTTGTGAGGCGGAATATGTTGCTGCTACTTCTTGTGTTTGCCATGCTGTGTGGCTAAGAAGTTTGTTGAAGGAATTGAATTTGGCACAAGAAGATCCGACGGAGATTTATGTTGATAATAAATCTGCAATTGCTTTGGCCAAGAATCCGGTGTTTCATGAAAGGAGCAAACATATTGATACTAGGTATCATTTTATCCGAGAATGCATATCGAAAGAAGAAGTGAAACTCGAGTACGTGAAGTCACAAGATCAAGTTGCTGATATCTTCACGAAACCGTTGAAGTCTGATGTTTTCAAGAAGCTGCGTTTTTCACTTGGAGTAATTAATCTAGTTTAAGAGGGGATGTTGAATAATTAAACTAGATTAATTAAGTCAAAGTTATTAATTGCTTATGGATTAATTTCTGGAGGATACATGAATGACCATTTGGTAGATTCATGAATATTTCTTGGTTGATACATGTATTGAATTAATTAGTATTAAATATGGTTCATGTATACATTTTGGGTATCTCCTATAAATACCCCATGTATTGAGTCATTTGAGATAAGTCCAGTAAGAAAGAAAATTCAGAACAGTTTTCTCCACCCTTGAGTTGGTATTTTCTAGTGTTTTATGCTCTCCTAATTTCTAACAATTACATCATGAAGTAAGATTACAAATTTATCACTCGTTATGTCTTTCATCCAAAGATAATTCTGACTCATGTGCACACCCAAAGATTTACAACAATTTGTCTATATATTTTACATAATTAAGAGAGTTTTTTTTTTTTTGAACGGCAAACAAACATATATTATTGGAGTACCAGAGGTACTAAAAAACAATACAAATAGAAGGTTACATATAGAATTTCAGAATGAAGCACAATCTTCGTTATATAACACAATTAAGAGAGTTTTTAAAACATGGCAAGCACCAATTTATTTATATTTTAGGAACACAATCATCAATTTAGAGGGATGGAGGGCAGTTTTATCAAGTTTTTCTCTATGAAGTTGATGCTAATTGGAAAGGCATGGAATTCCAATTCTAATTCCTGCACAGCATGGGGACCGTCGCACACGAGGGACCGCAACCAAGAGATTCGCACACTGCCTGCACGCACGCGCCATCCGTAAAATTAGAAAATTAATTAATGTTGCTAACATTTTTTAATTGGGGGATTTTTAATTACCGCTGCTGATTGGGCCAATTTTTCAAAATAAAATAAAATAAAGGACCACTTTCAAATTACGGAAACAAAAGTGCTTTTGCTGAACTCTTATGGGACCAAAAGTGAAATTTTCCAATACTTTATTTGGATCCGGAAAAGAAAGACACAACTAAAAATTTATTTGAGACTTATGGCAAATATAAACCATAACCAAACTCAAATGAACAAAATGCACTGTAAAAATGTAGAAAAAACGATTGAATATAACAAGAGTATAAGGAAGAAAACATTATCAAGAGTGTTTGCAGCAAATACAATAATCGCGTCATTGAAATTGTGATTTTGTGAACATGTCGAGGGCAAGATCTCATATTTATATTCAAATAAAAGTTGGGCTCAAAATTTCACATTGACTTGGACTTGGAGTGGAGAAATGCTTGGAAATTGTATAATACTTGTAGCGAAAAACTTTCAGAATAATAATTAGATTTAACTAGGAAAGTAATATTACAACATTATCAATATCTAAATCCACAAGGGAAAAAATTTATTAGCATCCTCCTCCAACATTGTCTTTCTAATAGCAGGTCTGGCGCAAGCAATTATGCATTCATTTTTGCATTCTTCATGGCTGTAAAGCTTAATTTGTGTGGAATCAAAGTAACATTCCGTCTTACAATGTGCATTTCCGTGTCTCTCAGACGCCGCTTCTGTTGCAGGCACCAGTTTCATGCGCTTATATAGATTTTGGAAGCCTAGTTTTTAATAGTCACGTCTTTTAGGGATCATGTATAATGTTTTTACTAGTCATGGCTTGATGAAGAGGTGTGAGGTTTTAATTTTTTTAGTTTGTGAAAGGTTGCATTGATTAAGTGGAGGGACACACAAGATTTAGAATATTATCTTTTTGTTTATATAGATTTAGAATATTAATATAATCTATTATTATAATTATCAGGGCGGACCCAGGATTGACAGTGAGGGGGCCAGAATATTGTTAAAATATTTCATATTTATATCATTATTCACAATTAAATATATCAAAATACATAAATTGACGGGTGAAATTAATAAATAATTAAGAGATTTTTTTTTTGAACGGCAAACAAACATATATTATTGCAGTACCAGAGGTACTGAAAAACAATACAAATAGAAGGTTACATATAGAATTTCAGAATGAAGTACACCACCACCAAGAGCACGCAATCTTTGTTATACAACACAATTAAGAGAGTTTTTAAAACTTGGCAAGCACCAATTTATTTATATTTTAGGAACACAAGCATCAATTTAGAGGGATGGAGGGCAGTTTTATCAAGTTCTTCTCTATGAAGTTGATGCTAATTGGAAAGGCATGGAATTCCAATTCTAATTCCTGCACAGCATGGGGACTGTAACACAAGGGACCGCAACCAAGAGATTCGCACACTGCCTGCACGCACGCGCCATCCGTAAAATTTGAAAATTAATTAATGTTGCTAACATTTTTTAATTGGGGGATTTACTTACCGCTGCTGATAGCCGGAGTTATGCGTCCATGGTACTTCCACACTGCCTGCCGTTACAACATCAATAACAGAAATTAATAAATTAAATAAGTCCTTGCCTGGCCTGACCCATTTCCTAATTTTCTATTAATTTAAAAAATTATTAGTGAATATATATACCTGAAGCTGGATCTTCTTGAGAGGATATTGGCTTGTCATAGATAACACGTATATATGAAGACTAGTAGATGTATGAAGGTCGAGAAATTGACATCAGATGTGGATGAAGATGAGAGAGTGCCATAAGATCGAGGTAGAGAATTGGAAAGAGGCTAGGGGAAGGAAATTCAAGAAAGATGAAGAATTCTTTTTTGAGAGGAAAAGAAAGATGAAGATGAAGATGAAGATGAAGATGAAGATGAAGAATGTGGGTGGGGTATGCCCTATTTATAACCTTACTTCCTTAGACAAAACCATGGGCCCTTTTAAATAAACAAACTTTTTCGTGTGGGCGGTTGGTTAAGGTGGGCGGATTTGCATGCCTTTTCCTCCCCCATAAAAAATAAATAAATAAAACTTTTATTTTCTTTTTTAATTTTTAATGTTTTCTCATAAATCAACTTTTAATATATATCCAATCATATAGGAAAAAACTTGTATTTTTAATAGTTGTACAATGCAACTCAAGTATATAATCATACTGGTCTAAACAGCGGTCATATATAATCACTTGAGTTAAAGTTGATTTTACTTGCACGCACGGGCGCATATTAAAAAAATTGTTTTGCACACACGCATATTAAAAAAATTGTTTTGCATGCATCATTCTTGAAATACGTTTCGTCTATTTTATTATATTATTATACACTTAGTTTTACTTGCACGCACGCATATTAAAAAAATCTGATAATAAAATATACGATAAAATATGAAATTTTAAGCATGAAAATCTAATCATGTTTTAAACGATACTAAAGTTGATCTAGAAGGAAAATTACAGTAGGCAATCCAAACTACATAGGTGGATACCCATTGTCATAAGCTACCCTGTAATAAATGACCTACGACAACGGGGATATTCCATTGTAATAAACTATGACTCGTTTTAATGAATAGCCTACGACGACGAGAAATTCTCGCTGTCGAAAAGCTCGGACCTACGACAATAGTTTGATAGACAACGGACAAAAATAGCTATGACAACGGGGGATTTTTCGTTGTTATTGATAGCATACGACAACGGGGATTCTCTGTTGTTATAAATTACGGCCCGTTGTAATAAATGACCAACGACAACGGGAATTACTCGTTGTCGAAAAGTCCAAACCTACGAGATTAGTTTGATAGTCAACGGGCGAATAACAGCTACGACAACGGGAATTTTCCGTTGTTGTAGGCAATTTCTGGCATAGTGGGATCTTTGTCATGGTACGGACACTGATTGTTTTCTTTTGTCGTCCAGATGTTAAATTTCTTTCTTAATTTACTCTACATTTATTTTTGCAGGAAAACCAGAGAGAGCTAGCGAGAAGATCGAGGTAGAAGTGGAGCAAATTGGAAAGAGGGGAAGAAAATTCAAGAAAGATGAAGATTTTTTTTTTTTTAATTCAAAGAAATATGAAGATGGAGTGTGTGTGGGATATGCCCAATTTATAACTTTACTTCCCTAAACCAAACCATGGGCCCGATCTTTTTCCTGTGGGCTGGGCGGATTTGCCTTTTCCTCACCCATAAAGAAACCCTTTTTTTCTTTTTCTTTTTTATGGTTTCCCATAAATGAACATTTAATATATATTCAATCGCAAAAACTTTTATCAAAAGGTATTAGCTTTAATTGTTTTCACCAAAAAATGACTCAGGGGTCATCTAATCGCTGGAGCTATCATGCTTCATCTATTTTATTATACACTTGGTTTTACTTGCACGCATATTAAAAAAAATCTGATAATAAAATATACTTAAAAATATGAAACTTTTTTTTACACCAAAGTCAATTATTCATTGCAAGAACAAACACTAGGGGGAAGTTCTACCACAAAGTCCGCTAGGTCATCCCAACAATGAGGGCTCCCAAACGATCGGGAAGCCTCCGCAATGACGTGTGCATATGTGTTGGCACCTCGCCTTACAAAAGAAATCGAACAATTTGTAAAGCTACTAAGTATTCTCTTGCACTCCTTAATATAATCACCAAAAGACGATTTGTCTGTAGTTGTTGCAAGAATAACAACAGTTACCCTCTTAACATCTCCTTCAATCACGACATAGCTTAATCTAAGATTGTGCATCCAAGACAATGCCTCCACGACCCCCATTGCCTCCCCCACCGCCACCTCGACACAATCCAGAAAGACCAATGATCGCGTTGCCATAAACTCTCCTTCATCGTCCCGAAGAACCATCACGACACCCGTCTCAAGGGTATCTTTGAAAAAAGTTGCATCTACATTAATTTTGAAATACCCACGATGTGGTTTATGCCATTTTTCACATCTTCTTCACCTTGGGATCTGCCTCCCTGAGGCTCTCACCATGTTCCATTCATTCAGATATTGTCGGCTCTCTAGTACTGCTCTTGTTAAGAATTAACACACGCACACGATGAAGAAAAATAAAATAACACGAGATTTGTTTACCTAGTTCGTCTTGCGACTACATTTGGGGGCGATGCCAAGCCAGGTATTTCACTATATTTTTCGGATGTTGATTACAATGAGAGAACATTTATTTATAATAGAAAACTTGCCCTAACCCTAAGCCCATTAGGATCAAACTTGCTCCACACTCCAAGCCGATTAGGATCAAACTTGATCCACACTCCGAGCCCATTAGTTCAATTCAGGCTCCACACTCCAACAATCTCCCAATTGGAGACTGAATCCTCCATGTAACCATATCTTCTTCATTCTCCTCTCGTATCCGTCTGGCATCGCCAAGCCTTATCTTCAAGTTCCAAGGCCAATTGAAGTTATGCATAGCTTCAACTTCTCTAAGGTTACCACCTTAGTAAATGACAAGTAGTAGTTAGAGGGCGAATACCTATTAGGTGCACGTCGTTCTCTAACTAGTGTCTATAGAGGATTCTTCGATGGTGATGGGGTCCTTGGTTCTTCAATAAGAACCTCTTCTTCATTCTAACTCTCCTTACTCCCACTCGAGTTTGAGATGTCTAACTTGACCTCTTGGGTATTGGTCTTGTCAGAATCGGATGCTCCAATTTATTCTTGTACATAACCTGTTCATTGAAAGCTACATCTGTACAATAAATAATCTTTCGGTTATTCTCATCCCAGAGTTTATAACCGAACTCATCACCACCACAACCAATGAACATACACTTAACAGATTTAGCATCTAACTTACTTCTATCAACAGTGCTAACATAAGAATAATTAAGCAACACAGCCAAAGACATGCAAGAGTGAGACAATTAAATTTACCTCTTTTCCCGTCCATACTTCCTCGGGTACTCTGTTCTCCAACGGAACTGATGGACCTCTATTAATCAGGTATGTTGTTGTGTTTACTGCATCTGCCCAAAATGTCTTAGGCAACCCACTCTTCAACCTCATGCATCTGGCTCGCTCATTCAACGTTTTGTTCATTTGTTCTGCCACTCCATTCTGCTCGGGAGTTTCTCTCACAATCTTCTCCATGCGAATCTCATTCTCAGCACAATATTCCTTGAACTCATGGAGTTCATATTCACCTCCATTGTCAGAACGAAGACACTTTACTCTCAGCCCTATTTCATTCTCTACAAGAGCTTTCCACTTCCTGAAGGTATTAAATGCATTAGTTTTATTTTTCAGAAAATAAACCCATAACTTTCGAGTGGAGTCATCGATGAAGGTCATGTAATACTCCGAACCACCAAGGGACTTCACGGGCGCTGGTCCCCATAGATCGCTATGCACCAGCTCCATCTTTTCCGCCTTCAATGCTCTTCCACCTCTCGAGAACTGACCCTTCTTTGTTTTCCAAAAACACATAGTCCTCGCATAGGCCAACTTCAATAGATTTCAGGCCTAGAAGTCTCCCTTACGAACACATTACCTTCATACCTTTTTCGCTCATGTGACCCAACCGACAGTGCCACAAATCAACGTTAGTCGTAGCTCCTACAAGGTCAATACAATCCTTGGGTTTGGATGTAGTATACCACGTACCCTCCTTCTTTCCCCAAGCTACTATCATGGCTCCTCTACTGATCTTCCAACTATTGCTGTCGAAAGTCACTGAGTATCCCTCTACATCCAATTGCCCGATTGAAATCAAGTTTCTTTTCAATCCTGGAATGTATCTCACACGGTTCTGCTTCAACATCGATCTGTTTGGTGTGGATATCCGGACATGTCATTTTCCCATGATTTTTAGGGGCTCATCATCAGCAAGGTAGACTTGTCCGAATTCTCCAGACACATAGTTCTCCATTATTTCAGCATCACTGCAAGAGTGGAATGATGCTCCAAAATCCAACACCCACGATTCTAGCGGACTACTGATACTCAAGACCAACGTGTCTCCAATATCATTTGTGGTTGCATTTGTTGTCTTCTTCTCGTTCTGTCCCTTCTTATTTTTTTAGGTGCTGAACACCGGTTCCTGTAGTGATCAAACTCATCATAGTTCCAACACTCGATCGAGTCTTTATCTTTCCTGAATTGACTCTTTCCTTTGGACATTAATCTTCCACTATTCTTCCTATCCTTCAATTTGTCCCTTTTCTCTGTGTTCAACGCTGACCCTGAAGAGGATCTAGATTCTTTCCTGCGAACCTCCTCGCTAATCATCAGATCCCTCACTTCATCAATCTTTAGTATATCTTTCACGGATGAAGCGCTAACTGTAGTTACTGTGGCAGCACAACTATCTGGCAAAGAAGATAACAAAACTAAAGCTAGTACCTCGTCATTGAATTCAATCTCGAAAGAACACAACTATCCAATGATCATGTTGAACTCGTTCAGGTGTTGCTGCACGGGTGTGCTCTCTAACATCTTGAGGTTGAACAACCGCCTGATCAGATGAACCTTATTCATCTCCTCCAAGATCTACAACATCTCCCTTGTGGACTTAGCTTTAGTCGTGTGGTAGGCTACGTTCATGGACAATGATAAATGTATCGCACTCATCGTCTTTCTGTTCAACATATTCCACTTCTTATGTTCCATCTTTTCGGGTTTCTCTTTCTCCTCTTGGAGCACATACAGATCTTTACCGTAAAGGTAATCCTCGATCTACATTTTCCAGAACTCAAAATTTGATCAGTCAAACTGCTTGATTGAAATCTTCTTGTCGCTCATCATGATTGCTCCCTCTGAACCCGAGGCTCTAAAAACCAGTTGTTAGGCATTAACACATGCACAAAATGGCGAAAAAGAAAATAACACGAGATTTGTTTACCCAGTTCATTTTGAGATTACATTTGGGGGCAATGCCAAGCCAGGTATTTCACTATGTTTTTCGGATGTTGATTACAATGAGAGAACATCTACTTATAATAGAAAACTTGTCCTAACCCTAAGCCAATTAGGATCAAACTTGCTCCAAACTCCAAGCCCATTAGAATCAAACTTGATCCACACTTCAAGCCCATTAGGATCAAACTTGATCCACACTTCAAGCCCATTAGAATCAAACTGGATCCACACTTCAAGCCCATTAGGATCAAACTTGATCCACACTTCAAGCGCATTAGAATCAAACTTGATCCACACTCTAATCCCATTAGGTCAATTCAGGCTCCACACTCCAAAAACTCTTGTTGGGGTCTCAAGCACCCCCTTTCCATAGACAATTATTCCTGTGTTTCCATATCTGCTACAACATAGTACCAGCCTCTTGGCTTTCTCCGTCTCCAAGTTTTGTAGTAATTCCAGCACTAAATCTTATAGGGAGTCCACTCTCGGTATACAACTCTCGATGTCATCAAGTAAATCAGCTTCTCGCCAACAATTTAATGCATAATTGCAGGCTTGCATCAAAAAACTGATTCCATGTAGTCTCGTCGTCGACTCCACAGATAATGTAGTTCTTCTCGTTCACCACTCCCTTCGAAAACAGATTCACCCTGTTAGGAATAACATCCCTACAAATTCTCCATAAGTTGTCCTTGACCTTCGGAGGAGCTTGAAGTCTCCATAACGCTTGCTAATTCTCGGGCGTCTCTAAGCTCACGTCTGAAGCTAATTTCGATGCCACTTGATACCTAGATTTGACAGAATATCTCACGTTATTCTCGTGATGCCACACTAACTTATCATCACAATTCATCGGTGATATGGGCGTGCACAATATTGCTTCAATATCTATTTGCGGATATACTTGTTCAATTAAATGCTTATTCCATAACCGTGTCCTTGGAATCATAAGATATGCTACCCTCATATCTGCAAAACCCTCAACCATTGGCAACTAGATATAGAAGTTCTCCTCGTCTCTCATCCACGAATACCCCCAAATACAGATATCCTCTCCAGAGCCTACTTTCCAACGAACCCGTTTTCGAAGCAGTCCTTGAGCCTTAAAAATACTCGCCCAAGTGAAGCCTGGATTTTTGCCAAGCTGAGCGTCCAAGAAACAACTTGTCAGATTGTATTTTGCTTTATAAATCTGGCAGATTAAGTCCTCTTGATCATGCACTAACCGCCATCAAATTTTGCCTAAGAGAGTAATATTAAAGAGATGTAAATCGCGGAAGTCGCGACCTTCTGCTGCTTTCCGAACACACACCTTTTCCCATCTCATCCACTTCATGTCTTTCTTTGTGTTCTTCCCACTACTCCACCGAAAAGAATTCAACATGAGAGTCGATGGCAATAAGAAAATACTCATACAAAAATAAGGAATAGCTTGTGCGACAGACTTTATGAGAACCTCCTTCCCATTTGGACATATTCTTATAGGACTATAAGTGCAATTTTCCCGATAATAAAATATACTTAAAAATATGAAACATTTTTTTGACACCAAAGTCAATTATTCATTGCAAGAACAAACACTAGGGGGAAGTTCTACCACAAAGTCCGGTGGGTCACCCCAACAATGAGGGCTCCCAAACGATCAGGAAGCCCTCGCAACGACATGTGCATATGTGTTGGCACCTCGCCTTACAAAAATATCGAACAATTTGAAAAGCTACTAAGTATTCTCTTGCACTCCTTAATATAATCACCAAAAGACGATTCGTCTGTAGTAGTTGCAAGAATAGCATCAGTTACCCTCTTAGCATCTCCTTCAATCACGACATGGCTTAATCTAAGATTGCGCATCAAAGACAATGCCTCCACGAACCCCATTACCTCCCCCACCGCCACCTCGACACAATCCAGAAAGACCAATGACCGCGCTGCCATAAACTCTCCTTCATCGTCCCGAAGAACCATCACGACACCCATCTCAAGCGTATCTTTGAAAAAAGTTGCATCTACATTAATTTTGAAATACCTATGATGAGTTTTATGCCATTTTTTACATCTTCTTCACCTTGGAATCTGCCTCCCTGAGGCTCGCACCATGTTCCATTAATTCTGATATTGCCGGCTCTCTAGTACTGCTCTTGTTAAGAATTAACACACGCACACGATGAAAAAAATAAAATAACACTAGATTTGTTTACTCAGTTCGTCTTGCGACTACATCTGGGGGCGATGCTAAGCCAGGTATTTCACTATGTTTTTCGTATGCTGATTACAATGAGAGAACATCTATTTATAATATAAAACTTGCCATAACCCTAAGTCCATTAGGATCAAACTTGCTCCACACTCCAAGCCCATTAGGATCAAACTTGATCCACACTCCAAACCCATTAGTTTAATTCAGGCTCCACACTCCAACAATCTCCCACTTGGAGACTGAATCCTCCATGTAACCATATCTTCTTCATTCTCCTCTCGTATCCGACTGGCATCGCCAAGCCTTATCTTCAAGTTCCAAGGTCAATTGAAGCTATGCATAGCTTCAAATTCTCTAAGGTTACCACCTTAGTAAATTACAAGTAGTAGTTAGAGGGCGAATACCTATTAGGTGCACGTCGTTTTCTAACTAGTGTCTATAGTGGATTCTCCGGTGGTGATGGGGTCCTTGGTTCTTCAATAAGAACCTATTCTTCATTCTAACTCTCCTTGCTCCCACTCGAGTTTGAGATGTCTAACTTGACCTCTTGGGTATTGGTCTTGTCAGAATCGGATGCTCCAATTTATTCTTGTACATAACCTGTTCATTGAAAACTACATCTCTACTACGAATAATCTTTCGGTTATTCTTATCCCAGAGTTTATAACCGAACTCATCACCACCATAACCAATGAACGTACACTTAACAGATTTAGCATCTAACTTACTTCTATCAACAGAGTTAACATAAGCATAAGCAACACAGCCAAAGACATGCAAGTGAGACAAATTTGATGAAAGTCAGATCAGAGAATGAGTTGAAGAAAAATGAAATACGACCATAAATAAAAACAGAGATAATGTTGAAAATTGGAAGTTGAATGATTAAATGATACTAGTTAATTGGGCCGACCTAAACTTAAATGCACAAACCCCAACACCAGTAGCCCAAACCGAAGAAAAAGAAAAGGAGAATAAGCGTCAAGCGGAAAAAACAAGGACGAATCGCGAAGAATCGTTAGTAATGGAAATCGCGCGGAATTGTCAGTAGTTATATTGTGTTGAAGAAAATGATGAAGAAGAAAACAATTCATATATACCTTTGACTGCGTAGCCGTGATAATGAAAGAACACAATTTTGGACTTTAAATACTTGAAGGGCAAATGAGTCATTCACAACATCGTTCCGCATTACTGTACCGGTGAGATAGCCCAACTTGGGTAAAATGGAACGTTAACTACTCCAAAGGTAAAAACAGTGAATATGTGTGGCGGGCCTCGAAATTAACTTGGGCCCTTAAAAAACTGACCAAACACCAAATAGTGAGGATAACCTAACTAATTTGGATTTAACGTTGTTACCAAACAAGTCCTAAGGCTATGCAAGCAAACTAGTCCCGTGGTTCGTGGTGATTTTAATTTGGCCCAAAAGTTGATATGTCTTTTTTAGATAATATGATTTTAAATGAGCTCGAGCCTCCAATTTTGAATATTGATATAGATAAGGATAATATGTTATATATATGAAAAGTCTCATGATGCTGAGTTTAATCATGTTGGATTACCTGTGCTTGAATTTAAAATTTGATTGGAGTTGGGAGGTGTGAAATCAATGAGAAATTCTAGAAATTGAGGTTTTGGAGAAAGGAAAAAACTAGTGTTGTGGATTGGGGAATGTTTAGGTGAATTTCGCGCTCAAAACCCTTGTTTCCATTAGTTATGTCAGATTAACTAACAAAATGATCAATTTTAATAGAAAAGAATAACTGAGTTATCAATTTTAATATTTCACTACTACACATTTGGCTTTGTAGAGCTTTAAAAAATGGTCTTGTAGAGCTTTTAACCGAGCTCTCCAAGTGGGAGCTATACAAGTGAAATTGCACTTGGAGAGCTCTTTTTAAAAGCTGTGCAAAATAGGTCTTAGACAGCGGTTGCGAACCGCTGTCCAAGTAAAGTCACTTGGACAGCGGTTCATAACCGCTGTCTAAGTGATTTTTTTTTTAAAACGCATGGGCTTGGACAGCGGTTATGAACCACTGTCTAAGTCAATTTTTTTTTTAAATAATTATTTTATATTTTAAAAATCAATTTTATACAAAACCAAATTTATTTATATACCAATAAATAAAATTTATATTTTAAAAATCTATTTTATATACACGTCAAATACCAAAAAATTAAAAAAAAAAAAAACGTACGTTCAATTAATATAAACACCAAAAAACATTAAATATCATCACAAATGTATAAGTTAATATATTAAATGCAACAAAAGTTATACTAGCTACTTAAATTAAACCTATACAAAAATCGATTGTACAGGTACCCGATCCAATCTTTTTTCCATTTGTCCATTCATTTGTCTTTGTAAGAGTTGAGCGGACGGGCATAGACAAATTGCAAACAACGATCAATCAATATAGTTAGATATATAGTATATGAATTTTTATTCAATCAATAATAATTTAAATAAATCAATAAATTGACTTACAGTGTTAGGATTAATCTCCAATCCAGAAAAATTGATTATATCCTCAATATAACAACATACAAAATGTCCACAATGGTCTCCATCATGTTGCCTCAGAACCTGTTATGATTAGCAATTACAAGCATGCGTGCATTACAATTATGATTATTTTCTATTAATTTGATAACGTACTAAATTAAATTACCTTAACATCTATCCAGCTCACTTTATTGAAACTAGATCTTGAGGTTTGATTGTGAAGGCGACTCCGATACATCGTCATCACACTGTTAATATTATAATTAAAAAAAAATAGATTAAATATGCATAATTTTAAAAGTAAAACAAATCATTATATTAGAATATTAAAAATGAACTTACGCTTCCATGTATGACATGAGATCATGCACGACGATTTGCAATCACCCCATCAACAGCTGGGTCCATAAAAAAGACACTTAATGTCTTCATATTAATGACGACCAACACCCAATGGTTCCTATATTATATTAAGAATATTAAAATTGACTGCAAATGTGCAAATAACATATTACGCATACAAATTTTAACGAAGTGTTTATTGTACGTACTCACCCCATATTTGTTGGCCAAAAAATGAGATGTTCTCTCCCACTTAACCCCAGCATATGTTGGACTATCCCTTCCATGCCATGTGTCCTATCACCCAACACGCAAGACACTTGGGGGCAGACGAAGGAATACTTTCCACTTGCTTCGCTATCTCTAGAGAGATATACCTCACCCAAGTATCTTTAACCAACATATATACGCTTATTAAAATTTAAAAAAGAAAATCCAACTGTATAGAAAGTAAATACTGATAATTAATAAACACATACTTGAGGTAAACGGATATGGTGGATGCACTCAACCACTGGTCGTTCAATACTTCAATCACATTGTCCGGAACGATGTAGTCTTCATAATAAGGCTGATGAAAGTGAGCACCCATCGGAATTGTGATGGTATCGAAAGCACGTGACTGCACTATCGTGCTCACCATATTCTGTACGACGGAATTGTGCTCTAAGTCTCCAGAAAATGGATAACCACGTAGACGCGTATCAATACCCCCGTCCCTCGTTCTCTCCATCCGACTGCCTATTACACCTCTTGATTTTTGTTTAGGCATTTCTGTCAGTTTCTACAATCAAATTTTCAACATTATTTAGAACGACGGATAAGATAATAAATTTTAATAACATATACTTTACCTTTGCGGTGTGAGAGACCAAGTTGCTCGGCCATTCGATGAAGTGCCCGACCGCTGTTCCGACTGTGACAGCATCATCTACTGGTTTCGGCAAGGGTGAATCTACTTCTTCCTCTACGGGCACTTCTAGCGTGACCCTCATAGGAGTTGTTGTGAGTTGTTGTGCAACGTTCCCGTGGCCACCAACCTCATAGGATACTCCAAATAAAGGTAACAAAAGGTCGATGGCTGTTCGAATAAGATATTTAGTTAGAAACAAAACTACGAGTAAATTCAAAAGGTAAAAAATAAGAACCAGAATTAAAGGGGACATATAAAAGGCTGAGAACATTATTTTACTTTACTTGCTGAAACAACCAGGCAAGACAACAAGCATACACAAGATATCAACAGGGAAATTGTGGAAAGCAGCAAACATAGATCAAAATGACAACAGACTTCAATTTATTTATCATACCGATGATTATTTCTTAGTATCGCTTACACAAAAAAACTATGTAATAGCCATTAGCATGGTTTCAGTTTCCAAGAGTATATGTAGAGCAATTTAACTAGTAAATCCTAATGTTACAGCTATTAACATTTAACTAGTAAATCCTAATGTTTATTGAATATTGAGATTAGGAAAAACGTATAGGCAGCAATAGTATATGTAGAGCAATTTCTGCTAGCTGAGTATCTTTCTGGTATCAATCCAAAACTTTTCAAAGAATGATACTGTTCCTTTTACTTTTCTTGCAGTAATGATAATAATTTTTTGTTTTTCGAGTGGAGCTAATTATGTGTGATTAAACATTAACAGTAAAGACAAAGGCATGTGGGGTTGGGACGATTCATCCGTTTACATCGGTAGTACTCCCTCCGTCCTATTTCGCCAAAACAGGCATCCCAAGCAAAGCTTCCTATTTCCTTTTTTTACAACACACATTATCTCTCCCTATACTCCTCTGATAATCGATCGGCTCGAACCCACTTTCGATCCATATAAAACTATATATAGATCGATGCCTATAGGAAATACAATATGAAGTGTTTCTCAAGACAATGTATTCTAATGTATTAAATCATTTAGAATCATTTAGACTACTGAGATATGAAGCGCATCTATGGGACAATAGTTGCAAAAAAGAAGGGCAGAGTAGAAAGGGGAGACAAGGTTAGTGAAAATGACTTATTAAATTAATTCATTTCTTTTAATTTTATGATTATTACTAACTTGAGTGTTTAATTTTTTATTGATGGATGGCGTATCAACTGCTTTATTCCAGTTTACTTAGGTAAAACGCTTTAGTGAATACTTTTTTTGTGTTATTACCTCACCTTTTTTTTATAGGAAATTAAGAGACAATTTTTATTTCTACAAAATTAAGGGAAAGTATGTCAACTTGATAAGCTAATTATGTGTTAAATCTAGCTAACAATTTTTATTTATTTATTTAAAAATAATGAAAAAGAAGGCGAAATTACAAAATATATGCTTAAGCAATCTAGATCATTCATTTAAGATTATATAAAAAATAGAATTTTATATCTCAAATCTTTAATATATCAATATTTTTTATGATATTTATTTTGAAGATTCAACAAATTATATAGGAATGGATGGGATGATTTATCGAGATTACCGTTTCCCCCCTTTTTGGGATGATAGAATTGAAGGAAGTTATAATAATAAGCTGACACGTGTAATGTAGAATCAGGCGCTCAAAATCTTTAATTGGACTTTTTTATTAATTAATTTAAAATTGTATCACAGGAGTAATTACTCTGAAATTAAGTACAAATTAAGCTTAATTTTTTTAATTTTACTGTTTTAAGCTACCTAAGTATAAAATTAGCATTAGATATTAAATTGGGTTCATGTGATTAACTTGAACTGCGTGTCTGTAAACAGAAAAAGAGACAACAACAGAAGGAAAAAATGAAGATTCTTCAAGAACTGATTCCAAATTGCAACAAGGCAACATTTCACTTCTTCATTTTCATACATGTATAGTTTTCCAACTTATTCTAAAGTAATATATTCATTCCTATATAATATATCAATTCTATTTATGTTGAAATTAATATATAAAACATTGTACTTGAAGGTTTTGCTATGAAGCCAAAGTCAGAGGAGATTGATGTAAAAGAGGAAATAGAGAATGGTAGTTCTAGTAGTGCCTGCAGGCCTATAAGTTCAACTATTGCAACAAATTTAGATGTGAAGAATGAATTGGCATTGTCTACGAATGAGCAGAAATTATTGAGGGAAATAACTATTAAAGAAAAGATAAATTGTCCTCTAATATTAAATATTATCCAAGACAACTATCAAGCAGGGATAGCTCAAGCATTTCTTGCATCATGTTTTACAAGTTCTGTCAAACCTCAACCAAAAACCCATGGCCGATTGGCTGCTTTATCAAAAAAGCCTAAAAGCTGCTGGAACCACCCATGTTGGAAAAGAAAAGCATCTTAATTATAGCAAACCAAAGACTAGTTGCCAATTTTACACTAATTGGACAAGCTAATGGCATAAATGACCACGACGACAGCGCATATAACATTGTTAGGATTTTTACTTTTAGACTTCAATGGTGATTAGGATGCATATAACTGCTAGAAAACTAAAGTCTAAGAAAATCTAAACAGAACACAAAGCTCAAAAGCAGCAAAGCATAAACGAGATCAGAGATGTAAGGTAACCCAGCAGAGGAGAACAGGTGAGGGACTATCTAAGGTATAATTAAGCAAAGTGTTTTCAAACACTTTATTTCTCTTCAAACATGGGGATTATTTATCTATCATTCTTATAGTCTAATTGGAAGAAAGTCAATAGTTGAGTTACTGTACACCAGTTGTTAAAAGTTAAACTCTCATGTAGAGCTTGTTCCCTGCAAGAGATTTGAGAAGAGCAGATGTAGGATTACCTATTTACAACAAGTCAAACTACTAATGAACTCTTGTGGGTTCTCTATTTTCTACTAATGCAGTTTTTTATCATTTTACAATATTGGGGTATGCTTGTAATAGATTTTGACAGAAGATTTTATTTTTTAAATCCCCATCTTTGTTTCAGAGGATTTTAGAGGTGTATTTCAAATTCCACCATAATCTAAACTTTCTCAATGTCATTAGAATTTCTAAACTTGTGAAATAGAAATGAGCTTATCAAATTGGGACACATGAAATAGCATTTTATGCAATTGTTTACCATCTTGTTAAATACAGTTGTATTAACATCATTTTGACAGAAAATCATATTAACCTAAAAACATAGCACTAATTAAGTCTCCAATAATGAAGTTCTTGGGCCATCAACAATCATGAACATACAATGATACAAATCTACATTTATAATATTCCTCACACAAGCATATTATCAAACACCTTGAGTGCTTCAAACACCAATATATATACACTATACATACACCATTAATATACATACACAAATACATCTCCTAATATACACCTAATATACACCATTAACATACGTATAATATACACATTAACATATATATACAATATAAACAGATTAAATGACGTACTCTCTCTCTCTCTCTCTCTCTATATATATATATATACGTACCTCTACAGCAGTGGGAGTGACGGAGGGAGTTGGGCGAAGGTGAAGGCGACGGCAACGGTGTCGGCGACGACGACGACAACGACAACAGCACGCAGGAGAGGGAGCGTCGGCGGCGCAAGGAGAGAGAGGGAGGGAGGCGCCGGTGACGGCGACGCCGCGAGGAAGGAATCCGACGGCGACGCCGCGAGGACGGAAGCGACGGCGGGACTGTTGAAACGCGTTAATGTTTGGGGGAGGGAGAAACCAAGCTTCGATTTTACAGAGGGAAGGTTGGAGGAGAAAACGCGTTTAATTTGTTTGGGGGAGGGAGAGCTTCGACGTACAGAAATTAAACGCGCGCGTACAATATATGAATTGATTTTGGGGATTTAGGTTTTGAGATTGGAGAGAACCGCTCTATAAGCTCTTCTTGCAATGCGGTTCTCAACCGCTCTCTAAGTTTTTTTTTTTTTTTAAAAAAAACCGCTCTCCAAGTGCTAAATTGGAGAGCTTTTCGAAAAAAGAGCTCTCCAAGTGCTATCTTGGAGAGCTTTTCCATACAAGAGCTCTCCAAGTGCAGCTCTCCAAAGCCAAATGTGTAGTAGTGTTTTAATAGTATCTGAAAAGAAAAGGAGGTAAATTTTAAAGTGATATTTTCCCTTTTATATTCAAATAAAAGTTGGGCTCAAAATTTTGCCTTGACAATTGGGCTTGGACTTAAATTGGAAAAAAAAAAATTAAAATCTCAAAGCTGAGTCATATTCTCAATAGAATATGAGTTAAAGACAAAGTGGAGAAATGACTGAAAATTTAATTGTATAATACTTGGGGAAGTAATATATTACAACATTATCAATCTAAATCCATAAGGGAAAGAATTTATTAGCATCCTCCTCCAACATTGTCTTTCTAATAGCATGTCTGGCACAAGCAATTATGCATTCATTTTTGCATTCTTCATGGCTGAAAAGCTTAATTTGTGTGCAATCAAAGTAACATTCCGTCATACAATGTGCATTTCTGTGTCTCTCAGACGCCGCTTCTGTTGCAGGCACCACTACTATCGCCACCACAAGAGCCACCACGAGAGGAGCAGTGATCAACCCATTCCTTGCCATTGTGTTAATTATATTGAAATGATGAAGTATAATATAGCAAGTTAATGAATAAGAATTGTGAAGACTAGTTTTTAATAGTCACGTCTTTTGGGAATCATGTATATTGTTTTTACTAGTCACGACTTTAAATATGAAGAGGTGTGAGGATTTAATTTTTTAGTTTGTGAATGGTTGCAAGTGGAGGGACACGAGGTTTAGAATATTAATTACCCTTTTGTTTATATATATAGATTTTAGAATACTAATATAATTAATTATAGGATATTATCTTTTATTATTATGAAAAGTGCTGGATTCCATTAATTTTTAAGGGATAAAAATGTTATGGTAATACTATGCAAATTATGCAGTTTTTGTTATTTTTTTTAATTATTATTTAGAAACAATGTTTGTTATTAAATACTAAAAAAAAATAGCATTGATGACACTTTCACGGAATTTCAAAATCCCATATTCTAATGTATTAATGATTTCTAAAATTGTTTTCAACTGATTAAATCTGTTCAAATTATTTTTATCTAGTTTTTTTACACTCTTATCACTTTTCTACACTCTCACCACTTTCTTTATTTGAATGCATGGCTAAGATAAAGATCATATTTTTTTATCAACGGCTATGCTGGATGCACATGGATTGTGTGTGCACTGATACAGAAAAATAAATAAAGTATTGAATGGAAAAAAAAAATTGATATCAGAACTTAGAAATTCAAGAAAACAACAAAAACTAAATAAGAAACCTTCCATTCTAATTTGAGTGGTTTACCTTGATTATAGCATGCAAAACAAAATTAAATATACTATATTGTATCACCTCAAGAACTTGTACCAGATTAATTGATGCACAACAAATGCCATCAATCAGTATAACGCGAACAAGAAAAAGAACGTATATGCCGTTCAATTGCCAAGAGATATAAATCTCATTAATCTTAATAATTAATTGTCCAAAAATGACTATCTAACAAAGCCCTACATGGGATTTAAATAGTGTAATTAACCTTCAATCGTGCTAGGCTTTCCAAATGCTGCTAAACTAATAAAGGAAGAAAACAATAAACTTGAAAGTTGGAACTAATTTATTAAGCAATTAAAGGAAATTGAATAATTTGTAGTATGGAAATAAATCTTCAAATATTGGTATAGACTCCAATAATTGTGTTTTCCGGTCAAAGTCTCCAAATATGAAATGGTCGATGGATCTGCATCATTAACACAACCCAGCAAGTGCTTCTTGGCGTGCCAATGAACGACTTCAAAATCGTTGATTTTTATCTTTTCTTTTTTTTGTCAGCAAAACAAATTTATTGAAATAGGAGTAAAAGGTCCGGGGTACTCCACCCAACACGCAAGAATACAAACATCTAATTCCCTGCCCTGCAAGAGAGAACCTATAACCTCCAATGCAACACAACTGTACAATCTAATACAAATAAGATCAACATTAGGAATCTGATTTTTAAAGATGATATTGTTCCTAGACTTGCCCACAAGTAAATCTCAGTACCTTTGATTTCCCCAATGGGGACAGCGCTTCTAGAAGATCTTCCCCGTTGTTGACCCGATGGGCCACCCACACGGGCCCCGTCTCCAACAACAAAAGAGCAAGTCCTTGGCTTATTATAGAAGCACAAATGGGTATATTAATTATGTTACCTTTGAATTTAAGGAGCTGAGAAACCCAGCCATCAACTTTGGGAAAGGAAAATATGTTGAATTTGTGATTTCCCTCATATATCAAGTATTATTACACGTTATCTATGACAAGCCAACATCCATCTTCTTGGCAAATACCCGACGTCCCCTGAAGAAGAGGTTCAAGTATGTACGCCCCTAATGGAATGCCGGAAATCACATCAGTTACAAGCTAGCTTTGAATTTGGGGCAAAAGCTTGTAATTGTTGTGAATCCCGGCAATCCATCAGGACCTACATACCTGAACCTCTTCTTAAGAGGATATCAGATATTTGCAAATTAAGAAGCTGGTTGTTGGCTTGCCATGGACAACTCGTACGAATACTTCATTTATGATCGATGGTCGAAATCACATTTTCATACGTACCCTTCAGAAGTTGATGGCGGCTTAGATCCTTAAAAATCCAAGATAACATGCCCATCTGTACGTGCTTCGATCGATAAGGCTTGCTCTTTACTCGTTGAACACGGGCCTGAAAGTGACCGATCAGGTCAAGAACAGGGAAGTTCTTCGAGATGCGCTGTCCGAAGAGCTAGGAGCAACCACCACCTTGCCGGAAACTGGAGAGAGAGCGAGAAGATCGAGGTGGGAGATCAGAAACGTGTTTTCTGAGAGGAAGAAAATTTAAGAAGATGTAGACGAAGTTTGTTGTGTGAGGAATGGGTGTATGCACATGGCTATTTATAGAGTTAGTGTATGCAAAACCATGTGCTCATTAGTCTTCCTGTGGGCTGTTAAAAGATGGGCGGATTTGTCCTTTCCTCCCCCACAAATTAACTTTTTCTTTTATTATAATTCTGGATCATCCACAAATGAACTTTTAATGTATATCCAATCACATGGGCAAAACCTTATATATTTGATGTATATATAGTGCAATTCAAATGTATTTTTAAATGATATTAGTTTGCATGTAGTATTAATTATATAGATTTTGGAAGCCTAGTTTTTAATAGTCACGTCTTTTAGGGATCATGTATAATGTTTTTACTAGTCATGGCTTTATGAAGAGGTGTGAGGTTTTAATTTTTTTAGTTTGTGAAAGGTTGCATTGATTAAGTGGAGGGACACACAAGATTTAGAATATTATCTTTTTGTTTATATAGATTTAGAATATTAATAT
This sequence comes from Galeopsis tetrahit, assembly GCA_963675135.1. Lineage (NCBI taxonomy): Eukaryota > Viridiplantae > Streptophyta > Magnoliopsida > Lamiales > Lamiaceae > Galeopsis > Galeopsis tetrahit. The sequence goes on along the minus strand of CAVLYN010000285.1, from coordinate 96,096 downwards.
AATCTATTATTATAATTATCAGGGCGGACCCAGGATTGACAGTGAGGGGGCCAGAATATTGTTAAAATATTTCATATTTATATCATTATTCACAATTAAATATATCAAAATACATAAATTGACGGGTGAAATTAATAAATAATTAAGAGATTTTTTTTTTGAACGGCAAACAAACATATATTATTGCAGTACCAGAGGTACTGAAAAACAATACAAATAGAAGGTTACATATAGAATTTCAGAATGAAGTACACCACCACCAAGAGCACGCAATCTTTGTTATACAACACAATTAAGAGAGTTTTTAAAACTTGGCAAGCACCAATTTATTTATATTTTAGGAACACAAGCATCAATTTAGAGGGATGGAGGGCAGTTTTATCAAGTTCTTCTCTATGAAGTTGATGCTAATTGGAAAGGCATGGAATTCCAATTCTAATTCCTGCACAGCATGGGGACTGTAACACAAGGGACCGCAACCAAGAGATTCGCACACTGCCTGCACGCACGCGCCATCCGTAAAATTTGAAAATTAATTAATGTTGCTAACATTTTTTAATTGGGGGATTTACTTACCGCTGCTGATAGCCGGAGTTATGCGTCCATGGTACTTCCACACTGCCTGCCGTTACAACATCAATAACAGAAATTAATAAATTAAATAAGTCCTTGCCTGGCCTGACCCATTTCCTAATTTTCTATTAATTTAAAAAATTATTTGTGAATATATATACCTGAAGCTGGATCTTCTTGAGAGGATATTGGCTTGTCATAGATAACACGTAGTATATATGAAGAGTAGTAGATGTATGAAGGTCGAAACCAGATTTAAGAAAGCGAGAAGAAGATGAAGATTAGAGAGAGCGAGAAGATCGAGGAAGAAGATTTAAGAAAGAGAGAAATTAATAAAATAAAATGGGGAAGTTGCTTTCTCCATCTCTCTGTGTATGTAAGAAGATGAAGATGAAGTTTGTTGTGTGAGGAATGGGTGTATGCACATGGCTATTTATACACTTAGCTGGATCATTAGTCTTTCATCTTGTGGGCTGTAAAAGATATATGGGCGGATTTGTCCTTTCCTCCCCCACAAATGAACTTTTTCTTTTATTATTTCTGGATCCTCAATAAAAGAACTTTTAATGAATATCCAATCACATGGGCAAAACATATGAGATGTATAGTGCAATTCAAATGTATTTTTAAATGATATTAATTATTTTTTTATTAGATATTAGTTTGCATGTAGTATTAATTAAATATTTTTGCTGAAAAATGACTCAAATCAAATGAGGAAGGACTTTTTAATGGAAACAATTACGTTTTCTTTATCTCACAACAATTTTACTTTTTAATGGAAACAATTACTGAACGAGGGACCGCAACCAAGAGGTTCGCACACTGCCTGCACGCACCATCCGTAAAATTAGAAAATTTAATTGGACAGAAAATATATATATATATATATACCTGAAGCTGGATCTTCTTGAGAGGACGTTGGCTTGTCATAGAGAACAATGGGCCCGATTTTTTCCTGTGGGCTGTTAAGGTGGGCGGATTTGCATGCCTTTTCCTTCCCCATAAAGAAACCCTTTTTTTTCTTTTATGGTTTTCTCATATATAAATGAACATTTAATAGTTGTACAATGCAATTCAAATGTTTATATTTTTTAAAATGGTATTAGCTTTAATTGTTTTCACTAAAATTTGACTCAAGTTTATATTCATACTGAGCTAAAGTTGATTTTACTTGCACGCACGCGCATATTAAAAAAATTGTTTTGCACGCATCGTTCTCGAAATACGTTTCGTTTATTTTATTATATTATTATACACTTGATTTTACTTGCACGCACGCATATTAATTAAAAAAATCTAATAATAAAATACACGATAAAATATGAAATTTAAAGCATGCATGTAAATCTAATCCCCGTTTTCATCCAAAATTATTTTTTTATTAAAAAAAACACCAAAATTTGGACAGAATATATATATATATACCTGAAGCTGGAACTTCTTGAGAGGACGTTGGCTTGTCATAGATAACACGTATGAAAGCAGGTTCATATTTATATGAGAGAGAGTGAGAAGACCGAGGTAGAGGGGGAGCAAATTGGAAAGACAGGGGAAGATGGAGAATGTTTTTTGAGAGGAAAGAAAGATGAAGATGGAGATGAAGATGAAGAGTGTGACCAATTTATAACGTCACTTCCCTAAACAAAACCATGGCCCCGATCTTTTTCCTGTGGGCTGTTAAGGTGGGCGGATTTGCCTTTTCCTCCCCCATAAGGAAACCGGCCCTTTATTTTTTTTAATTTTTTTTTTAATGTTTTCTCATAAATGAACTTTTAATATATATATACAATCACATAGGCAAAAACTTGTATTAATAGTTGTACAATGCAATTCAAATGTTTATATTTTTTAAATGGTACTCCCTCCGTCTCAACTTAACTTTCATACTTACTGTTCACCTCATTTTTAAAAAATATTTTAATAAATAGAATTTTGAGATATAATTTTAGAAAAAAATAAATAAGTGAGTTGACTTGTGTGTATGTATGTACCATAAAAGTAATAACATTAAATATAATATTTTCGATATTGTATGGGTAGAGTTTCTAAAGGACCGAAAAAGTAGGTATGAAAGTTAAACTGGGACGGAGGGAGTATTAGTTTAATTTTTTCACTAAAAATTGACTCAAGTTTATATTCATACTGGTCTAAACAGCGGGGGAATTTTTTTTTTTCAGGACCGCAACTTAGGGGGGTTTGCAAAAAGAGGACCATAACTTTACGGGCTGGCAAAATTAGGCCTGTAACTTCTTTTTTGCGCAATTTCAGGCCAAATTAGCCCAATCAATCCAATTTCGGGCTGATTGAGGCCCATTTTTCGGGCCAAACTTATTTACGGCAAAAAGATGACTGTAACTTTTTTTTTATGCAATTTTAGGCCCAATATAAATATATAATTTTTAAAATCTACTCTAGTTTATATTCTCTTCCTCAATTAGATCCCTTAATTTGGCTCTGATTTCGTCAAACATCTTTTCCGATTTCGAATCCTCATTTGAGAAGACCTTTCTATTCCTAGCATTCCAAATATACCACACAGTCAAACTCCATATACATTCCAAAATGAATCTCTTACGCTTGGGCCCGAGGATGCCGCAGAACTGATGAAAGTGTGCTGCAGGGATGGGCTGGAAAGGCGAGCTACTGTTGAACCAGGAATTGTGAAGTCTCCATATAGTTCTGGATAGGCTGCAATAAAAAAACAAATGTTGATAATTTTCCTCGGCTGCTCCGCATAGAACACATGATGGACATGTCCTCTCCGTTTCTCAAGATGTTTCGCTTATGCAATTCGCTTCAGGTGGCAATTAAACCTTCCTCTGATCACCTTCCAAGCTAAACCTGAATACTTAGAGGGGGTCATTTTATTCCAGATTATCCTAAGGGTACTTGTCTATGCATCCTCCTGGAGAGATTGAGTTTGTGCATCGATTATTTGTCCCCCGTAGGCCGATTTAGAGCTGTATATGCCGTCTCTGGTTAGCTTCATCGCCATGAGTCAAGGGATGAAGCATGTAATTGAATGGACTCGAGTGAGCGGTAAAGCTCATTAACGAGTGTTTCTTCCCAAGAAAACAAATCCCTTCTCCACGGAATATTCCAGGTCCAGGTGTTGTTTACCCACTCGCCAGAATCGCTAATCCTTGCCTCGTTGTTAGAGCAGATTGTGAAGAGCCTAGGATAGCGGTCTTTTAAGGCTGGCTCGTCCGACCATCGATCGTCATGAAGAAACTCCAACAAGAGCTCGAACAAGTTGTCGGGAAAGACCAAACTGTGGACGAATCACACCTCGATAAGCTCGATTACTTGAACATGGTCGTGAAGGAAACGTTCAGACTCCACCCACCTGGCCCGTTATTGATCCATCAATCCATGGACGATTGCAAGATCGATAAGTACAACGTACCCAAAGGATCGTGGATCTTTTTGAACATCTGGGCTATTGGGAAAGATCCAATCGTGTGGGATGATCATGAAAAGTTTGTACCAGAGAGGTTCAGCTCCTACCCTTCGGGTCTGGAAGGAGAGGGTGCCCCGGATTGCAGTTGGGGCTCATGTTCGTCCGATTGGTGGTGGCGCAATTGGTGCATTGCTTCGATTGGGAGCTTCCCGACGGCATGTTGCCTAAAGATTTGGATATGGCGGAGCACTTTGGTTTAGTGATGGGTAGAAATGTGCCTCTCATGGCTATTCCAACTTATAGACTACATAAATGAATACCAAATGCGATCAAATCGCTAAGCGTAGATTATTAATGTATTTACTGTCACATGTCGTCTAATTTCTAAGTTAGTGTGCATGTGTATGCACGCGTGTTAATATATAAATTCTACGTCTCATCACACGTGTAAGTTCCTAACTGCTCCCATATCGTGGCGATCGAGTCGAGCTCAAAAAAAAAAAAAAGTAATTCCAAGGGGCCATTTATTGATATTTTCGGTTTTTTTACAATTATCGTAAAAATATTCTTCTTTCTAATTTTGATATCGGAACCACGGAAATTGAACGGATCAAAGATATATCAGAGATATTTTCTACATTTTAAATTAAAATTCGAATAACATATTGTATTTAATTAACTATCATCACGTTTTAGTTTAAGTTATTGTCACGTAATTCTAAAGAGTTAGGAACTTTACTCTGACTTCAAATGAGCATCCACTAGTGGACGATGAAATTGATCATCCAAATTAGTCGATGACTAGCTGAATAGACTTTAAAAAAAAAAGTTATTGTCACATTTTTTATATAAAGAACTACTCCCTCCGTTCCATGATTATTTGCACACTTTCCTAAACGGGCATCCCAACATTATTTGCACACTCTAAAAAACGAAATAACTCACATAGTAATTTTTATCAATACTCCTTTATTTTACTTGGGTCCACAATTTAACTCAATTTATAACTTTAGTCAAATCTCCACACACTTTAGTCAATGAATTATCAATAATACCCCTCCTTTATTTTACCATACACATCACTATATTCAATTTTCTTAATTTTCGTGTCGGTCAAACCATGCACAAAATCTTGGGACGGAGAGAGTAATATTGTTCGCGTTTCAGTTAAATCCAGCTTGAGGACATGTTGATATGCCTTGAATCACACACTTCGCTGAGTTAGTCGGGGGTCTCGCTGCCCGGTAAAATCCGTTCTCCTCTCTGCCCGTGGACGTAGCCAATTCATTGGTGAACCACGTAAATCACTTGTCTTCTTTACGTTTCTTGTTCATGCTCTATAATCCTATTCTGTCACAACAAACTGGTATCAAGAGCCTGGTCGTTTCGATCAAGTTTTTTTTTCCGCACTGTTAGGGTTTTTTGGAGCAAATCGAGAATGTCTGCTTTCAACGTAAAGGTTGACAAATTCACCGGGAGAAATAGTTTTGGCCTATGGCAAATAAAGATGCGATCTCTGCTGAAGCAGCAGGGTTTGTGGGCGCCGCTATCAGGAAAACCTAAATCTGAGGATGTAACTGAAGAAGAGTGGAATACCCTAGAAGAAAAGGCCCACTCGACTATCATGATATGTCTGTCTGACGATGTTATCATCGAGGTTGCGGATCAGGAAACTGCCGATGGTCTCTGGAAGAAGTTAGAGAGTCTCTACATGACGAAGTCTCTAACCAACAAATTGCTTCTGAAGCAACGTCTGTTCCGTTTACGCATGCAGGAAGGTACATCTCTTCGGGATCATCTAAATAAATTAAATAAAATTTTACTAGATTTGCGTAATATTGATGTTAAAGTAGAAGATGAGGACGCTGCTTTAATTCTGTTAGTATCTTTGCCTGAATCGTATGAGAATTTTGTTGAATCGTTCATTACTGGGAAAGATACTCTGTCTCTGGAAGATGTTCGATCTTCTCTCCACAGCAGAGAAGACCGTCAACAGGCAACTGGCTCGGCCACAGAAAATCAGGCATCGGGGTTGTATGTTACGGGTAAGGGACAAAAGAAATCTGGGAAGAAAACTGGGAAGCCGAATCAGAAAGGTTCAAAAGGTCCTAAACCCGATGACATCTGCAATTACTGTAAAGAACCAGGGCACTGGAAGAATGATTGTCCTAAGAAGAAGAGGAACCAGGAGAAGAAAGATGGTGTCGGCGGTTCTGCAGCTGTTGCAGAAACTGATACAAATTCTGAATATGATCTGGCCTTGGTTGCAGCTGGATAGTCACATCGTAATGATGTGTGGGTTTTTGATTCTGCGGCATCATACCACATTTGTCCTAACAGGGAGTTCTTCTCGACCTATGAGCAGATAGATGGAGGAAATGTTACCATGGCTAACAGTGCTGCCTGCAAGGTGGTTGGGATTGGCTCAGTCAGGATACGGACACATGAGGGGGTATTCTGCACCTTGAATGAAGTCAGGCATGTTCCACAGATGACAAAGAATCTGATATCATTGAGTCTCCTTGACAGCAAGGGTTTCAGTTTCAAAGGTGAAGGTGGAGTTATGTATGTTTGTCAAGGTTCAAAGGTGGTTCTAACAGGCTTGAAACGTGGTACCTTATATTATCTGCGAGGTTCCACTGTGACAGGTTCTGCTAATGTTGCATCATCTGAGGTTCAGCCCATGGATATGACCAGGTTGTGGCATATGAGGCTCGGTCATATGGGAGAAAGAGGGATGCAGATTTTGTCAAAGCGGGATCTTCTTTCTGGGCATAAAGTGCAGAGTCTTGAATTCTGCGAACATTGTGTATTTGGGAAGCTTCATCGCAGCAAGTTCCCAAAGAAGGCAGTTCATCAGACCAAGGGGACTCTTGACTACATTCATATGGATTGTTGGGGTCCGTCACGTGTTGAGTCTATTGGAGGCCACAGATATTTTGTGTCTATGATTGATGACTACTCAAGGATGACTTGGGTAATTATGATGAAACACAAAAGTGAAGCTTTCAATAAATTCAAGCAGTGGAAGGCATTGGTAGAAAATCAGACTGGGAAGAAGATCAAGAGACTGCGAACTGATAATGGCCTAGAGTTCTGTTCGTCTGAGTTCAATGAGTTCTGCAAGGATACAGGGATTGCTCGACACCACACTATCCGACATACACCGCAGCAGAATGGTGTGGCAGAGCGCATGAATCAGACATTGCTGGAGAGAGCGAGATGCATGCTCTCGAATGCTGGTTTGGCTAGAAAGTTCTGGGCAGAAGCAGTAAACACGGCGTGTTATCTGATCAACCGTGGTCCACACACTGGCATTGATTGCCAGACACCTTATGAGGTATGGTCTAATAAACTTGCAGATTATTCTTTGTTGAAGGTTTTTGGCTGTACTGTTTACTATCATGTTAGTGAGGGTAAATTAGAACCAAGAGCTAAGAAGGGTATATTTGTTGGTTTCGGGGATGGAGTTAAGGGATATAGAATCTGGTCACCTTCAGAGAATAGAGTTATATTCAGTAGGAATGTGATTTTTGATGAGAATTCTATGCTTAACCCCATTGTGAAGTCTGTTTGTACAGAAAATTGTAGTAATGTTAAACAGGTGGAGCTGCAAGTCACTCTCGATGAGAGTAAATCACAACTCCAAGGTGGAGAAGATCAACATACTACTACTGCTGAAAGTACAAGTTCTGATGTTCATCCAGAAGCTCGCCAGACAAGCATAGCTGTTGATAGAGCTAGGAGAACAGGCGTGAAGCCTCCTGTGCGGTACGGTTTTGAGGATATGGTGACTTATGCATTACAAGTCGCTGACGAGGTGGAAGAGGAAGAACCATCTGCAGGTGAACCATTCACCTACAGAGAGGCTGTTTCATGCAGTAAGTCGGCCAAATGGCTCGCTGCAATGGGAGAAGAGATGGAATCACTTGCCAAGAATGAGACTTGGGAGCTAGTCAAACGGCCTAAGGAGAGGAAGATTGTTACTTGCAAATGGATATTCAAGAGGAAGGAAGAAACCACACCTGGTGAGGGTGTGAGATACAAAGCTCGGCTAGTTGCAAGAGGGTTCACACAGAAGGAGGGGGTTGATTATAATGAGATATTCTCACCAGTGGTCAGACACACTTCCATCAAAGTGTTACTAGCAATGGTGGCACATCAGGATTTAGAACTTGAGCAACTAGATGTGAAGACAACTTTTCTACATGGAAAGCTTGAAGATGATATCTATATGACTCAGCCAGAGGGGTTCCAGGTTCCGGGGAAGAAAGATTATGTTTGCAAGTTGATGAGGTCTCTATATGGGCTAAAGCAGTCTTCAAGGCAGTGGTATAAGAGGTTTGATAGTTACATGATCCAGTTGAGATACAACAGGAGTCCGTATGATTGTTGTGTGTATCACAATAAAGCTGATGATGGTTCCATGATCTATCTCGTCCTGTATGTGGATGATATGCTCATAGCTGCGAAGTCCAAGTCTGATATTCAGAAGTTGAAGGATCTGCTCAGTGCTGAGTTCGATATGAAGGATTTGGGTGCTGCCAAGAAAATTTTGGGAATGGAGATATATAGGGAAAGAGAGAAGAAGAAGCTTTTCTTGTCACAGAAGAGTTACATTCAGAAGATCTTGTCTAGATTTGGCATGTCTACCGCCAAACCTATTGATACTCCAAGTGCTACAAATATTCACTTGTCCACTGATTATGCACCAAAAACTGTAGCTGAGCAGGTGTACATGTCTCGAGTCCCATACTCTAATGCAGTAGGGAGTTTGATGTATGCTATGGTCTGCACTAGACCAGATCTTGCACATGCTGTTAGTGTTGTCAGCAGGTTCATGGGACAACCTGGAAAGGAGCATTGGCAAGCTGTGAAGAGGATTTTTCGTTATCTCAGAGGTACGTCTGATGTTGGTCTCATTTATGGAGGTGATGCTCACGTTTCTGTGACTGGTTATTCTGATTCTGACTATGCTGGAGATGTTGATAGTAGAAGATCTATGACTGGTTATGTTTTCACTCTTTGTGGTTATGTTGTTAGTTGGAAGGCAACTCTGCAGGCTACAGTCACTTTGTCTACAACTGAAGCAGAGTATATGGCACTGACAGAAGCTGCTAAAGAGGGAGTTTGGTTGAAAGGGCTTGTAGGTGATCTTGGTTTACATCGTGATCAAGTTATTGTATTCTGTGACAGTCTGAGTGCAATCTGTTTGACCAAGGATCAGGTCCATCATGAGAGGACCAAGCATATTGATGTGAGGTATCATTTTCTGAGGAATGAGCAGAGAATCAAGGTGATGAAAGTAGGTACTGCTGATAATCCTGCTGACATGTTCACCAAGCCGGTCCCACATAGCAAGTTTCGACATTGTTTGAACTAGTTAAATGTTACAAGCTGTTAGTTGCCCAAGGAGGGCAAATCTGAGGCAGAAAGGAGGAGTCTGTTCATCTGGCATTGTAATGATGCATCTGCAAGGAAGATTCAAGTCAAGGTGGAGATTTGTTGATATGCCTTGAATCACACACTTCGCTGAGACGCCCCCGGCCCAACAGTATGCAGTATTGGGCTTTAAGCCCAAATTCGGTGTTTTATCTCAGTGCTATATATATGGTCTTTGAGATCTGTAATCTGTAACCCTAATTTGATAATAAAATCCGTTCTCCTCTCTGCCCGTGGACGTAGCCAATTCATTGTTGAACCACGTAAATCACTTGTCTTCTTTACGTTTCTTGTTCATGCTCTATAATCCTATTCTGTCACAACAGGACAATTTTGTAATTTATGGAAACAGTGTAGATCCAAAGTCAACTCTCCTCATCTTTCCTGCTTTCAACTTCACTGAAGAAGGAAGCCATTGATGAACTTCAAAATCCAAGCAAAAACAGAGAAATATGGCGCCATGGTTTTGGATTTCAGTTTCTGCAATCATATTCATTTGGTTCCTTCAGCAGCTGAAGAAGCAGAAGAATCTGCCTCCTGGCCCAATCGCTCTTCCAATTGTGGGCCATTTGCACCTATTGGGGAAGAATCTCCACCATGATCTGCACCGATTATCCAAAAAACACGGCCCGATCATGTACCTCCGTTTAGGCTTCGTCCCCGCCGTCGTATCGTCGCCGGAGGCAGCAGAGCTCGTTCTCAAAACTCACGATCTCGTTTTCGCCGGAAGGCCACATCATCAAGCCGCGAAGTACCTCAGCTACGATCAGAGAGATATCGTCTTCGCTCCGTACGGTGCGTATTGGCGAAACATGCGGAAATTGTGCACTCTGGAACTGTTAAGCAGTCTCAAAATCAATCAATTTCGGGATATGAGACGGGCGGAATTAGGGCATTTGGTTGATTCGCTCCGGCGATCTGGTGAGAAAGGGGAAATTGTGGATCTCGGCGCTAGGGTTTCGGGTTCGATTGGGGATATGATGTGTTTGATGGTGTTTGGGCGGAAGTTTGTTGATACGGATTTGGATGAGAAGGGGTTTAAAGGTGTGATTGAGGAGATGTTGCAGGTCGGTGGGACGCCGAATTTCGGTGACTTTTTTCCGTTCATGGCGGCGTTTGATCTTCAGGGGCTGGATCGGCGGATGAAGAAACTTAGTGAAACTTTTGATGGATTTCTGGAGAGGATTATTGATGATCATGTTCGTGATAAGGAAGAGAAGAAACAGAGTCAGGATTTTGTGGATACGATAATGGCTGTTTTGGATTCTGGAGAAGCTGGATTTGAATTCGATCGCCGCCATGTCAAGGCTGTACTCCTGGTAATTCATTTTTGTCTGCCCACCAGGTGTTTGTTGATTTGCCTAAATGAGTATTTAAACATTATGTGACGTACTATAAGCATTATGTTAGTATTGTTGGGTGTGAGTAGTGGGACTTTTATCTTTTACTCTCTTTAGTCCAAGATTTCTTTCACACGTGAAGTGATACACAAAATAAGAAAAATGAATTTAGTGGGGATTTTGAAGGATAATTTTGTAAATTTTTATGTACTCCCTTCGTTTTGTAATTATTTTCACACTTTCCTTTTTAAAACGTGTTACAGTTACTTTGACACTCTTAAAATGGAATCCACTTTATAAAGGGTTTACATTTTAAGGGTGTGAAAGTTATTGTGGAACGTCCCCAAAAAGAAAAGTGTGAAAGTAATACTCCCTCCGTCCCTGAAAAAGCTTGCGTTGCTTTTTGGGTACGGAGTTTATGAAAAAAGTGTAATGATTAGAGTGTTGATGGATAATTTTGTAAACTTTTATATATAAAGTAGTTGAATTAAGTGTATGGTGGGACCAAAAGTAATGTCATGAAGGATAAATATGTGTATATTATGAGGGTGAAAATTGTGATGATTGTTTCCATTTATGGGTATACAAACTTTTGAGGGAAAAACTAAAAAAAGAAAGTATGAAAACTTTTCAGAGAATGAGAGAGAAGGAGGGAGTATGTGTTATTCTGATGTTAATTGATATAAACACTAATTTGAACAAAGTTTGAACAAAATGGGATTCTTTTCCTCTTTTCTAGGATATGCTTACAACAGGATTGGATTCTTCTTCAGTAGCAGTAGAATGGACACTTTCAGAACTCATTAGGCACCCAAAAGTCATGAAGAAACTCCAAAAGGAACTTGAAGAAGTAGTCGGTTTGGACCAAAACGTGGACGAATCACACCTCGATAAACTCGAATACTTAAACTTGGTTGTGAAAGAAACACTCAGGCTCCACCCTCCGGCTCCATTGCCGCTCCACCGATCCTTGGAAGATTGCACGGTCGGTGAATACCACGTACCAAAAGGATCTTGGATCTTTGTGAACATATGGTCAATAGGCAGAGATCCTAACAAATGGGACAATCCTGAAAAGTTCTTACCCGAGCGGTTTGTTGGGAGTAATGTAGACTTATTGGGTCAAAATTTTCAGCTCATACCGTTCGGGTCTGGGAGAAGGGGGTGCCCGGGAATGCAGTTGGCGCTCACGGTGGTTCAGCTCGTGGTGGCGCAAATCGTGCATTGCTTTGAGTGGGAGCTTCCCGACGGCGTGTTGCCTGCTGATTTGGATATGACGGAGCGCTTTGGAATGGTGACTAGTAAAGGTATGCCTCTCATGGCAATTCCAACTTATAGGCTATGTAAATGATACCACGTTGGAATCATATATTCATTCATATATGTGAAATGGTTCATGTAATTTAGATTCTTTTGTTTGTAATTTCATTTGTGGAAATATTGTATGAATATGGTGTGGCAAATACTTGTGTCCACCTGTTGCATCAGGGTACAACCGTACAACTTAAGTGCATTTTTAAATCATATAACGTTTATTTCTAATTTTTTTTATGGAAGTTAAATACCCATCCTTTTTTTTTCCACTGATTTCAATTTTATTAATAGTATAGATAAGTATATGTATATGGTGATCGAGGATTCGACAAGCTGATTCGACCCATCAAGTCCTACATTAATTGATAAGTGAGGTGGGTTATGGATAGAATCCAGCCGGGTGAATAGGCAAAGGAAGAGTTTTATTATTATATACCAAACCACAATGGACACACAAATATATCAAACCATAGAGCATGTGCATAAATAAAAAAAGGTTTTAAAAATCAATGGAGGGCCCATGCACCCCCTGGGCCCTACATAGCTCTTCCCTCTGCGGCAAGGTGCTGTCCTAAGCGATGATCATACATTAATGGAGAGGGGGTTGTGAATGGGATCTGGCCCGCCAGATACTTTTTTTAGTGATGATCCTGCATTAATTGATAAGTGAGGGGGCTTAAAGATAGGACTCGCGTGATGTATAGGATTCGGTCCGCTAGGTGCTGTCCTTAGCGATGATCCTGCATTAGTTGATAAGTGAGGTGGCTTAAAGATAGGACTAGCGTGATGCATAGGATTCGGTCCGCTAGGTGATGTCCTTAGCGATGATCCTGCATTAGTTGATAAGTGAGGTGGCTTAAAGATAGGACTCGCGTGATGTATAGGATTCGGTCCGCTAGGTGCTGTCCTTAGCGATGATCCTGCATTAGTTGATAAGTGAGGTGGCTTAAAGATAGGACTCGCGTGATGTATAGGATTCGGTCCGCTAGGTGCTGTCCTTAGCGATGATCCTACATTAGTTGATAAGTGAGGTGGCTTAAAGATAGGACTCGCGTGATGTATAGGATTCGGTCCGCTAGGTGCTGTCCTTAGCGATGATCCTGCATTAGTTGATAAGTGAGGTGGCTTAAAGATAGGACTCGCGTGATGCATAGGATTCGGTCCGCTAGGTGCTGTCCTTAGCGATGATCCTGCATTAGTTGATAAGTGAGGTGGCTTAAAGATAGGACTCGCGTGATGTATAGGATTCGGTCCGCTAGGTGCTGTCCTTAGCGATGATCCTGCATTAGTTGATAAGTGAGGTGGCTTAAAGATAGGACTCGCGTGATGTATAGGATTCGGTCCGCTAGGTGCTGTCCTTAGCGATGATCCTACATTAGTTGATAAGTGAGGTGGCTTAAAGATAGGACTCGCGTGATGTATAGGATTCGGTCCGCTAGGTGCTGTCCTTAGCGATGATCCTGCATTAGTTGATAAGTGAGGTGGCTTAAAGATAGGACTCGCGTGATGTATAGGATTCGGTCCGCTAGGTGCTGTCCTTAGCGATGATCCTGCATTAGTTGATAAGTGAGGTGGCTTAAAGATAGGACTCGCGTGATGTATAGGATTCGGTCCGCTAGGTGCTGTCCTTAGCGATGATCCTGCATTATTTGATAAGTGAGGTGGCTTAAAGATAGGACTCGCGTGATGTATAGGATTCGGTCCGCTAGGTGCTGTTCTTAGTGATGATCCTGCATTAATTGATAAGTGAGGGGGCTTAAAGATAGGACTCGCGTGATGTATAGGATTCGGTCCGCTAGGTGCTGTCCTTAGCGATGATCCTGCATTAGTTGATAAGTGAGGTGGCTTAAAGATAGGACTCGCGTGATGCATAGGATTCGGTCCGCTAGGTGATGTCCTTAGCGATGATCCTGCATTAGTTGATAAGTGAGGTGGCTTAAAGATAGGACTCGCGTGATGTATAGGATTCGGTCCGCTAGGTGCTGTCCTTAGCGATGATCCTGCATTAGTTGATAAGTGAGGTGGCTTAAAGATAGGACTCGCGTGATGTATAGGATTCGGTCCGCTAGGTGCTGTCCTTAGCGATGATCCTACATTAGTTGATAAGTGAGGTGGCTTAAAGATAGGACTCGCGTGATGTATAGGATTCGGTCCGCTAGGTGCTGTCCTTAGCGATGATCCTGCATTAGTTGATAAGTGAGGTGGCTTAAAGATAGGACTCGCGTGATGCATAGGATTCGGTCCGCTAGGTGCTGTCCTTAGCGATGATCCTGCATTAGTTGATAAGTGAGGTGGCTTAAAGATAGGACTCGCGTGATGTATAGGATTCGGTCCGCTAGGTGCTGTCCTTAGCGATGATCCTGCATTAGTTGATAAGTGAGGTGGCTTAAAGATAGGACTCGCGTGATGTATAGGATTCGGTCCGCTAGGTGCTGTCCTTAGCGATGATCCTACATTAGTTGATAAGTGAGGTGGCTTAAAGATAGGACTCGCGTGATGTATAGGATTCGGTCCGCTAGGTGCTGTCCTTAGCGATGATCCTGCATTAGTTGATAAGTGAGGTGGCTTAAAGATAGGACTCGCGTGATGTATAGGATTCGGTCCGCTAGGTGCTGTCCTTAGCGATGATCCTGCATTAGTTGATAAGTGAGGTGGCTTAAAGATAGGACTCGCGTGATGTATAGGATTCGGTCCGCTAGGTGCTGTCCTTAGCGATGATCCTGCATTATTTGATAAGTGAGGTGGCTTAAAGATAGGACTCGCGTGATGTATAGGATTCGGTCCGCTAGGTGCTGTTCTTAGCGATGATCCTGCATTAGTTGATAAGTGAGGTGGCTTAAAGATAGGACTCGCGTGATGTATAGGATTCGGTCCGCTAGGTGCTGTCCTTAGCGATGATCCTGCATTAGAAAATAAGTGAGGTGGCTTAAAGATAGGACTCGCGTGATGCATAGGATTCGGTCCGTTAGGTGCTGTCCTTAGCGATGATCCTGCATTAGTTGATAAGTGAGGTGGCTTAAAGATAGGACTCGCGTGATGTATAGGATTCGGTCCGCTAGGTGCTGTCCTTAGCGATGATCCTACATCAATAGGATATGGCCCGCCAAGTACTTTTCTAAGTGATGAAGCAACACCATTCTCGCTGATGAAGAGAATGATAAGAATAGCAGCATAGATGAGCTGCATCTTCGCCATTTTTAACAATTTGTGTAAATAATATGATACTGAAATGTTTTTAATTAATTTATTGTTCAAATGTGTGGTTTCTTCTGAATATATAGGGAGAAAAAATAGCTTTTTTTTAAAAAAAAAAAGCTGGAAAAGTTACTTTAAGGTCACTAATTTAAAAAACCATGTCAATTAATTAACATTCCAAAATTTAAATTCTTTTTTAAAAAAAAAAGAGAACTTGAAAATTAAATCTCATATAACTAATATAACTTTCCTTAAACCCATTTTCTTTAATTATTTTATTGAAATTAATAAGTCAACTAATTTAATACTCTCTACGTCCACTATATATTTTTCATCTACAAAATGTAGTATCGTACATTTTATGAAAACCATCCGTATTCCATCATCACTTAATTACTCAAATTGTCATCAACTTTATTCACAAACAAGAGAGAATCTTGGGTGAGACCGTCTCACGGAATGAGATCCGTGAACGGACCTCCCTTGACCCTCATGTACAAAGATGATAATAGTTGAGTAAAAATTGATAATTTTTTAGTAAAAAGTGATAATCACTTTTGTTAAAAACATTATCACTTTTTAATTAAATATTACTCCGTATCACTTTTTTTTTACAAACAAAATATCTGGAAAAAAAAAAGATTATTCTATCCAAAATTTTAAAATATGGGTTAAAAGGGATCTATCTCATTGTCTCATGAAAAAAGATCTGTAAGACAGTTTTCACACAAGTTTTTATCCACAAACAATCATTTTATTCACAATGGATTTCATAATACTTTTATTTTATCTACTTTATCTATATTTTTCTTAAAACATATGTCCAATTCCAATATGACTTCATTTGATGGATGGAGGGAGTATTAAACAATCTATTCTCTCGTAAATCGCATATCAATTAAGAAAGCTTTCTAAAACCCACATTTTTCAAAACAAATTTTAGAACATTAATTGTTAAAGAATCCAACAAATCCACACACAAATTGTTGTAATATTTTTGCATATCACATCATGCTTTTACATAATAGTTGAGAAAAAAATTATTTACGTTCCGTAATTTTTACCTTTTTTAAAAAACGTCCCAAAATAGTTAAAATTTTAATTTACGTCCCATAATTTTTTCAATTGCTTAATTTACGTCCAATTTTCACTAAAAATCCCCAAATTTATGTAAATGAAACGTAAATTGAGCAATTAAAGAAGATATGAGACGTAAATTAAATTTTTAATTAAAATGGGACGTTATATGAAAAAGATAAAAATATTCAACAAATGTATAAAATTAATATAGTTTATGTTATACAATCATATTAAAAAAATAATTCATAAATTAATTAATTATTATAAAAATCAACTAACTTATCTAATTCATTATTTGAAAAATTATTAACTTACCTAATTAGAAAAAAATTATAATTACAATATTATAAAATAAATTGTGAATATTAATTAAAATACTAAATAATATTTTAAAATATATAAAAATAAATTTAGAATAATATTTAAATAAGTAAATAATTTTTTATAATATCAAAAAAAATATAATATAAAAAAAAACTAAGATTTATTCCTATGTCAATTAATTACTAGAAAAATCAATTAACTTACATGAATAATAATTTAAAAACTCAATTAACCAAATTAAAAAATTAATTAACCAAATTAAAAAATCAATTAAAAAATTAATTAACATACTCAAATAAATATAAATTTTATCTTTAAAATAATAAAAATCCCAAATAATTTTTTTTATTAAAATTGTCAAAAACACTTATTAAAACTTAACAATTATTTTAATATTTTAAATAAATAAAAAAAAATCCCAAATAAATCAAAAAATACTCAAATATATCCAAAATTCTCATCTCTTACCCACGGTAATTGAAAGATGATGATGTACACTATATTTTTTAACAATTTGTTAATTTTATTTTTTTTCATTTTTATTATATAATTTTTTATGTGGACCCACTTTGTGTAATACTTATATAATTTTTTATATTTATTTGATTACTTTAAAATATATAAATAATTTTATAATACTTATATTGTAATTATAATTTTTTTCTAATTAGGTAAGTTAATAATTTTTCCAATAATGAATTAAGTAAGTTAATTGATTTTTATAAAAATATCCATAAGGAGGGTTTACTTGGCAAGGTTTTAACGGGGCTACGGTCATTAGAACGACATGTGTTCTCTTGATTTTAGGTTTTCAGCAATAAAAGAACTGAATTTATATGAATAATTGAATTATTTTTTTATATTAAAATAAGTTAATTTATGAATAATTAATTTATGAATAAATGCATTATTTTTTTATTTGATTGTATATCATAAACTAAATTAATTTTATAGTGAATTGTACACATTTGTTGAATATTTTTATCTTTTTCGCATAACGTCCTATTTTAATTAAAAATTTAATTTACGTCTCATAGCTTTTTTAATTGCTTAATTTACGTCCCATTTACATAAATTTGGGGATTTTCAGGAAAAATTGAACGTAAATTAAGCAATTGAAAAAGTTATTGAACGTAAATTAAAATTTTAACTATTTTAGGACGTTTTTCAAAAAAGATAAAAGTTGCAGGACGTAAATAATTTTTTTCTCTATAATAGTTATTCACAATTCACATGTATGCAAAATAATGTTATATGTGAAATGGAGTAGAAAGAAAAATGTGAAATTTATTATCAACGAGTAGTTTATAAATTAATTAACTTATTATTTTAGTTTTGTGTTTAATTTTGTGAACGTGAATAATTTTAGTAGTAATAAAATTTGGCAAATTGTTCAATTTGACTCAATATTTAACTCAATTTTATTAAAACACAATTTCAATTGTATAAGTGCAACCAGTTGATTAATTGTAAAATGGCAAGTTAACCGTGGACTAATATCACACTTTTAATTTTCAAGGGATCTCCTTGTAGCAATCTTGCATCAGCAGGAAAACACCTACAATTAAATCATTGCTTGCCAATTAATTGTAGGTGTTTTCCTGCCGATGCAAGATTGCTACAAGGAGATCCCTTGAAAATTGATTAGGTCCCTTTAATCAAGCTATCTTGTTTATGAAGATAAAGATTATATAGCACAAGATTAATCGAGTTTAGGGTTTTTAAAGGTAAGTGTGCAGTACTTATACTTCTCCAACAATTTTGCTCTCTTAAGCAATGATCCAACACTAATGGGTAACAGGAGCATGGAGTTGTGGTCTTGAGGACCTAGTCGGCCAGATGCAACTCTGAGTGATGATCCTGCATCAATGGTCGACAAGCGAGGTAAGTTGTTGATAAGATTCAACCCGCGAGGTGCTTTTCTAAGTGATGATCGATCCTTCATTAATTGACTAGTGAGACGGGTTATGAATAGGATTCTACCCATCAAGTGTTGTCCAAAACGATGATCCTACATTAATTGATAAGTGAGGTGGGTTATGGATAGAATCCAGCCTGCTAGACAGTGATGGAGCCAGGATTTTAATGTAGGGGGCCTGATTAATATTAAAATAAGAATGCAAGAAATATTCAAGTTATTATATTTTTTTCATTGTAGTATCGTTCAAATATCTTAATCCATTAATATTATATTTTATATATAATATGTAGATGCATTTTTATGTTTAAATGTGTAAAATCTTGAATTAAAATGATAATTTGAATCAATAATCAATTATATATAATTATCTTGTATTATTTATATTTTGAAATTATGATACGGAAAAATTCTCGTATATATGTGTTATCCATTTAAACATTGTATTGTGTGTAAGTATTGCTCTTAATTTAGTTAGTCCAAATATAATATGTATGTCTTAAAATGGAAATAATATTTTTATCTTCATCCTATTAAGTATTAACCATGTTATTTATTCGAAGCACAAAAATGAAGGGGAATATAAATAGACGAGTGTTATGAACAGGAATCGAAAACGGGTGAATTGGCAAAAGAAGAGACTTATTATTGTATATCAAACCACAATGGCAACACAAATATATCAAACCATAGAACAGGTGCATAAATATATAAAAGGTTTTAAAAATCAGTGCAGGGCCAGTGCACCCCCTGGGCCCTACATGGCTCTATCTCTGCAGTCCAATGTTGTCCTAAGCGATGATCATACATTAGTTGATAAGTGAGGTGGCTCAAGGATAGAATCCCCATGATGGATAGGATCCGGTCCGCTAGGTGCTGTCCTTAGCGATGATCCTGCATTAGTTGATAAGTGAGGTGACTTATTGATAGAATCCCCGTGATGGATAGGATCAGGTCCGCTAGGTGCTGTCCTTAGCGATGATCCTGCATTAGTTGATAAGTGAGGTGGCTCAAGGATTGAATCTCCGTGATGGATAGGATCCGGTCCGCTAGGTGCTATCCTTAGCGATGATCCTGCATTAGTTGATAAGTGAGGTGGATGAAGGATAGAATCCCCGTGATGGATAGGATCCGGTCCGCTAGGTGCTGTCCTTAGCGATGATCCTGCATTAGTTGATAAGTGAGGTGGCTTTAGGATAGAATCCGGTCCGCTAGGTAATTTTCTTAGCGATGATCCTGCATTAGTTGATAAGTGGGGTGCCTGAAGGATTGAATCTCCGTGATGGATAGGATCCGGTCCGCTAGGTGCTGTCCTTAGCGATGATCCTACATTAGTTGATAAGTGAGGTGGCTCAAGGATAGAATCCCCGTGATGGATAGGATCTGGTCCGCTAGGTGCTGTCCTTAGCGATGATCCTGCATTAGTTGATAAGTGAGGTGGCTGAAGGATAGAATCCCCGTGATGGATAGGATCCGGTCCGCTAGGTGCTGTCCTTAGCGATGATCCTGCATTAGTTGATAAGTGAGGTGGCTTTAGGATAGAATCCGGCCCGCTAGGTAATTTTCTTAGCGATGATCCTGCATTAGTTGATAAGTGAGGTGGCTCAAGGATAGAATCCCCGTGATGGATAGGATCCGGTCCGCTAGGTGCTGTCCTTAGCCCGCCAGGTACATTTCTAAGTGATGAAACAACACCATTCTCGCTGATGAAGAGAATGATAAGAATAGCAGCATAGATGAGCTGCATCTTCGCCATTTTTAACAATGTGTGTAAATAATATGATACTGAAATGTTTTTAATTAATTTATTGTTCAATGTGTGGTTTCTTCTGAATATATAGGGAAAAAAAATTAGCTTTTAATATTGGGGAAATTACATTTAAGGTCACCAATTTTAAAAATCACGTCTTCTAAAATTCAAATTCTTTTTATAAAATATGAGATAAACTTGAAAATTAATTGTTGTAATTCAAAATTAAATCTCATATAATTAATATAACATTCCTTAAATCCATTTTCTTTAATTATTTTATTGAAAAGAATAAGTCAACTAATTTAATATTGAAAAAGTTAAAAGTAACATTCTATCATATAATTAATATAACCTTCCACGGAAATGATATAGAGCTCACCAGTGGGTACGGTGTAAACTAGTCGAGTCGAGTAGTTTTGAGCTCAAAACTCGACTAGATTGTAATACTCGAAACTCGATTGTAATTAATACTCGAAACTCGATTCGATCGAATCTAAAATTTTATTGATTGAGCTCGACTCAATAAGAAATTCGATAAACTCGAGCTCGACTCGATTACCTATATAATTTTCAAAATTAATTGTAAAATATATTTTTTTCTAAAATAAACTCGAGCACGACTCGATTACTTGTATATAAATATAAATACTATATTAATGGCAAAATAGTAAATAGTTTTCAAGCTCGATTAGGCTCGCGAGCTTTTCGAGCCGAGTATAATTATGAGCTCGAACTCGATAGCTACTCGAGTAGCTCGAAACTCGACTCGATCTTTTTTCGAGTCTCGCGAGTTAGCTCGACTCACTTACACCCCTACCAGTGGGCCCCATCGCCTATGTGGCATGTTCACGTCAACAAATTTTTTCTTATTTATATTTAATTTGAACTTAATCTCATATTAATATTTTATTTTATCCATATCAAAATTATAAAATCTTTTTTACATTTAATTTAATATTATCTCTATCAAAATTATAAAATCTTTTTTACATTTAATTTAATATTATCTCTATCCATTCAAGTTGCCATTAATATTTTCTCAAATCTTTCTATCCCCATTAATTTTTTCTCAAAATGTTTTCCCTAAAAAATAAAAAGGCAAATACTTGTGTGTACCAGTTACTAACTTTGTATGTAACTGCTATTTACCCTCCCTTTTTTAATAAGTCCACACTCCCTTCTTTACTTATGTGTATAAGTTACACATGTAACTAAATCCAATTTTTTACATGGGTTATTAGTTATTTACCTTCTTTTTTATTAATTTCACCCCCATTTTTTTTAAAAGAAAAATACATGTAAAATACTATATTACCATTTTATCAATTAAATTAAAATACTACTCATTAAAATTATAATTATACACCGACTATCGAGTCACCAATGAATCACCACGAAATCAAATACTATTCTATTTTTTTAACTTTCAAATTCGGTATCTAAACGGTTTGAAAACATAATATTAAAGACCAGATTGAAAACGGTCTCTAAACGAGCGGTAAAAATTGATTGTCAACTAAAAATTTGGAATTTTGATTTTTTTTTATACCAATTAAAGACTGAATTTTCGGTCTCTAAACAAAATTTGAAATTTAATTTTTGTTTAGAGACCGCAAATTCGATCTCTAAACGGTTTGAAATAATAATATTACAAACCAGATTGAAAACGGTCTCTAAAGGAGCGATCAAAATTTTTGGTCAACTAAAAATTTGGGAGCTTGAATTTTTTATGTCAATTAAAGACCGAATTTTCAGTCTCTAAACAAAATTCAAAATTAGAATTTTAATTTCAGTTTAGAGACCGCGGTCTGAAAACATAATATTAAAGACCGAACAGAAAACTGTCCCAAAACTCAAATTTTTTTCGAATCGATCTCAAAACTTTGATCTCTAATTGAAGCATTTATATCGATCGTGTACGCAGAATATTACAAGGACAACTCAAAGTCACCGAAGATCGATCAAGAGTCAACACTATGAAGATTGAAGATTGTTCGATGGTGCCACCTCACAAGCCACCACCTGATTGGCCACCTAGAACAACCACCTCATCGGCCAAGTCAACGAGTAGAACCCACGTGTTCACCCCCCTATATAGGACAAACATTCACCTTTATTGAGGTTTTCGTCCACCTAAGCCGGCCATGCCTCCATACCTAAGAGTGATGACAAGTCAACTCAATCATCACCATGTCATATACTTAGTCTTTAAGGGCACGATCATTGTAATGGCTACTTTCATGATCTTTAAGGGCACTCAATCATCACCAGAGGAGAGGTAGTAGCTGTCGGAAGCGCCTCCGATTGAGAGCATGACTTTGATGCCTTTTGATTGGCAGGATTTGATGTCGAAGGTGAGGGCGGTGCAGCCGTTGGCGGTGGTGGGGTCGCAGTGGCCGGCGAGGTTGATCATTGGAGTTTGGCCGTTGCCATTCCTACTAAGCGGTTGATCTTACTAGCTCGTCGGGGTGCCTAAAAGCGGTCAGGAGAGGGAACGAGGGAGACCATCTCGTTCGAGAAGAAGAGGGGGATCAGGGATACCAGCTCATTAGTGGCGGCTAAAAGCGGCCAAGAGAGGGAATGAGGTAGACCAGTTCGTTCGAGAAGAAAAATAAGGGAGTGACTAGGGATACAAGCTCGTCGGGGCGGCGACAAGCGGTCGGGTGAGGGAACGAGGGAGACCAGCTCGTTCGAGATACAAAAAAAACAAGGCGGCGACGAGGGATACCTGTTCGTCGAAGACGCCAAAAAAATAGTGAAGAAAGGGGAAGGGTGATTTGGGTTTGTGTGTGAGGTAGGGCGGCGACGAGGGATACCAGCTCGTCGGAGACACCGAAAAAATAGGGAGAAAGAGGGGGAGGAGGCGGCTAAAAGCGGCCAAGAGAGGAAGGGTTTCAGTATATTAGACTGATAACATGTGAGAATTATATTCAATCACCGTTAATAAAATTATATCTTTGAGAATATATTCAAAGATAATGATTAACATAAATAAAAGATTGCTACATATCTTTGAGAATATATTTATAGATAATGATTAAGATAAATAAAATATTTCTACCTATAATATATTATACTATTCCTACCATATATTATTCTATTATATTCTCTAATATCGGGAATGCAGTTGGCGCTCAGTCGTTCACAATGGTTCAGCTTGCATGTGGTCGCGCAAATCGTGCATTGCTTTGGATATGGCGGAGCGCTTTGGAATGGTGACTAGTAAAGGTATGCCTCTCATGGCAATTCCAACTTATAGGCTATGTAAATGATACCACGTGGGAGATTGATTCGATTTCGATGTTTGTTGGGTTGTAATTTGTATAATAGTAGACGTGGAATCATATATTCATTCATATATGTGAAATTGTTCATGTAATTTATTTAGATCGATTCTTTTGTTTGTAATTTCATTTGTACAAATATTGTATAATTATGGTGTGGCAAATACTTGTGTCCACCTGTAGCATCAATTATTTTATGGTCTCAAACCTTAATACTTATGACCAGTGGTGGTAGGGATCCGGCCCGCTAGGTGCTGTCCTGAGCGAAGATCCGACGTTAGTGGACGAGGTAACGTCGACGAGGGCATGGACCAGTGGTGGTAAGGATCCGGCCCGCTAGGTGCTGTTCGAAGCGATGATCCAATGCCCTCGGTGAGTGCTCGGCTATCGGTGGACAATTCATGCACAAGTAGGCGTGAAGATGCCATCATTGTAACTGCATAAAATCCAAGCATAAAATAATTTTTTAGTTGTAATTGAAGTATCAATTTTTATGCATGCACTAATCAAGATCAAGATCGATTACAAATATTTGGTAATATACATGATATTGAACTCGATGATGAGTTATATTTATATTTATATATATACATAGTATAAGTAATTTATGCAGGTGATATGGAATTTATTAAAAACTCATCTGATTTCAAGTTAAAACTCTTTATAGTAGGAGAAAAAGGAGCATTGCCCTCCAGACTTGTTTTCTTTTCATGGATGTCCCATTTAAATAGACTTGTTTTCCTATAAAGTAATATTTTTTAATTCATTTACTAATATAACCATATGCATTAATTATATAACATTAATTAAATAGGGTTATAATCGAAATTTTACTTATTGCCTTCCCAATACAATTTTTAAATTTTTGTGAAAAGTCAAATAAGTCTATCTAAATGGGACATAGTGAGTATTTAATTATGTTTTTACTTTTTAGCATGACAATGAGAAAGTTCTCTATTAGAGATAAGAGACATATATTTGACATTGATTTTTTTTTTTCATTTCGCATGTTAAAAAAATTGTTTTGCACGCATCATTCTTGAAATACGTTTCGTCTATTTTATTATATTATTATACACTTAGTTTTACTTGCACGCACGCATATTAAAAAAATCTGATAATAAAATATATGATAAAATATGAAATTTTAAGCATGTAAATCTAATCATGTTTTAAACGATACTAAAGTTGATCTAGAAGGAAAATTACAGTAGGCAATCCAAACTACACAGGTGGATACCCAATGTCATAAGCTACCCTGTAATAAATGACCTACGACAACGGGGATATTCCATTGTAATAAACTATGACTCGTTTTAATAAATAGCCTACGACGACGAGAAATTCTCGCTGTCGAAAAGCTCGGACCTACGACAATAGTTTGATAGACAACGGACAAAAAATAGCTATGAAAACGGGGATTTTTCGTTGTTATAGATAGCATACGACAACGGGGATTCTCTGTTGTTATAAATTACGGCCCGTTGTAATAAATGACCAACGACAACGGGAATTCCTCGTTTTCGAAAAGTCCAAACCTACGAGATTAGTTTGATAGTCAACGAGCGAATAACAGCTACGACAACGGGAATTTTCCGTTGTTGTAGGCAATTTCTGGCATAGTGGGATCTTTGTCATGGTACGGACACTGATTGTTTTCTTTTGTCGTCCTGCTGTTGAATTTCTTTCTTAATTTACTCTACATTTATTTTCGCAGGAAAACGAGAGAGAGCTAGCGAGAAGATCGAGGTAGAAGGGGAGCAAATTGGAAAGAGGGGAAGAAAATTCAAGAAAGATGAAGATTTTTTTTTTAATTCAAAGAAATACGAAGATGGAGATGAAGAGTGTGTGGGGGATATGCCCAATTTATAACTTTACTTCCCTAAACCAAACCATGGGCCCGATCTTTTTCCTGTGGGCTGGGCGGATTTGCCTTTTCCTCCCCCATAAAGAAACCCTTTTTTTCTTTTTCTTTTTTATGGTTTCCCATAAATGAACATTTAATATATATTCAATCACATAGGCAAAAACTTGTATTATAAGGTATTAGCTTTAATTGTTTTCACCAAAAAATTACTCAGGGGTCATCTAATCGCTGGAGCTATCACGCTTCATCTATTTTATTATACACTTGGTTTTACTTGCACGCATATTAAAAAAAATCTGATAATAAAATATACTTAAAAATATGAAACTTTTTTTTTACACAAAAGTCAATTATTCATTGCAAGAACAAACACTAGGGGGAAGTTCTACCACAAAGTCTGGTAGGTCATCCCAACAATGAGGGCTCCCAAACGATCGGGAAGCCTCCGCAATGACGTGTGCATATGTGTTGGCACCTCGCCTTACAAAAGAAATCGAACAATTTGAAAAGCTACTAAGTATTCTCTTGCACTCCTTAATATAATCACCAAAAGACGATTTGTCTGTAGTTGTTGCAAGAATAACATCAGTTACCCTCTTAGCATCTCCTTCAATCACGACATGGCTTAATCTAAGATTGTGCATCCAAGACAATGCCTCCACGAACCCCATTGCCTCCCCCACCGCCACCTCGACACAATCCAGAAAGACCAATGATCGCGCTGCCATAAACTCTCCGACATGGCTTAATCTAAGATTATGCCATTTTTCACATCTTCTTCACCTTGGGATCTGCCTCCCTGAGGCTCTCACCATGTTTCATTCATTCAGATATTGTCGGCTCTCTAATACTGCTCTTGTTAAGAATTAACACACGCACACGATGAAGAAAAATAAAATAACACGAGATTTGTTTACCCAGTTCGTCTTGCGACTACATCTGGGGGCGATGCCAAGCCAGGTATTTCACTATATTTTTCGGATGTTGATTACAATGAGAGAACATCTATTTATAATAGAAAACTTGCCCTAACCCTAAGCCCATTAGGATCAAACTTGCTCCACACTCCAAGCCCATTAGGATCAAACTTGATCCACACTCCAAGCCCATTAGTTCAATTCAGGCTCCACACTCCAACAATCTCCCACTTGGAGACTGAATCCTCCATGTAACCATATCTTCTTGATTCTCCTCTCGTATCCGACTGGCATCGCCAAACCTTATCTTCAAGTTCCAAGGCCAATTGAAGTTATGCATAGCTTCAACTTCTCTAAGGTTACCACCTTAGTAAATGACAAGTAGTAGTTAGAGGGCGAATACCTATTAGGTGCACGTCGTTCTCTAACTAGTGTCTATAGCGGATTCTTCGATGGTGATGGGGTCCTTGGTTCTTCAATAAGAATCTCTTCTTCATTCTAACTCTCCTTACTCCCACTCGAGTTTGAGATGTCTAACTCGACCTCTTGGGTATTGGTCTTGTCAGAATCGGATGCTCCAATTTATTCTTGTACATAACCTGGTCATTGAAAACTACATCTCTACTACGAATAATCTTTCGGTTATTCTTATCCCAGAGTTTATAACCGAACTCATCACCACCATAACCAATGAACGTACACTTAACAGATTTAGCATCTAACTTACTTCTATCAACAGTGCTAACATAAGCATAATTAAGCAACACAGCCAAAGACATGCAAGAGTGAGATAAATTTACCTCTTTTCCCGTCCATACTTCCTCGGGTACTCTGTTCTCCAACGGAACTGATGGACCTCTATTAATCAGGTATGTTGTTGTGTTTACTGCATCTGCCCAAAACGTCTTAGGCAACCCACTCTTCAACCTCATGCATCTGACTCGCTCATTCAACGTTTTGTTCATTTGTTCTGCCACTCCATTCTGCTCGGGAGTTTCTCTCACAATCTTCTCCATGCGAATCTCATTCTCAGCACAATATTCCTTGAACTCATGGAGTTCATATTCACCTCCATTGTCAGAACGAAGACACTTTACTCTCAGCCCTTTTTCATTCTCTACAAGAGCTTTCCACTTCCTGAAGGTATCAAAAGTATCAGTTTTATTTTTCAGAAAATAAACCCATACCTTTCGAGTGGAGTCATCGATGAAGGTCATGTAATACTCCGAACCACCAAGGGACTTCACGGGCGCTGGTCCTCGGCCCATAGATCGCTATGCACCAGCTCCATCTTTTCTGCCTTCAATGCTCTTCCACCTCTCGAGAACTCACCCTTCTTTATTTTCCAAAAACACATAGTCCTCTCATAGGCCAACTTCAATAGATTTCAGGCCTAGAAGTCTCCCTTTCGAACACATTAACTTCATCCCTTTCTCGCTCATGTGACCCAGCCGACTGTGCCACAAATCAACGTTAGTCGTAGCTCCTACAAGGTCAATACAATCCATGGGTTTGGATGTAGTATACCACGTACCCTCCTTCTTCCCCCAAGCTACTATCATGGCTCCTCTACTGATCTTCCAACTATTGCTGTCGAAAGTCACTGAGTATCCCTCTACATCCAATTGCCCGATTGAAATCAAGTTTCTTTTCAATCCTGGAATGTATCTCACACGGTTCTGCTTCAACATCGATCTGTTTGGTGTGGATATCCGGATATGTCATTTTCCCATGATTTTTAGGGGCTCATCATCAGCAAGGTAGACTTGTCCGAATTCTCCAGACACATAGTTCTCCATTATTTCAGCATCACTGCAAGAGCGGAATGATGCTCCAAAATCCAACACCCACGATTCTAGCGGACTACTGACACTCAAGACCAACGTGTCTCTAATATCATTTGCAGTTGCGTTTGTTGTCTTCTTCTCGTTCTGTCCCTTCTTATATTTTTATGTGCTGAACACCGGTTCCTGTAGTGACAAAACTCATCACAGTTCCAACGCTCGATCGAGTCTTTATCTTTCCTGAATTGACTCTTTCCTCTGGACATTGATCTTCCACTATTCTTCCTATCCTTCGATTTGTCCCTTTTCTCCGTGTTCAACGCTGACCCTGAAGAGGATCTAGATTCTTTCCTGCGAACCTCCTCGCTAATCATCAGATCCCTCACTTCGTCAAGCTTTAGTTTATCTTTCACGGATGAAGCGCTAACTGTAGTTACTGTGGCAGCACAACTATCTGGCAAAGAAGATAACAAAACTAAAGCTAGTACCTCGTCATTGAATTCAATCTTGAAATAACATAACTATCCAATGATCATGTTGAACTCGTTCAGGTGTTGCTGCACGAGTGTGCTCTCTAACATCTTGAGGTTGAACAATCGTCTGATCAGATGAACCTTGTTCATCTCCTCCAAGATCTACAACATCTCCCTTGTGGACTTAACTTTGGTCGTGTGGTAGGCTACGTTCATGGACAATGATAAATGTATCGCACTCATCGTCTTTCTATTCAACATATTCCACTTCTTATGTTCCATCTTTTCGGGTTTCTCCTTCTCCTCTTGGGGTACATACAGATCTTTACCGTAAAGGTAATCATCGATCTACATTTTCCAAAACTCGAAATTCGATCCGTCAAACTGCTTGATTGAAATCTTCTTGTCGCTCATCATGATTGCTCCCTCTGAACCCGAGGCTCTAAAAACCAGTTGTTAGGAATTAACACACGCACAAAATGGCGAAAAAGAAAATAACACGAGATTTGTTTACCAAGTTCATTTTGAGATTACATTTGGGGGCGATGCCAAGCCAGGTATTTCACTATGTTTTTCGGATGTTGATTACAATGAGAGAACATCTATTTATAATAGAAAACTTGTCCTAACCCTAAGCCAATTAGGATCAAACTTGCTCCAAACTCCAAGCTCATTAGAATCAAACTTGATCCACACTTCAAGCCCACTAGGATCAAACTTGATCCACACTTCAAGCCCATTAGGATCAAACTTGATCCACACTCTAATCCCATTAGGTCAATTCAGGCTCCACACTCCAACAACTCTTGTTGGGGTCTCAAGCACCCCTTTCCATAGACAATTATTCTTGTGTTTCCATATCTGCTACAACATAGTACCAGCCTCTTGGCTTTCTCCGTCTCCAACTTTTGTAGTAATTCCAGCACTAAATCTTATAGGGAGTCCACTCTCGGTATAAAACTCTTGATGTCATCAAGTAAACCAGCTTCTCGCCAACAATTTAATGCATAATTGCAGGATTGCATCAGAAAAAGTGATTCCATGTAGTCTCGTCGTCGACTCCACAGATAATGTAGTTCTTCTCGTTCACCACTCCCTTCGAAAACAGATTCACCCTGTTAGGAATAACATCCCTACAAATTCCCCATAAGTTGTCCTTGACCTTCGGAGGAGCTTGAAGTCTCCATAACACTTGCTAATTCTCGGGCGTCTCTAAGCTCACGTCCGAAGCTAATTTCGATGCCACTTGATACCCAGATTTGACAGAATATCTCACGTTATTCTCGTGATGCCACACTAACTTATCATCACAATTCATCGGTGATATGGGCGTGCACAATATTGCTTCAATATCTATTTGCGGAAATACTTGTTCAATTAAATGCTTATTCCATAACCGTGTCCTTGAAATCATAAGATATGTTACCCTCATATCTGCAAAACCCTCAACGATTGGCAACTAGATATATAAGTTCTCCTCGTCTCTCATCTATGAATACCCCCAAATACAGATATCCTCTCCAGAGCCTATTTTCCAACGAACCCGTTTTCGAAGTAGTCCTTGAGCCTCGAAAATACTCGCCCAAGTGAAGCCTGGATTGTTGCCAAGCTGAGCGTCCAAGAAACAGCTTGTCAGATTGTATTTTTCTTTATAAATCTGGCAGATTAAGTCCTCTTGATCATGCACTAACCGCCATCAAATTTTGCCTAAGAGAGTGATATTAAAGAGATGTAAATCGCGGAAGTCGCGACCTCCTGCTGCTTTCCGAACACACACCTTTTCCCATCTCATCCACTTCATGCCTTTCTTTGTGTTCTTCCCACTACTCCACCGAAAGGAATTCAACATGAGAGTCGATGGTAGAACTTCCCCCTAGTGTTTGTTCTTGCAATGAATAATTGACTTTGGTGTCACAAAAAAGTTTCATATTTTTAAGTATATTTTATTATCGGGAAAATTGCACTTATAGTCCTATAAGAATATGTCCAGATCACTTTTAGTCCTTTTTCCAGCACTTTTAGTCCCATAAAAATTCTTCTGTTAAATACTAACGGAAATTATGTGTGAGTTTCACGCTCAGTCAACTGCAATTTTATTTTTTAATTAAACTAAATTAAAAAAATTATAATTACAATATAAATGTTTAGGGTTTAGGGTTTAGGGTTCAGCACCATCCAATGTCACACCATGCCATTAGCCCCAATCCCAAACACCAGAAAATACCTGAAAAACTAAGTAAGAAAACAGTCAAAAATTGCAAAAAAATACGATGAAAGCTGGAGAGATTAAAATTTGAAATTGACAAGGGGCTTTGATTCCAAGCACTAACACGAGGCTAGAGTGGGTAGCTTCCATGCATTTCGATCGTGACCGAATTCAAAATTCGTAGCTGGATTTTTTTATGAGATTTTGGAAGAAAATGGGATTACTGTGGTGGCGTTGAG
This sequence comes from Galeopsis tetrahit, assembly GCA_963675135.1. NCBI lineage: Eukaryota > Viridiplantae > Streptophyta > Magnoliopsida > Lamiales > Lamiaceae > Galeopsis > Galeopsis tetrahit. The sequence continues at coordinate 64,984 of CAVLYN010000285.1, read as the reverse complement.
GTGTGGTGACGGGTGGCGGCAGGGTGGTGACAAGAATGGGCCAGAGTGGTGGCACGATCAGGTGGAGACGGAACGTCCGGCGAGAAGAAGAGCAGGAAGGATATGCATATACCTACTATACGTATATATGAAGTTTTTGCTTATATTTATTATCTTTTTAGTTTTCGATTTGATTTTTGTGAATTTACACTTTAAATAATTGTAATTATTATTTTTAAAATTCTATTTGATAATCATTTAATACGAATGAATTATATTTTGAATTTCAACTTATATTCAAACACAGATTTTATATAAATGTTTTTTTAACTTTAGTTTTTAATATATTTTTATTAAAAAATTATTGGTAATTTCATAATTTACATTAGATTATTATTTGATTGAAAAAAATACTTTTAGTAATTTTAAATTATATTTCTTTCTATAAATATTTTTTTAATTTTCAGATTTTATAGATTATTATTTGATTTGAAAAAAAAATATTGTATTTTTTTATTATAACAAATTATATATATATATATATATTCAATTAATTTATAGTTTAAGAATATATTTAATTATATATAATTTATTTATTTTTAATACATATTTTTTAAACTAACGGTTCCATCCAAATCTAACAGAAAATACCAGGACCAAAAGTGATTTTGAAGTATTTTTATAGGACTAAAAATGCAATTAATAAAACCAAGTGTATAATAAAATAGACGAAGCGTGATAGCTCCAGCGAGTAGATGACCCCTGAGTCATTTTTTTGGTGAAAACAATTAAAGCTAATATCTTTTAATACAAGTTTTGGCTATGTGATTGAATATATATTAAATGTTCATTTATGAGGAAACCATAAAAAAGGAAAAAAAGGGTTCTTTATGGGGGAGGAAAAGGCAAATCCGCCCAGCCCACAGGAAAAAGATTTGACCCATGGTTTGGTTTAGGGAAGTAAAGTTATAAATTGGGCATATTCCACACACTCTTCATCTCCATTTTCATCTTTATTTGAATAAAAAAAAAATCTTCATCTTTCTTGAATTTTCTTCCCCTCTTTCCAATTTTCTCCGAATTCTCATCTAGTTCATATACACAAAACCCACCTTCTACCATCAACCCCTAGAAGTCAAGTTGAGTGTTCATCACTGTAAAGAGTGCAAGTGCTCTATAATCACTTGTGGAGTGCAAGTGCTCGCAACTCACTTGTAAAGTGCAATGCTTCCAATCACTTGTGGAGACCGCAGCAGTCCGGGACTACTCAGATCTCAAAGTCCTACCCTTGGGACTATAAAGGACAAGCCCTTGTAATTTTCGGTAAATTAAAGGGATTAAACATCACGTTAGGACGTGAGAGTGGACGTAGGAACGTATATCCGAACCATTATAAATTACTGTGTTATTTACATTTCTACACTTTACATTTCAAGTCTTTTCATACATATTTGTGCATAAATTGTTTTACAAACTTTATATAAGAAGTAAACGAGTATAATCTTTATGGGCACACTACAAAATTCCGCACTTAACTCCGATAGGTAATTAATCAGCCGACTAACTAGTCCTAGGCCCCTAGTGAAATCAGCGGACTAGTTACTTTGAAGACTTAGTTTATTTTCAACACAATCAGCAGACATCAAGTCAGCTGATCTATACTCGACTCGTCTTATTTTTCGTGGATCAACACCTAGCTCGATGAAGGAGGTGATGGATCCGGCTCCCAAAGTAGTATACCAGAGATGAGCCCGGTCTCCCAAAGTCAGGGAAAAGTTTCTGCATTGAGTGGCGTCCGTTGCCCCAATTGAGGCCATGTAGTTCGAGTGCTTGGACAAGTGTACCCGGGGGTCGGACATACCATCGTAAGCTGCCATTGAAGGCATCTGGATCTTTATCTGAATAGGGGCGGTGAGGATTATAACACTTAGAGGTGGAGTGGGAAGAGTGACTGGTGGGGCAATTCCCTTCTTAGATGCGACCACCTCTGCTCGCAAATTCTCCATTTCCAGTTTCATCAGTTTTTTAGTCTCGATGAATTGGGCGATCTGCCCTGCCTCGGCAGTCTGTGGTCGGGGGACGACGATCTCGTCTCGTCGGCTCCCGTGTGATGCGACCGGGCGATCATCTCGCTGTGATCGCCTGGGGGAATGATGTGATCGCTCGGGTTGATGGCTGCGATAACTCCTCGCTGGAGCTCGCGAGTCTGGCCCCACTCGGTCTAGGGCGGAGATTCTGTCTCCTTGATCATTCTTTCTACCACGATCTCTGTGGTCGTCATTCCCTGGTCGACGCCCGCTATTAAATGGTAGTGGGCGAGGAGCTTTCGGGTCCTTGTCGCCTACACGGTTAAAAACTGAGTTCCGACCACCAAGCGAGTCCCCAGTATGACTGTTGTGGGAGCGGTCGTGAGCTTTATTTTTCCCTTTGTCTTGGGGATGTACAGAGTATGAATGATAGGAGCGGTGGTACGGTCCTCGTCATTCACGTTGGCTTTCGCCTTAGCCTTGCGAGCTTTGTCAAAAGCCTGATCCTTGGCCTTTTAAAGTTCCTCGGTCTCGTTTTTCCTCCTCTTTTCGTTGAGGTAGTCTGTGAAGTCTCTCAAGTGCTGGGGATCTTCCAAGATGTCCCCTAGGTTGAGATTAGCCAAAGGGTTGGCCGCCGGAGTGCCCACCGGAGCTGTCGACGCCGGAGGGTGTTCGTTCCCTCCGAGTGGGATTCCGTTAAGATTTGAGTGATGAGACATCGTTCGAGAGTGTTTAGAAAACGGTTACAAAGGTATGACCTGGTCTAAGCTTTCGACGCTAAAAAACCAAAGATTTGAGTTCTTACGCAGAAGAACGTGCTATTACAACTACAATCTTTGCAAAGTAACAACAAAAGGAAAGCTAAAAACAGAATTACAAGGAGATCAAACTCCAAAATATGCCTCGAATACCGCAAATATTCAAGAACACGAAGATAAATAAAATACGGAGTTTCTAAAAGGTATTTCTACCGATTAAAACCTGAAATAAGGAGTTTGCAAGCCGATCGTTCGATGATCGGTTGAAACTTTGATGAAGAACACGTAAAAGGACCCCTCCTTCTAGCGCCAAATGTTGTATGTGCTTTTGTTCGGTTGATCTGGATGTGGACTTTTTCGTAAGCACTACACAAACATGAATTATATGTGGGGTTTATTACGTGTTAATACGGATTTATATGATGATTTTTGATCTTAATGAAGAACAATTGAAGAACACAAGAAAGTAGCTTCTTAGAGAAGTTAAAGCTTTGAGTTTGGGAGTGTTTATTGCTTAGGGTTGGGGTGATTGTAGGAAATGGTCACTTAAACTATACAAATGAGCCATTTAGGCATTATATAGTGATTTCTTAGGTCTGCCCACCTTTACACGTGGCGGGCTGATATTGGACCTGAAATCCCACCACATAAAGGTGATGGGACTCGCATTAAATGCTAAACTACCTCTGGTGGTCGTCCTCGCCGGAGACGAGGAGCTGGGCCACGGTGGTCACCGGAGGACCTAGTCGTCCGGTCATCTTCATGGATGGTGGTCGCACTCGCCGTCCTCGCCACGCTCTGTGCTCTCTCCCAAGGCTTTAACACTTGTCTTTTCTAGCTAGCTCTGCATGTGCTCGCCAACATCTTTGGGCGAGCACACAATTACATTTTCTTCATAATGTTGACTAGTCGTCGCACGACTTGGTTGACTAGTCGTCGCCACGCAAGCTGGTGACTAGGATTAACTTGTCAAAGATTGACTTCTTTGACCTGGTGTAACACTTATCTTCAAGTTCCAAGGCCAATTGAAGCTATGCATAGCTTCAACTTCTCTAAGGTTACCACCTTAGTAAATTACAAGTAGTAGTTAGAGGGCGAATACCTATTAGGTGCACGTCGTTCTCTAACTAGTGTCTATAGCGGATTCTCCGGTGGTGATGGGGTCCTTGGTTCTTCAATAAGAACCTCTTCTTCATTCTAACTCTCCTTACTCCCACTCGAGTTTGAGATGTCTAACTTGACCTCTTGGGTATTGGTCTTGTCAGAATCGGATGCTCCAATTTATTCTTGTACATAACCTGTTCATTGAAAACTACATCTCTACTACGAATAATCTTTCGGTTATTCTCATCCCAGAGTCTATAACCGAACTCATCACCACCATAACCAATGAACGTACATTTAACAAATTTAACATCTAACTTACTTCTATCAACAGAGTTAACATAAGTATAAGCAACACAGCCAAAGACATGCAAGTGAGACAAATTTGATGAAAGTCAGATCAGAGAATGAGTTGAAGAAAAATGAAATACGACCATAAATAAAAACAGAGATAATGTTGAAAATTGGAAGTTGAATGATTAAATGATACTAGTTAATTGGGCCGACCTAAACTTAAATACACAAATAAAATGAGAAAAAAATGAAATCTAGTGCAAAAAAGCATAAGCGTCAAGCGGAGAAAACAAGGACGGATCGCGAAGAATCGTTAGTAATGGAAATCGCGCGGAATTGTCAGTAGTTATATTGTGTTGAAGAAAATGACGAAGAAGAAAACAATTCATATATACCTTTGGCTGCGTAGCCGTGATAATGAAAGAACACAATTTTGGACTTTAAATACTTGAAGGGCAAATGAGTCATTCACAACATCGTTCCGCATTAATGTACCGGTGAGATAGCCCAACTTGGGTAAAATGGAGCGTTAACTACTCCAAAGGTAAAAACAGTGAATAGGTGCGGCGGGCCTCGAAATTAACTTGGGCCCTTAAAAAACTGACCAAACACCAAATAGTGAGGATAACATAACTAATTTGGATTTAACGTTGTTACCAAACAAGTTCTAAGGCTATGCAAGCAAACTAGTTCTGTGGTTCGTGGTGATTTTAATTTGGCCCTAAAGTTGATATGTCTTTTTTAGATGATATGATTTTAAATGAGCTCGAGCCTCCAATTCTGAATATTGATATAGATAAGGATAATATGTTATATGAAAAGTCTCATGATGCTGAGTTTAATCATGTTGGATTACTAGTGCTTGAATTTAAAATCTGATTGTAGTTAGGAGGTGTGAAATCAATGAGAAATTCTAGAAATTAAGGTGTTGGAGAAAGGAAAAAACTAGTGTTGTGGATTGGGGAATGTTTAGGTGAATTTCGCGCTCAAAACCCTTGTTTCCATTAGTTATGTCAGATTAACTAACAACATGATCAATTTTAATAGAAAAGAATATGAGTTATCAATTTTAATAGTATCTGAAAAGAAAAGGAGATAAATTTTAAAGTGATATTTTTAAGGCTTCGATCGATAAGGCTTGCTCTTTACTCGTTGAACACGGGCCTGAAAGTGACCGATCAGGTCAAGAACAGGGAAGTTCTTCGAGATGCGCTGTCCGAAGAGGAGCAACCACCACCCACCTTGCCGGAAACTGGAGAGAGAGCGAGAAGATCGAGGTGGCCGGGAGAGAAACGTGTTTTCTGAGAGGAAGAAGATTTAAGAAGATGAAGACGAAGTTTGGCGTGTGAGGAATGGGTCTCTATGCACATGGCTATTTATAGAGTTAGTGTATGCAAAACCATGTGCTCATTAGTCTTCCTGTGGGCTGTTAAAAGATGGGCGGATTTGTCCTTTCCTCCCCCACAAATTAACTTTTTCTTTTATTAATTCTGGATCTCCACAAATGAACTTTTAATGTATATCCAATCACATGGGCAAAACCTTATATATTTGATGTATATATAGTGCAATTCAAATGTATTTTTAAATGATATTAGTTTGCATGTAGTATTAATTATTTTTGCTGAAAAATGACTCAAATCGAATGAGGAGAATAACATTTTAATGGAAACAGTTACTTTATCTTTATCTCACAACAATGTTACTTTATTTCATTTTTCTTAAAATCTGTACTAAAGAATGTGAGCACACTTTTCATGGACAAAGTAGTACATGATAAGTGGATTATTTAGTTTTACTTGCCCACATTAAAAAAATCTGATAAAAAAATATATGAAAATTTTGAGCATGTAATCTATCTTGTTTTAAAAAATTCTAAAGCTGATTCAAAAGGAAAATTACGATAGACAATCCAAACTACATCTAGCGGTACTTTATATCGGATTCTTGAATTTTAAAAAATCCTCATTATCTTTTATTAGCAATCATTAGTCTTATAAATATTAACGGTCATAAATTGTCGTTACACAATCATCAATTTAGAGGAATGAAGGACAGTTTTATCAAGTTTTTCTCTATGAAGTTGATGCTAATTGGAAAGGCATGGAATTCCAATTCTAATTCCTGCACAGCATGGGGACCGTCACACACGAGGGACCGCAACCAAGAGATTCGCACACTGCCTGCACACACGCGCCATCCGTAAAATTAGAAAATTAATTAATGTTGCTAACATTTTTTAATTGGGGGATTTACTTACCGCTGCTGATAGCCGGAGTTATGGGTCCATTGTTCTTCCACACTGCAGTTACAACATCAATAACGGAAATTAATAAATTTAATAAGTCCTTGCCTGGCCTGACCCATTTCCTAATTTTCTATTAATTTAAAAAATTATTTGTGAATATATATATATATATACCTGAAGCTGGATCTTCTTGGGAGGATATTGACTTGTCATAGATAACACGTGGGAAAAATGCAATTTTGGTCCCAGGAGAATGACTGTTCATGAAAATGGTCCCATTTTAAGCAAAAATGGTCCCACGTAATTTTCCCGTCTAAAATTAACGGAATTGGTAGCGTGCAATACACGCGCCGTTAATATCTGCAACAAAAACACGCAACTCCTCATTTTCGATCAAATATCCAAAAGCAACCAAAATCTCAAAAAAGAAACCCTTGAAATCTCGCAAAGAACAATCCTAAATCCAAAGCTACTCACTGAAATCATCAATCAAAGCACCCTGTAAGAACCATCCCCAAATCGCTATACCCTGAAATCACACCCCAAATCCCCAAATCGCGACGCTGAAATCACACCCCAAATCCCAAAACCTTAAATCGCGCCCCAAATCACAAAACCTTGAAAACGCACCCTAATCGCACACAAAATAAAAAAAATCCTGAAGTCGGCACCCCAAATCGCACGCTAAGTTCTGCTGAAATCGAAAAACTTTGAAATGGCACTCAAAATTGAAGATACTGAAATCGCACACCGTTGAAATCACACCCTCTGAAGATGCTGCGACAAGGCAAGGTTGGAGAACATCCCCCACGACGTAAGTTCATCTGAAAATCTTAGGTTTTTAATTTCCCAAATTTCTGCAAAATAAGGGGTTTTCTTTATGCCCTGTTTTCTTATTTTTGCGTACATAATTATGGATTTTCTTTAGGCTCTGTTTTCGTATAATAAACAATGGTACTAAAAAAATAGTCATGTGAATTCGATTTACAAAAGATGGAAATTCAAAGTAAACTTCTTTGTGAAACGAAATGGAAAAATGAATTCGATTTACAAAAGATGGCTCCTTTTTTTGGATAATCAAACTTCTGAGTGAAACGAAATGGAAAAATGGAAATTCAAAGTAAACTAGAAAAATCAAAGTAAACCACCACCAATGGAAAAAAAGGCTGTGGAAAATTTAGAAAAATCTTAACTGATAATTTCTATGAAAGTTCGAAGAAAGGAGGACTGTTGGAAAATTAAAATAGGACTAAAATTCCCCTACTACAAATATTATTTTCAACTACTCTTAAACAAAATAAGGGGTTTTCTTTATGCCCTGTTTATGTAATTAGACGTTTCACTACTTAACTTTTTTTTGGCTTGGTTGGAAAATAGAAACAGAGTAAACTACTTACTTATTTTGGCTTTGTTTAAAATTGAAATCTCTTTGCATTACAGAGTAAAGAATATACTTTCAGAAGTTGATTTTACTATAAAGTTATAATCATTTAATTAAAAATATATGTTTGCAGGTGGAAAAGAGGTGTGGTACACGATTCATATTCATCACGGGGGAAAAATTTCTTGGGAAGAAAAAATGAAAATCTTGCATATGAAGGAGGTGAAGTAAGTTCTTTTGATTATGTGAACATACTTGGAATTTCTGTAGAACAAATTGATGGATTAGTTGCACAATTAGGGTTAAATGGTCCTAATAAGTATTATAGGCTTGATTCATGCAACGTATTAACACAAATTATGGATGGAAATGATTTATATTTAAGTCTTGATTTTAAGTCATTTGAGGATCATATATATGTTGAAAGTGGGGATAGACAGTCTATGGTGGTTGATAAGGGAAAGGGGAAGGGCATTCTTAAGGCTATTAATAATGATGATAAGTGAAAGGGAAAGGGGAAGGTTATGGGGTTCATAGTTGATGTAGAAGAAAATGATTTTATTGATGGTGGAGGGGGGTTAGATGAGGGTAATAACAGTGAGGGGTATGTAGATTCTGATGATAGAGAGTTTGTAATGAGTGATGGTGGTGGATATAGCGACATGGATGATGTATTGTTTGAGGAAGCAATTGATAAGGAGGCTGAGTGGTGTGGTATAGTTCATGAAGATGAAGACAACAATGAGCAATCTGATGAGTCTACTAGTGTAGAGGTAGAGGGTAGTGAAGATGAGGATTTCAGTAGTGATTTGGGTTCTGACGATGAAAATTGTGTAAGTGGATTGCGTAATTCATTTACAAGTTCTACTGTGTTTAACCCCGAGTTCTTGATTGGACAAAAATTTAGTAGTAAACAACTGTTTAAGGATGCAATTAGGTCTCATGGGGTTGTTGAGAAAAGAAATGTGAAGATAACAAAAAATGATAAGAGGAGAATTTATGCTCGATGTCTTGATTGTGAGTGGTTTATAAATGCATTAAAAGTACCCGATGAAGAGACATACCAGATTAGGAAGATAAATAATTCTCATACATGTGCTGTGTCATTCCATGTTCAAATTTTGAACTCAACTTGGCTTTCAAAGAGATATGTGGAGGATATTAGGGCAGATCCTAAGAAGGATACAGATGGGTTTCGAAATACAATTGCAAGAGAAACCAGGGTGCATGTCTCTAGACACCAGGCTTATAGAGCCAAGGTTAAGGCTAAGAAGATAATTGAAGGTAGTAGTGAGGAGCAATATAATCTGATTTGGGACTATGCAAATGCTCTTAGGTTGAGGAATCCAGGGTCAACAATTAAAATCAGTGTTGATGAGGGGGCTGGTGGCAGAAATAAATTCAGTAAGTTTTATGTGTGCTTCCAAGCACTGAAAGCTGGTTTTCTTTCCGGGTGTAGACCTTTCATAGGTGTAGATGGGAATTTTCTCTTAAGGGTCCACATGGTGGGGTGCTATTAACGGCTGTTTCTATAGATCCTAACAATCAAATATATCCCATAGCATATGCTGTAGTGACTACTGAAAACACAGAGACTTGGACTTGGTTTCTTGGTTTGTTGAAGAAAGACCTAAATATTGTGAGGGATAATCTCTACACCTTTATGTCTGATCGATAAAAAGGTCTGTTGGCTGCATTAGAAGTTGTTTTGCCAGGTTGTGAAAACAGATTTTGTGTAAAACATTTGCATGGAAACATGAAACGAGCTGGGTTTAGAGGCACTACACTAAAAAATGCATTGTGGACAGCTGCTAGATCTACCACAGTACCCGCGTTTGATCATGCAATGAGGGCAATAGGTGAGCTTGATAAAAAATGTTTAGCTTGGTTACAAGAAAGACCCTCTTCTCAGTGGTCCAAATCACACTTATCTACATTTCCCAAATGTGACTTGTTGCTAAACAACATTTGTTAGTCATGGAATAGTGTACTTGTAGAAGCTAGGCAAAAACCAATCATCACCATGTTGGAGTGGATACGAATGAGTCTTATGAAGAGCTTGCAAGAGAAAAGAGATAAGTGTGAGAGGTTGTGGAAAGGTAAGTTGATTTGCCCATCAATTAGAGAGAAATTGAATAGGAGGATGGAAAAAGCAAGTGAATGCATCCCATTCAAGTCAACTTCTTTGCTGTATGAGATAGAAAGTTTTGACGGTGGAAGATATTCAGTTGATCTAGGGGCTAAGACTTGCTCATGTAGGCTGTGGGATTTGACCGGAGTCCCATGTAGGCATGGAATGAGAGCAATTGGAGCTGAGAAGTTGAATCCAGAAGAGTTTGTTCATCAATGCTACTCGATTCAGACATACAATTCAGTTTATTCCCCAGCTTTACAACCAATGGTTGGTGTTGACATGTGGGAGAAGACAGGATACATACCTCCCCTTCCTCCAAACTTTGGAAAAAAAAGAGGAAGGTGTGTAAGAATATTAGGCGTACTAGGGCGGTGACGAGGCATAAGAAAGACCTTTTGCGCTTCATTATGTGTTCTACAATTTATCATATTTGGATGGCTCGTAATTGGCATATTTTTCAAGGAAAGCGTTTTAACGTGGCTGATATTACTCGTAAGGTGAAAGTTAGTGTGTATCAATTTGGTCATGGTTTCAAAAATCTGGAAGAATGCTTTAATACGCGTGGCAATGTGTGCATGCTTACTTGATATTTGGTACCTTGGTTGTTGGTGCATGAGTGGCTGTTATAGAAGTATAGGAAGCTGGAAAATTGGCCTTGTTGGTCTTTGGAATGTGTACTGCTGTGGGTGTTTGATTATTACAGGTGCTGCATTGGAGATCATGGTGCATAAGGATTGTTGCTGTGCATGCATGGCAACTAATATGCTGTCCCAGATTTGGTGCATGGCTAATAAAAGGATCATGTGGGGTTGCTGCATGGCGTGGAGTTATTGCATGGCTAGAAAGAGTGGCATGGCGAGAGTTTGTTGCTTGGCGGCGAGAAGGAGTGGCATGGCGAGGAAGTATTATTCCAGGCAGTACAGTTGCGTGGCAAGGAATTTCTGCATGGCTAGAATTTTTTGCATAACAAGGAAAAGGACCAATCTCGAAAATTATAATTTTCTCGTTGTAATTTCCGTTTTGAGTAGGTGGTGTAATAGCACTAATAGAACAGTTTATTTGGGAGGAGTACCCACCTGTAGGACGGACCACGGTTTCCCCCTTCCCGGGTTTATCCCACGTGGTTTACCGAGAGGGGGTTTTCATCCGGAGTCCCGATGGGTGGGGAAGATGAGAGTTGAGAGAGTTGTAGCGCCGGCGTCTTCCCTTCGGGGTTGAGCGTGTTTTTTGAGCATTAATAAAATTTTTATCCTTTTGCTCAAAAAAAAAAAGAGGAAGGCCATCAAAAGCAAGAAGGGGGGCAGATGAAGAACCATCTGGTGGAAGAAAGAAGAAAAAATTAAACAAAAGAGTTGTTGCCTATGATGAGGAAGAAAGTGAAATGTGGCTGGTGTAATAGGCTAGGACACAATGAAAGGACATGTGAGTGGAAAAAGTTTGCTAAACAGTTTCCAAATGTAAGTATTTTACTCAGATTTTTTTGCTTAATTTTGTTTACTCAAATTTTTTCTTTTTTTTTTTCTTTCTAAAATATGTAATTAATGACAGGATGATAACTTCATGGAGGAGATACCACAAACTGATGGCATTCCACCTCAAACTCAAGAATTACAAGTCAGTTAATTTAAGTTTATTTTTCTTATATTCTGGTTTTTATATTATTTTATTGTATTTCTAATAATATTTATATTATTTTTAGGGAATTCCACCAATGGAGGAGATGACACAAACTGATAGCATTCAACCTCCGACTCAAGAATCACAAGTAAGTAAATTTAAGTTAATTTTTCTTATATGCTGTATTTATATTAATTATTTTATTGTATTCTGATATTTTAATTAATTTTAGGAAATTCCACCAATGGACGAGATGACACAAACTGATGGCATTCCACCTTTGATTCAAGAATCACAAGTTGATATGAGTGAAATTGCAGTGAGTATTCTCTGATGAATGTATTAATTCTGAAAATTTTGGTCAGTAATTTTGCACAGATGGACATATTCTGAAATTGTGAGATTTTTTTAGTTAAATTGTAGTAGTTTTGTATGCATGCGCCTATTCTGAAATTCTGAGATTTTTTAGTTAAATTGCAGTAGTTTTGTATGCATGCACCTATTCTGAAATTCTGAAAATTTTGGTTAAATTGCAATGGTTTTATATGCATGCGCTTATTCTGAGATTTTTTGGTTAAACTGTAGTGATTTAGATCTATTTAGTATGAGATTTATACATAAGTGTGAAGTAAATTGTTTCCAAAATTATGGATTAGGTTGTGAAGTAAATTGTAGTGGTTTTGTATGCATTCACTTATTGTGAATTTCTGAATTTTTTGGTTAAATTGCAGTGATTATTTATGTGCACTTATTCTGAAATTTCTGAGATTTGGATATAGGCTGTGAAGTAAATTATTTGAGATTTTTTGTTTAAATTCCAGGTGCCTATGAGTTCTCATTTTATAGCAACAAATGAGTCAATTCCTTTCAAACCTCCTAGACAAGTAGTTTCGAGGGTTAATATTAGAGCACCGGCTCCCATGACTCTACACCCTAATGAGAACTCAATTATGCAAAGAGGAAGTATAATGGCAACTCCATCATCACCTGCTGTTCCGTTGTTGAAAGTTGGGGGCCAGAAGTATGTGACCATGACAAACTTGCAAGCATCAATGGTTCAATCTTCTAAGAAGAAGAAGGGTGGCAAAAAGAAGTAAAGTATGCAACTTCTTTGTCTTTTATTTTGGAAACTTGAACTTTGGTTTTATTTTGTGTTAGACAGAAAATAATGGCGCATGTAGTTTGTGGTTAGATGATTGACTCTGTTTTAGATGAAGTTATTTTTGCTAGTTTGTTTGAAACAAATTAAAACAATACTTTTTGATGATGCTATGAACTTGTTAGCCTTTTGGAATTATGTAATGAAAACAGGACATTTGACATTAAACAGAACATTCCGCACCCACGTCTAACGTTCGATCGAATGTTAGATGTCGAAGAAGATAAAGGCATGTGAGTAATTTATTTATTTTTGTTACAAAAGTACAAAACTGATTTTTTTTTTTTAGTATTGGAGCCATTTTACCCCAAAAAAATATGCAGGTCATTTCCCTCCAAAAAAATTCAATGCCAAAGCATTTTCCCTCTTATTTTTCTTTGGGACCATTTTTGCATTTTTATCACTTAACAGAAACTGTTAAGTACGTATTTAACGGTTGAGACCTTTTTTACAAAAAAATGGGACCAAAATTGCATTCGAAACATTCTCTTGGGACCAAAATTGCATTTTACCCGATAACACGTAGTATATATGAAGACTAGTAGATGTATGAAGGTCGAAACCAGATTTAAGAAAGCGAGAAGAAGATGAAGATTAGAGAGAGCGAGAAGATCGAGGAAGAAGATTTAAGAAATAGAGAAATTAATAAAATAAGATGAAGATGAAGTTTGTTGTGTGAGGAATGGGTGTATGCACATGGCTATTTATACACTTAGTTTTTACAAAACCATGTGCTCATTAGTCTTTCATCCTGTGGGCTGTTTAAGATATATGGGCGGATTTGTCCTTTAATTTCCTCTCCCCTACAAATGAACTTTTTCTTTTATTATTTCTGGATCCTCCATAAATGAAACTTTTAATGTATATCCAATCACATGGGCAAAACCTTATATATCAGATGTATAGTGCAATTCAAATGTATTTTTAAATGATATTAATTATTTTTTTATTAGATATTAGTTTGCATGTAGTATTAATTAATTATTTTTGCTGAAAATTAATGACTCAAATCAAATGAGGAAGGACTTTTTAATGGAAACAATTACTTTTTCTTTATCTCACAACAATTTTACTTTATCTGCTGCACCAGGTGGGTGGGGGAACGAGGGACCGCAACCAAGAGGTTCGCACACTGCTTGCACGCACCATCCGTAAAATTAAAAAAATTGGACATAAAATATATATATATATATATATATATATATATACCTGAAGCTGGATCTTCGTAAGAGGACGTTGGCTTGTCATAGAGAACCATGGGCCCGATCTTTTTAAGGTGGGCGGATTTATTGGAGAGCATATCACGTCCCTTGATTCACGGTTTGATTGGGTTTATTGAAGAGCATATTACGTCCCTTTATTCATGGTTTGATTGGGATTGCATATATTCTGCTTTTGTTAAAGGATTTCCATATAATTTGTTTGATTTGTTTTGATATGTTTCCTTGTTATTTTGGAAGCCTGATGTAAATATATTCTAAACAAGAGAATGAATAAAATTATCTTCCGCACGTAATACTTTTATTATGGTACCAGAGCCAAAACCTGGGAACCAATGAACACCATCACACCAAAATAATAGCCCAAACCTATCGGCCATCACAGTATACAAATGTCGACCGAAAAAGAAAAGAAAACCATTGATCATCTATCTCCTTATTACACCCATGCCTCGGATCATCCTGGACAAATTTTTGTCTCTGATCTGTTGCGAGATGGGAACTATGGGGACTGGGTCAACGATATGAGCAATGTCCTCTACGCCAAAAATAAATTTGGATTTGTGGATGGAACTATTTCAAAACCAAAAGAAGACGCACTAGAGTATGTACACTGGACAAGATGCAACGCCATGGTGAAAGGATGGTTATATAGCTCCATGGATAAGGAGGTTCGTGCTAGTGTAAAATACGCTAAAACCGCGCGAGAGATATGGTTGGATTTAAAAGAACGATTTGGAAAAGAAAGCGCTTCACGAGCATATGAGTTGCGACAGACTGTTGCAAATACTCGACAAAACAAAGCATCTGTGTCAGCCTATTACACAAAATTAAAGAGCCTTTGGGAGGAAATTCAGTCAATGACTCCTGTTCCTAGATGCACTTGCGGTAAATGTGAGTGCAATGTTGGGAAAGAGAATCTGATTTTAAGGGAGAAGGAGCGGTTGTACGAATTCCTCATGGGCCTGGACGAGGAGTTTAGAACCATCAAGACTCAGATTTTAGGCACCAATCCAATTCCGACTGTGAGTGTGGCGTTCCATCTCGTATCTGAAGACGAGCAGCAAAGACAGATTACAGCAGCAAGGAAGCACCCCGTGGAGGCTGCCGCTTTCTCCACCCAGATTCGTGGAGAGAATTCTTCTGCAAACACTGGTGGCTGGAGCAACGACCGAAAAGCTGAACGTCAAACAGCCACTACAAATCTGAAATGCAGTCATTGTGGGAAATCAAAACATACCAAAGAGATGTGTTTTGAATTGATTGGATACCCAGATTGGTTTAAATTCCCAAAACAGCGCGAGAGAGCAATCAGCGAAAACAACCAGTTGTGAATCCTAAACCACCTCGGGCAGCGACGGTAAATACTGATGGGTGTCCTATACCAGGTGTATCAAAAGAACAGTTTGACAAGATGATGAAATTTTTTTCTCATGGCAATGAGTCATCTAATGAGAACACCTTGAATCCTTCTGTAAACATGGCAGGTAAGACATCATTTGATAAACCTTGGATCATTGATTCTGGGGCAACGGAGCACATAACTTGTGATTCTGAAAATATTGTTTTAAGGAAAGACACGATTGGACCTCCAGTTCTAATTCCAAACGGAGATAAAATACCCGTTAAGGGTATTGGGAAGACGATTCTTCCTAATGGTTTTGAAATAAATAATGTTTTGAGCATTCCAGAATTTAAATGTAACTTACTATCAGTAAGTAAGCTCACGAAAGATTTAGATTGTGCAATGACATTTTTCGCTGATTTTTGCGTTGTACAGGACTTACACTCGAGGAAGCTGATTGGTACGGGTAGACTGTGTGATGGGTTGTATTGTCTGGAGCCGGTGCAAGATGGACGGGTGGCATTGTCGGTAGCAAAGAGAGTGAACTCAGAAATCTGGCATCAGAGGCTTGGACACGCCTCGAGTGAGAAAATTTCTTTTATTAGTAAATTATCTAATAATGTTAGTGGTTCTCGGTTGAGTCATTGTGAATCGTGTATGAAAGCAAAGCAAACCCGCCTTCCTTTTCCGAGTAGTTCAATAAAAATGAATAATTGTTTTGAGCTTGTCCACTGTGATATATGGGGAGGATATAAGACCAGTTCTTTTTCGGGTGCTCATTATTTTCTTACGATTGTTGATGATTTTAGTAGGGGAGTTTGGGTTTTTCTCATGAAATTTAAGTCGGAAGCCCAACATTACTTGACTGCTTTTTGCAAAATGGTGCATACTCAATTTGATAAGAAAGTGAAGAGAATACGAGCTGATAATGGGGGGGAATTCAAATCAAATTTCATGATGAATTTTTATGCCAATAATGGAATTCTATTGGAAACCTCTTGCACTAATACCCTGACTTGAACGAATTTTAGTCTATATGTTTTGACTAACTACTTCCCCTCAAGCATAAGGGTTCGTAGTAGTATACACGTAAGTATTTCGACCAAGTAGTATCGAACCATGGGAGGTGGGCTAGTGCAATGGATCCCTAGAGTTGTACGTCGTCATAACTAATGTAGCTACGGTTTCGGGAGCATTTTGAACTAAAGCTAAGAGGCAATCAAAGGAATTAAATTAAACTAAACACAATCCTAATAAATAAATTAACTACTAACCAAGAAAACAAGGAAATGACAATTAAAAGCAAATAACAACTACGAATGAAATTCGAAGAAGTGCAAGTGTGGGAATGCTTCGGGTGTTCTCTACCTAGTGAAATCGAGTGGGATTGCTTATACCGTTTTTATGCTTCAATTTGGATTAGCTAAGAGCATCAAGATGCTAGGATGAAAATCCTTTCCCTTCGGGTACTATAGCCTTACGTCTAAGGTGTTCCCAAACTCGGTAATAAGACATCTTCCTAATCCTCATCAACTACCCAAATAACCATTCAAGTAATTAATGTCTCCTAATGGGGTTCTAATACAATTAACTCTCTCTCGACGAATTAAAAGTATAATAAACGCATTTGTATATCAACAACTCAGACCATAAATTTAAACATGTTCATGTAACTCTCGTCTACGCTAAACATGCCTCAAAATACGGATTAATAGAAGCTAATACACAAAGCACCAATAAAACCCAATAAGAGAAGCAACAATCCAAATATTAACAATAATCAAAGCATAAACAATTCACACATTCAATATTCACATGGTTTCAAACAACCAAAGCATAAAAAAACTTAGCCCATGGTGTTTTGAGAAACACCCATGGCCAAAACAACACAAGAAATAGAAATAAACAAGAAATTTACCAAACAAAGCTTAAATAAAAGAAAAATGTCACCTTGAAAGTCTTGTAATTCCTTCATTCTTACATGAAAATAAAATACCCAAAATGATTCTAAACTAAGAAAGCACAAAAACTATTTAATGGTGTTTGAGGAGAGAAACTCCTCAAACCTAAGCTAGCTAATTGCTCCTCCCTTTATCACATTTTGTATGAAGTTGAGCTAGGGTTGAGTGTGTGAAAATGAGGCTAAAACCTCCTCAATAATCTGATTTGGGAAAGTATTTATAGTTGGGAAGAGTGTTGGAGACGAAATTTGCACTTAGGCCCTTGAAATCCTTTAAAATTCTCGATTTTTCGCGCAGAAACGGGCTCAAACGGTCGACCGAGTGACCTCAAACGGTCAACCGAGTGAGATGGAAGTCCAGAAAATGCGCTGGAAGCAGATTTCACTCGGTCAACCGAGTGGGTTGACTCGGCTGCCCGAGTGGATTCTGCTGCAATTTCGCATTTTATCGTTTCGATCATATCTTGAGCTTCCGACCTCCGATTGACTTGATTCTTTTTTTCATTCCACTCATTTTTTCGAGACGCATCCAATGGTGCAATTATCTTCTTGACTTCATGAATGCTCAGACATGTATTTTGCTTCCAAATAAGTTCAATTTACCTAAAAAAATAGCAAAACACATACCTTTCTCATTTCAAGTGCAATTAGTCAATTTAGTGTGAATAATGCAACAAAATCATCAAAATTATGCAAAATAAACACATGAATTTCAAGCAATTTTCACACTAATCATACCCCACAACAAAATGGAGTGGTTGAGCGAAAGCATAGGCATATATTAGAGGTGGCACGATCATTGAGATTTCATGCTAACTTGTCTATACATTTTTGGGGAGAATGCATCTTAACTGCCACTTATATTATAAATCGTCTTCCTTCAAAGGCAATAAAAAATAAAACACCATTTGAAGTCTTGTTCAATAGAATACCCATGTATGATCATATGAGAGTTTTTGGTTGTTTGGTGTATGCGCATGATAATAGTGGAAAAGGCGATAAATTTGGTGAGAGGGGGAGACCGGGTATCTTTGTGGGTTATCCAAGTGGACAAAAGGGCTACCGTGTGTATGATGCTCAAACCAGATGCATTTTTACATCTCGAGACGTCACGTTCTTCGAGCACATCACGCCTTGGAAAAATGTTGATCCAGTAGCTGAAAGTATTAACACTATGCAGCCACGTGAACAAAGCTGGGAAGAAGATTATATTCTTGATGGAGTTGGTCCATCATTGCCCACATCACCTACTAATGGTAACCCAACGCATGAGGAATCCATTGAAGGGATAAATGAAGAAGTAATAGAATCTCATGAGGTATCCAGAATTGAGCCCCATGATTCAAACACCACTATGAGTTACACAAATTTAAGGCAGGGAACTAGACCGCGTCGGCAACCTAAGCACTTTTCAGGCTTCGAGACTGACTTGCCACCCTCGCTCCAACATCCACAGTCTACTGCCAATTCGGTGACCTCACAGGTATATCCATTGTCTAACTATGTTGCATATAATAAATTCACTACTGCTCATAAATCCTTCTTAGCGGCCATCACCTCGTATGATGAGCCAAAATATTTTTTCCAGGCGGTGAAAGATCCTAAATGGAGGGAAGCCATGAAAAATGAGATTGATGCTCTTGAAAAAAATGGAACATGGACGCTTGAGCACTTGCCTCCTGGCAAGAAAGTAGTGGATTCTAAATGGGTTTATAAGATAAAATTTAAGCCAAATGGTGAAGTTGAACGTTACAAGGCACGTCTTGTTGCAAGAGGTTTCACTCAAGTCGAAGGAATAGATTTCCATGAGACGTTTGCTCCTGTGGCCAAGCTGGTGACAATCAGATGTCTTATTGCTGTTACGGTCAAGCAAGGATGTAGCATCCATCAATTGGACGTAAATAATGCATTCTTGCATGGCGATTTAATTGAAAACGTTTACATGCGTATACCGCAAGGTTTTGCAAAAGAAGGGGAGACTAGGGTGTGCAAGCTGCAAAAATCAATTTATGGTTTACGACAAGCTTCTCGGAATTGGTACTGCAAATTCACCAAAGCACTTCTTGAGAGAGGATTTCGACAGTCTCGAGCAGACCACGCGTTATTCATTTACGAGAAAGGAAAAACTTTTACTCTTGCCTTGATTTATGTAGATGATGTGATCATGGCAGGAACTGATGTTGATCACATACAGGTTATTAAATCTTTCTTGCACAACACATTTGGCATTAAAGATTTAGGGCCGTTGAAATACTTCCTGGGAATTGAGGTTTCCAAAACATCTGATGGCCTCGTTCTTAGTCAACGGAAGTACACTCTTGACATACTGGAAGAAGCAGGGGTACAAGGTTGTCGCCCGAGTGCTTTTCCCATGGAGCAAAACATGCAATTCAAAAGGCCAAGTAACAGCCCACGAGCTAAAATTGGGACATATCGCAGGCTTGTTGGGCGTCTACTGTACTTGACTGTCACACGACCCGACATAACTTATGCCGTGAACATTCTTAGCCAATTTCTTAGTGATCCGAGACAAGAACATATGGAGGCTGCAATGCGCGTGCTGCGCTACCTGAAGACCACAGCAGGACAAGGCATTTTCTTACCTCGAGATGGTACACTTCGGCTTGAAGCTTATTGTGATGCAGATTGGGCAGGCTGCAATTTTACACGACGCTCATGTACCGGTTATTTCATCACTCTTGGAGGCGCCCCCATATCTTGGAGGACAAAGAAGCAAACTGTGGTCGCTCGGTCTTCGGCCGAGGCAGAGTACCGCGCAATGGCAGTTACTGTGAGTGAAGTGTTGTGGCTAAGATGGTTGCTCAAAGACTTGCAAGCTTTGCAAGATGGCGGAACCATCTTATATTGTGATAATCAGGCTGCTCTACATATAGCAGCAAATCCGGTCTTCCATGAACGTACTAAACACGTGGAGATGGATTGTTTTTTTGTTCGAGAGAGGGTTCAATCTGGAGAAGTTTGTCCCACCAAAGTATCTACACATGACCAATTAGCGGATCTCTTCACTAAAGCATTAGGAGTGGATCGTTTTCGTAATTTATTGTCCAAGTTGGGCGTTCGAAATCTTCACGAGCCAACTTGAGGGGGAGTATTGGAGAGCATATCATGTCCCTTGATTCACAGTTTGATTGGGTTTATTGAAGAGCATATCACGTCCCTTGATTCATGGTTTTATTGGGATTGCATATATTCTGCTTTTGTTAAAGGATTTCCATATAATTTGTTTGATTTGTTTTGATATGTTTCCTTGTTATTTTGGAAGCCTGATGTATATATATTCTAAACAAGAGAATGAATAAAATTATCTTCCGCACGTAATACTTTTATTAGGATTTGCATGCCTTTTCCTTCCCCATAAAGAAACCCTTTTTTTTCTTTTATGGTTTTCTCATATATAAATGAACATTTAATATATATCCAATCACATAGGCAAAAACTTGTATTAATAGTTGTACAATGCAATTCAAATGTTTATATTTTTGTAAATGGTATTAGCTTTAATTGTTTTCACTAAAATTTGACTCAAGTTTATATTCATACTGAGCTAAAGTTGATTTTACTTGCACGCACACGCATATTAAAAAAATTGTTTTGCACGCATCGTTCTCGAAATACGTTTTGTTTATTTTATTATATTATTATACACTTGGTTTTACTTGCACGCACGCATATTAAAAAAATCTGATAATAAAATATACGATAAAATATGAAATTTCAAGCATGTAAATCTAATCCCTGTTTTCATCCAAAATTTATTTTTTTATTAAAATAAACACCAAAATTTGGACAGAATATATATATATATATATACCTGAAGCTGGAACTTCTTGAGAGGACGTTGGCTTGTCATAGATAACACGTATGAAAGAGTAGAAAGCAGGTTCATATTTATATTGAGAAGTTGACATCAGATCTCTTTACATTTGTTTTTCGCCGGAAAATGAGAGAGAGCGAGAAGACCGAGGTAGAGGGGGAGCGAATTGGAAAGACGCCAGGGGAAGATGGAGAATGTTTTTTGAGAGGAAAGAAAGATGAAGATGGAGATGAAGATGAAGATGAAGAGTGTAACCAATTTATAACGTCACTTCCGTAAACAAAACCATGGGCCCGATCGTTTTCCTGTGGGCTGTTAAGGCCGGTGGGCGGATTTGCCTTTTGTCCCCATAAGGAAACCCTTTTTTTTTTTTTAATGTTTTCTCATAAATGAACTTTTAATATATATATACAATCACATAGGCAAAAACTTGTATTAATAATTGTACAATGCAATTAAAATGTTTATATTTTTTAAATGGTATTAGCTTTAATTTTTTCACTAAAAATTGACTCAAGTTTATATTCATACTGGTCTAAACAGCGGTCATATATAATCATTTGAGCTAAAGTTGATTTTACTTGCACGCACGCACGCATATTAAAAAAATTGTTTTGCACGCATCATTCTTGAAATACGTTTCGTCTATTTTATTATATTATTATACACTTAGTTTTACTTGCACGCACGCATATTAAAAAAATCTGATAATAAAATATACGATAAAATATGAAATTTTAAGCATGAAAATCTAATCATGTTTTAAACGATACTAAAGTTGATCTAGAAGGAAAATTACAGTAGGCAATCCAAACTACATAGGTGGATACCCATTGTCATAAGCTACCCTGTAATAAATGACCTACGACAACGGGGATATTCCATTGTAATAAACTATGACTCGTTTTAATGAATAGCCTACGACGACGAGAAATTCTCGTTGTCGAAAAGCTCGGACCTACGACAATAGTTTGATAGACAACGGACAAAAATAGCTATGACAACAGGGATTTTTCATTGTTATAGATAGCATACGACAACGGGGATTCTCTGTTGTTATAAATTACGGCCCGTTGTAATAAATGACCAACGACAAAGGGAATTCCTCGTTGTCGAAAAGTCCAAACCTGCGAGATTAGTTTGATAGTCAACGGGCGAATAACAGCTACGACAACGGGAATTTTCCGTTGTTGTAGGCACACTACAAAATAATGGAGAAATGGCATCGGGGAAGGCATCGGATCTGCCGTCCCCAAAGATGAAGGCAACGGCAAAGGCATCGGCAGTGTGCCGATGCCAATATGCTCGATGCCATTTAAATGGCATCGGATTTGGGGAAAACCGATGCGAAATGGCATCGGCAGGTCGCCGTTACCAAATGGCATCGGGGCCCACTGCCGATGCCATTTCGCATCGGGGACAGCCGATGCCATTTCGCATCGGGGCCCACTGCCGATGCCTTTTTATTAAAATTTAAAAAAGCCGAAACTGGGTTTCGAACCCAGGTCGATAGGCCACCAACACCCACCCCCCACCGCTGGGCCACCCCATTTTTCGGAAATCTGGCCATTTTCGCGATTTGTGGGGTTCGAACTCGGGACCTCGCGGTCTCGAAGGCCTTTGAGCGCCCCCTGTGTGCCGTTTAGACTAGGAGCTTTTAGTCGACATGTTGTGAATGCAATTAATATATATTCAATTTAATTTGAGTTTTTAATTCTTTAATTAATTCAATCCATTCTAATTTTAATTGTTGCTTATTAAATTATTTATCAAAGCATATCATAATTATTTCTAAATTATGTTTTTCAAATTAACTAAATTATGTTTTTCAAATTAAATAATTTATTTACGGGCATCAATTCACACTATTTAAATTTATTCTAATCCTCAATTTACAACATTTAAATTCATTCTAATTTTTTATTTCACAACATTATAATTACATACAACATTGAATATAATTATTTTCACTTATACATTTAAATTTATTATAATCACATCATTTAAATTCATTCTAATTTTCAATTCACAACATTAAATATATATAATTATTTTCACTTATCCATTTAAAAATATGAATTCACTTATCCATTTAATTAAAAATATTTTCATCTATTATAAAATTATTCTCTAGTTCATTTTCAATTAAAATACACTTATCTAATACGGAGTACTAGTGAATACTTTTTTTTTTTTAATTGCAGAGAATAAGCTTGATTAATTTCCTAATTGTTGTAGTATATTATATATAATGTTCGTTTCACTCTGATCAGGAGTAATGCTAAATTCATAATTCATTCTAACTTTAATTGTTGCTTATTAAATTATTTATCAAAGCATATCATAATTATTTCTAAATTATGTTTTTCAAATTAACTAAATTATGTTTTTCAAATTAAATAATTTAATTACGGTATCAATTCACACTATTTAAATTTATTCTAATCCTCAATTTACAACATTTAAATTCATTCTAATTTTTAATTTCACAACATTGTAATTACATACGACATTGAATATAATTATTTTCACTTATACATTTAAATTTATTATAATCATATCATTTAAATTCATTCTAATTTTCAATTCACAACATTAAATATATATAATTATTTTCACTTATCCATTTAAAAATATGAATTCACTTATCCATTTAATTAAAAATATTTTCATCTATTATAAAATTATTCTCTAGTTCATTTTCAATTAAAATACACTTATCTAATACGGAGTACTAGTGAATACTTTTTTTTTTAATTGCAGAGAATAAGCTTGATTAATTTCCTAATTGTTGTAGTATATTATATATAATGTTCGTTTCACTCTGATTAGGAGTAATGCTAAATTCATAAGTCATACCCACGTAACTATCAAAATCCACGCAAATATACATGACATATATATATAATGCTAATTATTTTGATTTTTTAATTAATCAAATGACGATGTGTCATTATCTACATCATTATATTTACTTACATAATTAACACTATTTTATGGAAATTTAAAAAATTAAAGGATATTCCTATAAAATTAGGAAACGTAGGACAAAGATACCATAATCAAGATTACCAATGCTAATTATTTTGATTTTTTAATTAATCAAGATTAATTATTTTGATTTTTTAATTAATCAAGATTAATTATTTTAAGATTTTTTAAAATTATTTATTAACGTGTTTATTATCAGTATATAATTATTAAATTAAAAAAAAACCATACATTTAGGGTTTAGGGTTTTAGAGGTTTAGGGTTTAGGGTTGGAGGCGACGGGGAAGGCATCGGGCCCACTGCCGATGCCATTTTGCATCGGGGGGGCCGTTACCAAATGGCATCGGGGCCCACTGCCGATGCCATTTTGCATCGGTCATTAAATGCCGATGCCATTTCGCATCGGGGCCCACTGCCGATGCCATTTTGCATCGGCCATTAAATGCCGATGCCATTTCGCATCGGGGCCCACTGCCGATGCCATTTTGCATCGGGCATTAAATGTCGTCCCCTTTTCGCATCGGCCGGCCTGCCGTTGCCATTTGCCGATGCCTTTTCAGTAATATTTTGTAGTGGCAATTTCTGGCATAGTGGGATCTTTGTCATGGTACGGACACTGATTGTTTTCTTTTGTCGTCCTGCTGTTGAATTTCTTTCTTAATTTACTCTACATTTATTTTCGCTGGAAAACGAGAGAGATCTAGCGAGAAGATCGAGGTAGAAGGGGAGCAAATTGGAAAAAGGGGAAGAAAATTCAAGAAAGATGAATTATTTTTTTTTTTAATTCAAAGAAATATGAAGATGAAGTGTGTGGGGGATATGCCCAATTTATAACTTTACTTCCCTAAACCAAACCATGGGCCCGATCTTTTTCCTGTGGGCTGGGCGGATTTGCCTTTTCCTCCCCCATAAAGAAACCCTTTTTTTCTTTTTCTTTTTTATGGTTTCCCATAAATGAACATTTAATATATATTCAATCACATAGGCAAAAACTTGTATTAAAAGGTATTAGCTTTAATTGTTTTCACCAAAAAATGACTCAGGGGTCATCTAATCGCTGGAGCTATCACGCTTCATCTATTTTATTATACACTTAATTGGTTTTACTTGCACGCATATTAAAAAAAATCTGATAATAAAATATACTTAAAAATATGAAACTTTTTTTTTACACCAAAGTCAATTATTCATTGCAAGAACAAACACTAGGGGGAAATTCTACCACAAAGTCTGGTAGGTCATCCCAACAATGAGGGCTCCCAAACGATCGGGAAGCCTCCGCAATGACGTGTGCATATATATGTGTTGGCACCTCGCCTTACAAAAGAAATCGAACAATTTGAAAAGCTACTAAGTATTCTGTTGCACTCCTTAATATAATCACCAAAAGACGATTTGTCTGTAGTTGTTGCAAGAATAACATCAGTTACCCTCTTAGCATCTCCTTCAATCATGACATGGCTTAATCTAAGATTGTGCATCCAAGACAATGCCTCCACGAACCCCATTGCCTCCCCCACTGCCACCTCGACATAATCCAGAAAGACCAATGATCGCGCTGCCATAAACTTTCCTTCATCGTCCCGAAGAACCATCACGACACCCGTCTCAAGCGTATCTTTGAAAAAAGTTGCATCTACATTAATTTTGAAATACCCACGATGTGGTTTATGCCATTTTTCACATCTTCTTCACCTTGGGATCTGCCTCCCTGAGGCTCTCACCATGTTCCATTCATTCAGATATTGTCGGCTCTCTAGTACTGCTCTTGTTAAGAATTAACACACGCACATGATGAAGAAAAATAAAATAACACGAGATGGTGTGGATATCGTCTTGCGACTACATCTGGGGGCGATGCCAAGCCAGGTATTTCACTATATTTTGGAATGTATCTCACACGGTTCTGCTTCAACATCGATCTGTTTGGTGTGGATATCCGGACATGTCATTTTCCCATGATTTTTAGGGGCTCATCATCAGCAAGGTAGACTTGTCCGAATTCTCCAGAGTTCTCCATTATTTCAGCATCACTGCAAGAGTGGAATGATGCTCCAAAATCCAACACCCACGATTCTAGCGGACTACTGACACTCAAGACCAACGTGTCTCCAATATCATTTGTGGTTGCGTTTGTTGTCTTCTTCTCGTTCTGTCCCTTCTTATTTTTTTAGGTGCTGAACACCGGTTCCTATAGTGACCAAACTCATCATAGTTCCAACACTCGATCGAGTCTTTATCTTTCCTGAATTGACTCTTTCCTCTGGACATTGATCTTCCACTATTCGTCCTATCCTTAAATTTGTCCCTGTAATACCCCGTATTTTTTCACCTTTTATTAGTATTTTTTTATTTTAAATAAATTATAAATAAGCTATTTGTAACATACATTCTCATTTATTCATGCTACTTGACTCCTAATTTTCCCCTATTCGTTTTACATTATGAAAGATGAAATAATTAATTGTAACGTTATATTGTATTAATTTCAAATATTTGGCTATACACCCATTTCCACGCATGCACCATATGTTTTCATGAATTAAAATCATGACTGTAACTCATTTCCACGTACCATATATTTTCATGAATTAAAGAAATTAAATTGATGTTAATTATGAGTGTAACAGTAATCGGTTCATATGCCTAAATTGTCTCTTATTCCCCGTATGCTATATATATGTGTATGATACTTGTAAGCTGAAATAAGAAGATCAACTTGCCATTTTATTATTATATTAAGTATTGCTTTAGGATTCAGTATAGTTTAAAAGAAAATACAATCACATGTGATTCTATGTATCGCATAGGCGACGATAATTACGAGGCTTTAACGTATCATTTCCACGTTCATCAATCGAGGTGGGTTTTAATTGCTTTAATCTCTACGGTGGTTTGTAGAGCTCTATTGCAATGTTATTCTCTATTTAATGTTTTAGATAAATGTTTAAGTAATTGTCTACTATGTGATTTCATTTCTATTGTTATTCTATTGGCAAAGTTTATGGCAAAGTTATTATTCTATTGGCAAAGTTTATATATGGCAAAGTTATTATTCTATTGGCAAAGTTTATGGCAAAGTACATTTTCTATTGGCAAAGTTTGTGGCAAAGTTATCTAATAGCCAGGGGCTCCAAATGGGGTCCGGGACCGACGGGTCTTCGGGCGCGACCCGCCGTGCTCACTACGTGTGGGAATACCTTAGTCATTAATTTGACTTTGTAGGTCCACAAACATGCGATTTCTACGTGTGGGAATACCTTAGTCATTAATTTGGCTTTGGGAAAGTCCACAAATATGCGATGAAGTTACGATGGCAAAGTTACAATGGCAAAGTATATGTGGCAATGTGAATGTTATTTACTAAGTTGCAATTACTTGATTATTTATTTTTAGCATTAACTATTGAATGACTTAATTCCCACTGAGTGTGCTTGCATGCTCACCCCCAACAATTTACAATTTCAGGTTGAAGAGTTGGATGGCGAGGAGTGGTGATGGGAGACGACGATTTATTTAAAGGACTATTTTCAAGCATGTTTATTTAATTTAATTATGGTTATTCTTATGGATAATTGCTTGATGAGTTATTTATGAATTTCTTAATTTTATTTAACAGTTCCCGCTGCAATGCTTAACGTGATTTAAATGTAATAGCCGTTCCGTCCCTTACTTTATCATTGTAAATTTAAGATTCAATTTTTGGCAAGTTAAAATTAGTTATTTTAACTACTTTTTAAAAGGTCAATATTTTTAAATTTGGGGCGTGACAGTCCCTTTTCTCCGTGTTCAACGCTGACCCTGAAGAGGATCTAGATTCTTTCCTGCGAACCTCCTCGCTAATCATCAGATCCCTCACTTCGTCAAGCTTTAGTTTATCTTTCACGGATGAAGCGCTAACTGTAGTTACTGTGGCAGCACAACTATCTGGCAAAGAAAATAACAAAACTAAAGCTAGTACCTCGTCATTGAATTCAATCTCGAAAGAACACAACTATCCAATGATCATGTTGAACTCGTTCAGGTGTTGCTGCACGAGTGTGCTCTCTAACATCTTGAGCTTGAACAACCGTCTGATCAGATAAACCTTGTTCATCTCCTCCAAGATCTGCAACATCTCCCTTGTGGACTTAGCTTTAGTCGTGTGGTAGGCTACGTTCATGGACAATGATAAATGTATCGCACTCATCGTCTTTCTGTTCGGGTTTCTCCTTCTCCTCTTGGGGCACATACAGATCTTTACCGTAAAGGTAATCCTTGATCTACATTTTCCAGAACTCGAAATTCGATCCGTCAAACTGCTTGATTGAAATCTTCTTGTCGCTCATCATGATTGCTCCCTCTGAACTCGAGGCTCTAAAAACCAGTTGTTAGGAATTAACACACGCACAAAATGGCGAAAAAGAAAATAACACGAGATTTGTTTACCCAGTTCATCTTGAGATTACATTTGGGGGCGATGCCAAGCCAGGTATTTCACTATGTTTTTCGGATGTTGATTACAATAAGAGAACATCTACTTATAATAGAAAACTTGTCCTAACCCTAAGCCAATTAGGATCAAACTTGCTCCAAACTCCAAGCCCATTAGAATCAAACTTGATCCACACTTCAAGCCCATTAGGATCAAAAACTTGATCCACACTTCAAGCCCATTAGGATCAAACTTGATCCACAATCTAATCCCATTAGGTCAATTCAGGCTCCACACTCCAACAACTCTTGTTGGGGTCTCAAGCACCCCCTTTCCATAGACAATTATTCCTGTGTTTCCATATCTGCTACAACATAGTACCAGCCTCTTGGCTTTCTCCGTCTCCAACTTTTGTAGTAATTCCAGCACTAAATCTTATAGGGAGTCCACTCTCGGTATACAACTCTCGATGTCATCAAGTAAATCAGCTTCTCGCCAACAATCTAATGCATAATTGCAGGCTTGCATCAGAAAAATTGATTCCATGTAGTCTCGTCGTCGACTCCACAGATAATGTAGTTCTTCTCGTTCACCACACCCTTCGAAAACAGATTCACCCTGTTAGGAATAACATCCCTACAAATTCTCCATAAGTTGTCCTTGACCTTCGGAGGAGCTTGAAGTCTCCATAACGCTTGCTAATTCACGTCCGAAGCTAATTTCGATGCCACTTGATACCCAGATTTGATAGAATATCTCACGTTATTCTCGTGATGCCACACTAACTTATCATCACAATTCATCGGTGATTTGGGCGTGAACAATATTGCTTCAATATCTATTTGCGGAAATACTTGTTCAATTAAATGCTTATTCCATAACCGTGTCCTTGGAATCATAAGATATGATACCCTCATATCTGCAAAACCCTCAACCATTGGCAACTAGATATAGAAGTTCTCCTCGTCTCTCATCCACGAATACCCCCAAATACAGATATCCTCTCCAGAGCCTACTTTCCAACGAACCCGTTTTCGAAGAAGTCCTTGAGCCTTAAAAATACTCGCCCAAGTGAAGCCTGGATTGTTGCCAAGCTGAGCGTCCAAGAAACAGCTTGTCAGATTGTATTTTGCTTTATAAATCTGGCAGATTAAGTCCTCTTGGTCATGCACTAACCGCCATCAAATTTTGCCTAAGAGAGTAATATTAAAGAGATGTAAATCGCGGAAGCCGCGACCTTCTGCTGCTTTCCGAACACACACCTTTTCCCATCTCATCCACTTCATGCCTTTCTTTGTGTTCTTCCCACTACTCCACCGAAAGGAATTCAACATGAGAGTCGATGGCAATAAGAAAATACTCATACAAAAATAGGGAATAGCTTGTGCGACAGACTTTATGAGAACCTCCTTCCCATTTGGACATATTCTTATAGGACTATAAGTGCAATTTTCCCGATAATAACTTTTTTTTGACACCAAAGTCAATTATTCATTGCAAGAACAAACACTAGGGGGAAGTTCTACCACAAAGTTCGGTGGGTCACCCCAACAATGAGGGCTCCCAAACGATCGGGAAGCCCTCGCAACGACATGGGCATATGTGTTGGCACCTCGCCTTACAAAAAAATCGAACAATTTGAAAAGCTACTAAGTATTCTCTTGCACTCCTTAATATAATCACCAAAAGACGATTCGTCTATAGTAGTTGCAAGAATAGCATCAGTTACCCTCTTAGCATCTTCTTCAATCACGACATGGCTTAATCTAAGATTGCGCATCAAAGACAATGCCTCCACGAACCCCATTACCTCCCCCACCGCCACCTCGACACAATCCAGAAAGACCAATGACCGCGCTGCCATAAACTCTCCTTCATCATCCCGAAGAACCATCACGACACCCGTCTCAAGCGTATCTTTGAAAAAAGTTGCATCTACATTAATTTTGAAATACCTACGATGAGTTTTATGCCATTTTTTACATGCATCTTCTTCACCTTGGGATCTGCCTCCCTGAGGCTCGCACCATGTTCCATTCATTCCGATATTACCGGCTCTCTAGTACTGCTCTTGTTAAGAATTAACACACGCACACGATGAAAAAAATAAAATAACACTAGATTTGTTTACTCAGTTCGTCTTGCGACTACATCTGGGGGCGATGCTAAGCCAGGTATTTCACTATGTTTTTCGAATGTTGATTACAATGAGAGAATATCTATTTATAATAGAACACTTGCCATAACCCTAAGTCCATTAGGATCAAACTTGCTCCACACTCCAAGCCCATTAGGATCAAACTTGATCCACACTCCAAACCCATTAGTTCAATTCAGGCTCCACACTCCAACAATCTCCCACTTGGAGACTGAATCCTCCATGTAACCATATCTTCTTCACTCTCCTCTCGTATCCGACTGGCATCGCCAAGCCTTATCTTCAAGTTCCAAGGCCAATTGAAGTTATGCATAACTTCAACTTCTCTAAGGTTACCACCTTAGTAAATTACAAGTAGTAGTTAGAGGGCGAATACCTATTAGGTGCACGTCGTTTTCTAACTAGTGTCTATAGCGGATTCTCCTGTGGTGATGGGGTCCTTGGTTCTTCAATAAGAACCTATTCTTCATTCTAACTCTCCTTACTCCCACTCGAGTTTGAGATGTCTAACTTGACCTCTTGGGTATTGGCAGTAACGGACCTAGTAAGTGCCCAGGGGGGTCACTGGGCCCCCCACCAATTTTTATATATATATATATATATATATATTATTTTTTATGTTTTAAGATTATTATACGAATAAATTCGTATACCAATATATTATATTATTTTTCAATAATTATTTATATTATTTTTTATGTTTTAAGATTATTATACGAATAAATTCGTATACCAATATATAGAGATTTAATTACTCCACAAAATATGCAAATATCCAAACTAACCAATAATATCTAATACATATCTATATTCCTAAAAATAAGGCAACAAAATAAAAGATTAATTCATTGGACCACGACCCTCATTCTCATCAGATTACTTGAACACTTCAAATATAAAAATAATTCACAAAATAGATACATTTACTATATCATTTTATTTTTAAAATTATTATTAATTTTATATCCACATTTTTATAGATTATTAAATCACCCAAACTGATTCTTACTTATTTGATCGGTCTAAATTTATATTTATTAAAAAGTGAGTCAATCAAAATTACTTTCGAAGTTGTATACTTTTTCACAAGTTAGAACAATTGAAAATTACTTTCTTTTAAAACATAACAAAAATTGTTAAATTTAAATTAGTGAAATGAGATGTATTGAAAAAATTATAATAATTTTTTTGTATATATAAATATTTTGTCTTTGTATTAATGTAAATTGGGCCCCCCAATCTGTAATTTCTGGGTCCGTCACTGGGTATTGGTCTTATCAGAATCGGATGCTCCAATTTATTCTTGTACATAACCTGTTCATTGAAAACTACATCTCTACTACGAATAATCTTTCGGTTATTCTTATCCCAGAGTTTATAACCGAACTCATCACCACCATAACCAATGAACGTACACTTAACAGATTTAGCATCTAACTTACTTCTATCAACAGAGTTAACATAAGCATAAGCAACACAGCCAAAGACATGCAAGTGAGACAAATTTGATGAAAGTCAGATCAGAGAATGAGTTGAAGAAAAATGAAATACGACCATACATAAAAACAGAGATAATGTTGAAAATTGGAAGTTGAATGATTAAATGATACTAGTTAATTGGGCCGACCTAAACTTAAATACACAAACCCGAAAGAAGGAAAATAAATTGAGAAAAAAATGAAATCTAGTGCAAAAAAGTATCAACAACCCAACACCAGTAGCCCAAACCGAAGAAAAAGAAAAGGAGAACAAGCGTCAAGCGGAGAAAAGAAGGACGGATCGCGAAGAATCGTTAGTAATGGAAATCGCGCGGAATTGTCAGTAGTTATATTGTGTTGAAGAAAATGACGAAGAAGAAAACAATTCATATATACCTTTGACTGCGTAGCCGTGATAATGAAAGAACACAATTTAGGACTTTAAATACTTGAAGGGCAAATGAGTCATTCACAACATCGTTCCGCATTACTGTACCGGTGAGATAGCCCAACTTGGGTAAAATGGAGCGTTAACTACTCCAAAGGTAAAAACAGTGAATAGGTGCGGCGGGCCTCAAAATTAACTTGGGCCCTTAAAAACTGACCAAACACCAAATAGTGAGGATAACCTAACTAATTTAGATTTAACGTTGTTACCAAACAAGTCCTAAGGCTATGCAAGCAAACTAGTCCCGTGGTTCGTGGTGATTTTAATTTGGCCCTAAAGTTGATATATCTTTTTTAGATGATATGATTTTAAATGAGCTCGAGCCTCCAATTCTGAATATTGATATAGATAAGGATAATATGTTATATATATGAAAAGTCTCATGATGTTGAGTTTAATCATGTTGGATTACCTGTGCTTGAATTTAAAATTTGATTGGAGTTGGGAGGTGTGAAATCAATGAGAAATTCTAGAAATTGAGGTTTTGGAGAAAGGAAAAAACTAGTGTTGTGGATTGGGGAATGTTTAGGTGAATTTCGCGCTCAAAACCCTTGTTTCCATTAGTTATGTCAGATTAACTAATAAAATGATCAATTTTAATAGAAAAGAATAACTGAGTTATCAATTTTAATATTATCTGAAAAGAAAAGGAGGTAAATTATAAAGTGATATTTTCCCTTTTATATTCAAATAAAAGTTGGGCTCAAAATTTTGCCTTGACAATTGGGCTTGGACTTAAATTGGAAAAAAAAAATTAAAATCTCAAAGCTGAGTCATATTCTCAATAGAATATGAGTTAAAGACAAAGTGGAGAAATGACTGAAAATTTAATTGTATAATACTTAGGGAAGTAATATATTACAACATTATCAATCTAAATCCATATGGGAAAGAATTTATTAGCATCCTATTACAACAAAAACTAAATAAGAAATTTTTCCATAATTTTTTTTATGCAGCTCTGTGCTGAGAAACCTTCCATTCTAATTTGAGTGGTTTACCTTGATTATAGCATGCAAAACAAAATTAAATATACTATATTGTATCACCTCAAGAACTTGTACCAGATTAATTGATGCACAACAAATGCCATCAATCAGTATAACGCGAACAAGAAAAAGAACGTATATGCCGTTCAATTGCCAAGAGATATAAATCTCATTAATCTTAATAATTAATTGTCCAAAAATGACTATCTAACAAAGCCCTACATGGGATTTAAATAGTGTAATTAACGTTCAATCGTGCTAGGCTTTCCAAATGCTGCTAAACTAATAAAGGAAGAAAACAATAAACTTGGAAGTTGGAACTAATTTATTAAGCGATTAAAGGAAATTGAATAATTGTAGTATGGAAATAAATCTTCAAATATTGGTATAGACTCCAATAATTGTGTTTTCCGGTCAAAGTCTCCAAATATGAAATGGTCGATGGATCTGCATCATTAACACAACCCAGCAAGTGCTTCTTGGCGTGCCAATGAACGACTTCAAAATCGTTGATTTTTTTCTTTTCTTTTTTTTGTCAGCAAAACAAATTTATTGAAATAGGAGTAAAAGGTCCGGGGTACTCCACCCAACACGCAAGAATACAAACATCTAATTCCCTGCCCTGCAAGAGAGAACCTATAACCTCCAATGCAACACAACTGTACAATCTAATACAAATAAGATCAACATTAGGAATCTGATTTTTAAAGATGATATTGTTCCTAGACTTGCCCATAAGTAAATCTCAGTACCTTTGATTTCCCCAATGGGGACAGCGCTTCTAGAAGATCTTCCCCGTTGTTGACCCGATGGGCCACCCACACGGGCCCCGTCTCCAACAACAAAAGAGCAAGTCCTTGGCTTATTATAGAAGCACAAATGGGTATATTATGTTACCTTTGAATTTAAGGAGCTGAGAAACCCAGCCATCAACTTTGGGAAAGGAAAATATATTGAATTTGTGATTTCCCTCATATATCAAGTATTATTACACGTTATCTATGACAAGCCAACATCCATCTTCTTGGCAAATACCCGACGTCCCCTGAAGAAGAGGTCTCTATGCACATGGCTATTTATAGAGTTAGATTTTGCAAAACCATGTGCTCATTAGTCTTCCTGCGGATTTGTCCTTTCCTCCCCCACAAATTAACTTTTTCTTTTATTAATTCTGGATCTCCACAAATGAACTTTTAATGTATATCCAGTCACATGGGCAAAACCTTATATATTTGATGTATATATAGTGCAATTCAAATGTATTTTTAAATGATATTAGTTTGCATGTAGTATTAATTATTTTTGTTGAAAAATGACTCAAATCGAATGAGGAGAATAACATTTTAATGGAAACAGTTACTTTATCTTTATCTCACAACAATGTTACTTTATTTCATTTTTCTTAAAATCTGTACTAAAGAGTGTGAGCACACTTTTCATGGACAAAGTAGTACATGATAAGTGGATTATTTAGTTTTACTTGCCCACATTAAAAAAATCTGATAAAAAAATATATGAAAATTTGAGCATGTAATCTATCTTGTTTTAAAAATTTCTAAAGCTGATTCAAAAGGAAAATTACGATAGACAATCCAAACTACATCTAGCGGTACTTTATATCGGATTCTTGAATTTTAAAAAATCCTCATTATCTTTTATTAACAATCATTAG
Organism: Galeopsis tetrahit; assembly: GCA_963675135.1. Lineage (NCBI taxonomy): Eukaryota > Viridiplantae > Streptophyta > Magnoliopsida > Lamiales > Lamiaceae > Galeopsis > Galeopsis tetrahit. The sequence goes on along the minus strand of CAVLYN010000285.1, from coordinate 29,773 downwards.
TCTTATAAATTTTAACGGTCATAAATTTTCGTTACATGTTATATATATTGTAACTAAGCATCTATAGTAGAAGTCAATCCAAACTATATCAAGAGATACACATTAATATTTAATCGATTTAATTTTTTACTTTAATAATTTTGTCGTTATAAACAACTGTAGATTTTAACGATCATAGATTGTCGTTACATGTATTTAAAATATAAAGTTTTCAATAGTAGAAGAGAATTTGCATTCACTCTTCATTTTAATTAGACCATCCCCATGATTCAAACCTCGTAGTAGTAGTAGGAACTGCGAATGAATGTGCCTTTATGCATGATTTTATGATGGTCAAGTAAAAAATGCCAGTGTTGATCTGCGGCTAATTCTAGTCTATACCCCAACACAAACATAAAAGAAAGCAAAAAGGGCTTTGGTGATCTGCCCAATTCCGCAAATGTGGTATCAAGATTTACAATTAATCCCTTATTTAAACTTTGAGGTACATGGTTCGATTCTTGGAAGTGCATGTCTAAAACCTAGGACTAGGCCCGCGGAAGACCTATGAGTTGACTAGTCATTTTCACGGTTGACCACCAACAACTGAGAGAGATTTTCTAATTCTTGCACAACTTGCATTCATGGATCGAAGAAGGCAACAAGCTTGTTGTGGTTTATTCTGAATTTTAAATAACCTCGAGTCTAAGGTCACTTTGATTATGAAATTTCTGGTAACGAAACAATCGAAAAACAAGAGGCCATGACCATGGTGGTGGAAGAGGTGACGAAAACTCTGGTTCTGGCTAAACAAGAATAGATACATATAAACTTTTTTTGTATGCCGCTCTTAAGGTTTCTTTCTCTAGGGTTTCTTTATTGGGAAGTTTATGCGCCCCCACGTGCTTTTGGATTCCAGCCGCCAATTGGCTATCTACCAGACCCTTGGGGATCTTTGTCATGGTACGAACATAGATTGTTTTATTTTGTCGTCTCGTTGTTGAATTTCCTTGTCTTAATTTTTTCGCTTTAATTCTTTACTCAATATGGAGAAGGGTACGTATTTTTTTCATCCTGTGAGTTTAACTAATTCCTAAATAAATCTTTTAAGTTTTTGCTTTTTCAAATTTGTCCTAGATGGAGGAGGGTACGTATTTTTTTCATCCTGTGAGTTTAACTAATTCCTAAATTGGTCATTTTTGCCAAATTTTAGTCTTTCTTGTAAGAAATTAATTTTTAAATTCATCGGGAATGTGCACATGTGACTCAGATGCTTAAAAAAAAATTGGGCTCCGGCCAACTGTTCACTTTCTATCCTTCAAAAGTCCTAAAATCTGAATAATGATTTTTATTGTACATTTTTTTTAAAGCACAATTAAAATATACAGAAAGTTTAAATAAAATAAATAAATCTAAAAAATATAAAAATTATTAAATAAAATAAATTATTTAGAAAGTCAACCAAATAAAATATGAAGATTATTAAATAAATCCTTACTAAATCCACAATTTTAGCCAAATTATACCAGATATTAGTATTTATTTATGATCTGATTTTTTCTAAAAAAATTGAAAAAAAAATTTAAAAAAAAATATAGAAATAATAACAAATAGAAATTGAAATTTTGAAAAACAAATATTAAAATACTAAAAATTATGATTATATTAAATAATCTTAAAAATCATGTAAACTATTAATAAATCCTAAAAAAAAAAAAATTCAAATCACTTAAATTCGGAAATCTAGAATAATCTACCAATATGATTTTTGGGGAAGAAAACTTCGGTGAGGCGTATTTTTAATATTGATTAATATACTTTTCTTGATACTTGGATATAGTTTTTGTATTTTTAATATATTTATTTAATATTCCATATTTTTAATATTTATTCTATTTTTAATATAATTTATTTCTTGAATTTATTAATACATATTCTAAATTTTTATGATTTATTAATAGTATTCAATATTTTAACAGGGTTTATTTGTTAAAAAAAGCTCATGCCCACTTTTATTTTAAAAATAAAAAGATATAAAGAAATATAAAATGCAGTCATCAATGATCGGTTGGGTGACCTGCTAATACTAGAAGAAGAACAATTTTAAAAATTTGGGCTTTACTTATTGGACCAAAATTAAGTTTTGAAAAATCCGCATAGACCAAACTCAAAATTAGTTAAATTTATTGTGCTGCAAAATCTTTAAACCTAAAAATAAAACAGATTCCACCCGTTAAGTATTTCATGATTGGGCCAATTTTTCAAAATAAAATAAAATAAAGGACCACTTTCAAATTACGGAAACAAAAGTGCTTTTGCTGAACTCTTATGGGACCAAAATTGAAATTTTCCAATACTTTATTTGGATCTGGAAAAGAAAGACACAACTAAAAATTTATTTGAGACTTATGTCAAATATAAACCATAGCCCAATAGTTTCATATATCAATTAAGATTAAATATATAAAAACTCAAATGAACAAAATGCACTGTAAAAATGTAGAAAAAACGATTGAATATAACAAGAGTATAAGGAAGAAAACATTATCAAGAGTGTTTGCAGCAAATACAATAATCGCGTCATTGAAATTGTGATTTTGTGAACATGTCGAGGGCAAGATCTCATATTTATATTCAAATAAAAGTTGGGCTCAAAATTTCACATTGACTTGGGCTTGGACTTAAATGAGAAAAAAGTATATTTAAAGTAACATTCCGTCATACAATGTGCATTTCCGTGTCTCTCAGACGCCGCTTCTGTTGCAGGCACCACTACTATCGCCACCACAAGAGCCACCACGAGAGCAGCAGTGATCAACCCATTCCTTGCCATTGTGTTAATTATATTGAAATGATGAAGTATAATATAGCAAGTTAATGAATAAGAATTGTGAAGAATAGAATAAGTTTCATGTGCTTAAATAGATTCTGGAAGCCTAGTTTTTAATAGTCACGTCTTTTGGGAATCATGTATATTGTTTTTACTAGTCACGACTTTAATTATGAAGAGGTGTGAGGATTTAATTTTTTAGTTTGTGAATGGTTGCATTAATTAAGTGGAGGGACACACGAGATTTAGAATATTCCTTTTTGTTTATATAGATTTAGAATATTAATATAATCTATTATTATAATTATCAGGGCGGACCCAGGATTGACAGTGAGGGGGGCCAGAATATTGTTAAAATATTTCATATTTATATCATTATTCACGATTAAATATATCAAAATACATAAATTGACGGGTGAAATTAATAAATAATTAAGAGATTTTTTTTTTGAACGGCAAACAAACATATATTATTGTAGTACCAGAGGTACTGAAAAACAATACAAATAGAAGGTTACATATAGAATTTCAGAATGAAGCACAATCTTCGTTATACAACACAATTAAGAGAGTTTTTAAAACTTGGTAAGCACCAATTTATTTATATTTTAGGAATGGAGGGCAGTTTTATCAAGTTTTTCTCTATGAAGTTGATGCTAATTGGAAAGGCATGGAATTCCAATTCTAATTCCTGCACAGCATGGGGACCGTCGCACACGAGGGACCGCAACCAAGAGATTCGTACACTGCCTGCACGCACGCGCCATCCGTAAAATTAGAAAATTAATTAATGTTGCTAACATTTTTTAATTGGGGGATTTTTAATTACCGCTGCTGATAGCCGGAGTTATGCGTCCATTGTTCTTCCACACTGCCTGCTGGTATCCGTTACAACATCAATAACAGAAATTAATAAATTAAATAATAAGTCCTTGCCTGGCCTGACCCATTTCCTAATTTTCTATTAATTTAAAAAATTATTAGTGAATATATATACCTGAAGCTGGATCTTCTTGAGAGGATATTGGCTTGTCATAGATAACACGTATATATGAAGACTAGTAGATGTATGAAGGTCGAGAAATTGACATCAGATGTGGATGAAGATGAGAGAGTGCGATAAGATCGAGGTAGAGAATTGGAAAGAGGCTAGGGGAAGGAAATTCAAGAAAGATGAAGAATTCTTTTTTGAGAGGAAAAGAAAGATGAAGATGAAGATGAAGATGGAGATGGAGATGGAGATGAAGAATGTGGGTGGGGTATGCCCTATTTATAACCTTACTTCCTTAGACAAAACCATGGGCCCTTTTAAATAAACAAACTTTTTCCTGTGGGCGGTTGGTTAAGGTGGGCGGATTTGCATGCCTTTTCCTCCCCCATAAAAAAAAAAAAAAAAAAAAAAAAAAATAATTTATTTTCTTTTTTAATTTTTAATGTTTTCTCATAAATCAACTTTTAATATATATCCAATCATATAGGAAAAAACTTGTATTTTTAATAGTTGTATATAATCATACTGGTCTAAACAGCGGTCATATATAATCACTTGAGTTAAAGTTGATTTTACTTGCACGCACGGGCGCATATTAAAAAAATTGTTTTGCACACACGCATATTAAAAAAATTGTTTTGCATGCATCATTCTTGAAATACGTTTCGTCTATTTTATTATATTATTATACACTTAGTTTTACTTGCACGCACGCATATTAAAAAAACCTGATAATAAAATATACGATAAAATATGAAATTTTAAGCATGAAAATCTAATCATGTTTTAAACGATACTAAAGTTGATCTAGAAGGAAAATTACAGTAGGCAATCCAAACTACATAGGTGGATACCCATTGTCATAAGCTACCCTGTAATAAATGACCTACGACAACGGGGATATTCCATTGTAATAAACTATGACTCGTTTTAATGAATAGCCTACGACGACGAGAAATTCTCGCTGTCGAAAAGCTCGGACCTACGACAATAGTTTGATAGACAACGGACAAAAAATAGCTATGACAACGGGGATTTTTTCGTTGTTATTGATAGCATACGACAACGGGGATTCTCTGTTGTTATAAATTACGGCCCGTTGTAATAAATGACCAACGACAACGGGAATTCCTCGTTGTCGAAAAGTCCAAACCTACGAGATTAGTTTGATAGTCAACGGGCGAATAACAGCTACGACAACGGGAATTTTCCGTTGTTGTAGGCAATTTCTGGCATAGTGGGATCTTTGTCATGGTACGGACACTGATTGTTTTCTTTTGTCGTCCAGCTGTTGAATTTCTTTCTTAATTTACACTACATTTATTTTTGCAGGAAAACCAGAGAGAGCTAGCGAGAAGATCGAGGTAGAACGGGAGCAAATTGGAAAGAGGGGAAGAAAATTCAAGAAAGATGAAGATATTTTTTTTTTAATTCAAAGAAATATGAAGATGGAGTGTGTGGGGGATATGCCCAATTTATAACTTTACTTCCCTAAACCAAACCATGGGCCCGATCTTTTTCCTGTGGGCTGGGCGGATTTGCCTTTTCCTCACCCATAAAGAAACCCTTTTTTTCTTTTTCTTTTTTATGGTTTCCCATAAATGAACATTTAATATATATTCAATCACATAGGCAAAAACTTTTATCAAAAGGTATTAGCTTTAATTGTTTTCACCAAAAAATGACTTAGGGGTCATCTAATCGCTGGAGCTATCATGCTTCGTCTATTTTATTATACACTTGGTTTTACTTGCACGCATATTAAAAAAAATCTGATAATAAAATATACTTAAAAATATGAAACTTTTTTTTTACACCAGTCAATTATTCATTGCAAGAACAAACACTAGGGGGAAGTTCTACCACAAAGTCCGCTAGGTCATCCCAACAATGAGGGCTCCCAAACGATCGGGAAGCCTCCGCAATGACGTGTGCATATGTGTTGGCACCTCGCCTTACAAAAGAAATCAAACAATTTGAAAAGCTACTAAGTATTCTCTTGCACTCCTTAATATAATCACCAAAAGACGATTTGTCTGTAGTTGTTGCAAGAATAACATCTGTTACCCTCTTAACATCTCCTTCAATCACGACATAGCTCAATCTAAGATTGTGCATCCAAGACAATGCCTCCACGACCCCCATTGCCTCCCCCACCGCCACCTCGACACAATCCAGAAAGACCAATGATCGCGTTGCCATAAACTCTCCTTCATCGTCCCGAAGAACCATCACGACACCCGTCTCAAGCGTATCTTTGAAAAAAGTTGCATCTACATTAATTTTGAAATACCCACGATGTGGTTTATGCTATTTTTCACATCTTCTTCACCTTGGGATCTGCCTCCCTAGGCTCTCACCATGTTCCATCCATTCAGATATTGTCGGCTCTCTAGTACTACTCTTGTTAAGAATTAACACACGCACACAATGAAGAATAATAAAATAACACGAGATTTGTTTACCCAGTTCGTCTTGTGACTACATCTGGGGGCGATGCCAAGCCAGGTATTTCACTATATTTTTCGGATGTTGATTACAATGAGAGAACATTTATTTATAATAGAAAACTTGCCCTAACCCTAAGCCCATTAGGATCAAACTTGCTCCACACTCCAAGCCGATTAGGATCAAACTTGATCCACACTCCGAGCCCATTAGTTCAATTCAGGCTCCACACTCCAACAATCTCCCAATTGGATACTGAATCCTCCATGTAACCATATCTTCTTCATTCTCCTCTCGTATCCGCCTGGCATCGCCAAGCCTTATCTTCAAGTTCCAAGGCCAATTGAAGTTATGCATAGCTTCAACTTCTCTAAGGTTACCACCTTAGTAAATGACAAGTAGTAGTTAGAGGGCGAATACCTATTAGGTGCACGTCGTTCTCTAACTAGTGTCTATAGAGGATTCTTCGATGGTGATGGGGTCCTTGGTTCTTCAATAAGAACCTCTTCTTCATTCTAACTCTCCTTACTCCCACTCGAGTTTGAGATGTCTAACTTGACCACTTGGGTATTGATCTTGTCAGAATCGGATGCTCCAATTTATTCTTGTACATAACCTGTTCATTGAAAGCTACATCTGTACTATAAATAATCTTTCGGTTATTCTCATCCCAGAGTTTATAACCGAACTCATCACCACCATAACCAATGAACATACACTTAACAGATTTAGCATCTAACTTACTTCTATCAACAGTGCTAACATAAGAATAATTAAGCAACACAGCCAAAGACATGCAAGAGTGAGACAATTTAATTTACCTCTTTTCCCGTCCATACTTCCTCGGGTACTCTGTTCTCCAACGGAACTGATGGACCTCTATTAATCAGGTATGTTGTTGTGTTTACTGCATCTGCCCAAAATGTCTTAGGCAACCCACTCTTCAACCTCATGCATCTGGCTCGCTCATTCAACGTTTTGCTCATTTGTTCTGCCACTCCATTCTGCTCGGGAGTTTCTCTCACAATCTTCTCCATGCGAATCTCATTCTCAGCACAATATTCCTTGAACTCATGGAGTTCATATTCACCTCCATTGTCAGAACGAAGACACTTTACTCTCAGCCCTATTTCATTCTCTACAAGAGCTTTCCACTTCCTGAAGGTATTAAATGCATTAGTTTTATTTTTCAGAAAATAAACCCATAACTTTCGAGTGGAGTCATCGATGAAGGTCATGTAATACTCCGAACCACCAAGGGACTTCACGGGCGCTGGTCCCCATAGATCGCTATGCACCAGCTCCATCTTTTCTGCCTTCAATGCTCTTCCACCTCTCGAGAACTGACCCTTCTTTGTTTTCCAAAAATACATAGTCCTCGCATAGGCCAATTTCAATAGAAGTCTCCCTTACGAACACATTACCTTCATACCTTTTTCGCTCATGTGACCCAGCCGACAGTGCCACAAATCAACGTTAGTCGTAGCTCCTACAAGGTCAATACAATCATTGGGTTTGGATGTAGTATACCACGTACCCTCCTTCTTTCCCCAAGCTACTATCATGGCTCCTCTACTGATCTTCCAACTATTGCTGTCGAAACTCACTGAGTATCCTCTACATCCAATTGCCCGATTGAAATCAAGTTTCTTTTCAATCCTTGAATGTATCTCACACGGTTCTGCTTCAACATCGATCTGTTTGGTGTGGATATCCGGACATGTCATTTTCCCATGATTTTTAGGGGCTCATCATCAGCAAGGTAGACTTGTCCGAATTCTCCAGACACATAGTTCTCCATTATTTCAGCATCACTGCAAGAGTGGAATGATGCTCCAAAATCCAACACCCACGATTCTAGCGGACTACTGATACTCAAGACCAACGTGTCTCCAATATCATTTGTGGTTGCGTTTATTGTCTTCTTCTCGTTCTGTCCCTTCTTATTTTTTTAGGTGCTGAACACCGGTTCCTGTAGTGATCAAACTCATCATAGTTCCAACACTCGATCGAGTCTTTATCTTTTCTGAATTGACTCTTTCCTTTGGACATTGATCTTCCACTATTCTTCCTATCCTTCAATTTGTCCCTTTTCTCCGTGTTTAACGCTGACCCTGAAGAGGATCTAGATTCTTTCCTGCGAACCTCCTCGCTAATCATCAGATCCCTCACTTCGTCAATCATTAGTATATCTTTCCCCCGGCCCAACAGTATGCAGTATTGGGCTTTAAGCCCAAATTCGGTGTTTTATCTCAGTGCTATATATATGGTCTTTGAGATCTGTAATCTGTAACCCTAATTTGATAATAAAATCCGTTCTCCTCTCTGCCCGTGGACGTAGCCAATTCATTGTTGAACCACGTAAATCACTTGTCTTCTTTACGTTTCTTGTTCATGCTCTATAATCCTATTCTGTCACAACAGGACAATTTTGTAATTTATGGAAACAGTGTAGATCCAAAGTCAACTCTCCTCATCTTTCCTGCTTTCAACTTCACTGAAGAAGGAAGCCATTGATGAACTTCAAAATCCAAGCAAAAACAGAGAAATATGGCGCCATGGTTTTGGATTTCAGTTTCTGCAATCATATTCATTTGGTTCCTTCAGCAGCTGAAGAAGCAGAAGAATCTGCCTCCTGGCCCAATCGCTCTTCCAATTGTGGGCCATTTGCACCTATTGGGGAAGAATCTCCACCATGATCTGCACCGATTATCCAAAAAACACGGCCCGATCATGTACCTCCGTTTAGGCTTCGTCCCCGCCGTCGTATCGTCGCCGGAGGCAGCAGAGCTCGTTCTCAAAACTCACGATCTCGTTTTCGCCGGAAGGCCACATCATCAAGCCGCGAAGTACCTCAGCTACGATCAGAGAGATATCGTCTTCGCTCCGTACGGTGCGTATTGGCGAAACATGCGGAAATTGTGCACTCTGGAACTGTTAAGCAGTCTCAAAATCAATCAATTTCGGGATATGAGACGGGCGGAATTAGGGCATTTGGTTGATTCGCTCCGGCGATCTGGTGAGAAAGGGGAAATTGTGGATCTCGGCGCTAGGGTTTCGGGTTCGATTGGGGATATGATGTGTTTGATGGTGTTTGGGCGGAAGTTTGTTGATACGGATTTGGATGAGAAGGGGTTTAAAGGTGTGATTGAGGAGATGTTGCAGGTCGGTGGGACGCCGAATTTCGGTGACTTTTTTCCGTTCATGGCGGCGTTTGATCTTCAGGGGCTGGATCGGCGGATGAAGAAACTTAGTGAAACTTTTGATGGATTTCTGGAGAGGATTATTGATGATCATGTTCGTGATAAGGAAGAGAAGAAACAGAGTCAGGATTTTGTGGATACGATAATGGCTGTTTTGGATTCTGGAGAAGCTGGATTTGAATTCGATCGCCGCCATGTCAAGGCTGTACTCCTGGTAATTCATTTTTGTCTGCCCACCAGGTGTTTGTTGATTTGCCTAAATGAGTATTTAAACATTATGTGACGTACTATAAGCATTATGTTAGTATTGTTGGGTGTGAGTAGTGGGACTTTTATCTTTTACTCTCTTTAGTCCAAGATTTCTTTCACACGTGAAGTGATACACAAAATAAGAAAAATGAATTTAGTGGGGATTTTGAAGGATAATTTTGTAAATTTTTATGTACTCCCTTCGTTTTGTAATTATTTTCACACTTTCCTTTTTAAAACGTGTTACAGTTACTTTGACACTCTTAAAATGGAATCCACTTTATAAAGGGTTTACATTTTAAGGGTGTGAAAGTTATTGTGGAACGTCCCCAAAAAGAAAAGTGTGAAAGTAATACTCCCTCCGTCCCTGAAAAAGCTTGCGTTGCTTTTTGGGTACGGAGTTTATGAAAAAAGTGTAATGATTAGAGTGTTGATGGATAATTTTGTAAACTTTTATATATAAAGTAGTTGAATTAAGTGTATGGTGGGACCAAAAGTAATGTCATGAAGGATAAATATGTGTATATTATGAGGGTGAAAATTGTGATGATTGTTTCCATTTATGGGTATACAAACTTTTGAGGGAAAAACTAAAAAAAGAAAGTATGAAAACTTTTCAGAGAATGAGAGAGAAGGAGGGAGTATGTGTTATTCTGATGTTAATTGATATAAACACTAATTTGAACAAAGTTTGAACAAAATGGGATTCTTTTCCTCTTTTCTAGGATATGCTTACAACAGGATTGGATTCTTCTTCAGTAGCAGTAGAATGGACACTTTCAGAACTCATTAGGCACCCAAAAGTCATGAAGAAACTCCAAAAGGAACTTGAAGAAGTAGTCGGTTTGGACCAAAACGTGGACGAATCACACCTCGATAAACTCGAATACTTAAACTTGGTTGTGAAAGAAACACTCAGGCTCCACCCTCCGGCTCCATTGCCGCTCCACCGATCCTTGGAAGATTGCACGGTCGGTGAATACCACGTACCAAAAGGATCTTGGATCTTTGTGAACATATGGTCAATAGGCAGAGATCCTAACAAATGGGACAATCCTGAAAAGTTCTTACCCGAGCGGTTTGTTGGGAGTAATGTAGACTTATTGGGTCAAAATTTTCAGCTCATACCGTTCGGGTCTGGGAGAAGGGGGTGCCCGGGAATGCAGTTGGCGCTCACGGTGGTTCAGCTCGTGGTGGCGCAAATCGTGCATTGCTTTGAGTGGGAGCTTCCCGACGGCGTGTTGCCTGCTGATTTGGATATGACGGAGCGCTTTGGAATGGTGACTAGTAAAGGTATGCCTCTCATGGCAATTCCAACTTATAGGCTATGTAAATGATACCACGTTGGAATCATATATTCATTCATATATGTGAAATGGTTCATGTAATTTAGATTCTTTTGTTTGTAATTTCATTTGTGGAAATATTGTATGAATATGGTGTGGCAAATACTTGTGTCCACCTGTTGCATCAGGGTACAACCGTACAACTTAAGTGCATTTTTAAATCATATAACGTTTATTTCTAATTTTTTTTATGGAAGTTAAATACCCATCCTTTTTTTTTCCACTGATTTCAATTTTATTAATAGTATAGATAAGTATATGTATATGGTGATCGAGGATTCGACAAGCTGATTCGACCCATCAAGTCCTACATTAATTGATAAGTGAGGTGGGTTATGGATAGAATCCAGCCGGGTGAATAGGCAAAGGAAGAGTTTTATTATTATATACCAAACCACAATGGACACACAAATATATCAAACCATAGAGCATGTGCATAAATAAAAAAAGGTTTTAAAAATCAATGGAGGGCCCATGCACCCCCTGGGCCCTACATAGCTCTTCCCTCTGCGGCAAGGTGCTGTCCTAAGCGATGATCATACATTAATGGAGAGGGGGTTGTGAATGGGATCTGGCCCGCCAGATACTTTTTTTAGTGATGATCCTGCATTAATTGATAAGTGAGGGGGCTTAAAGATAGGACTCGCGTGATGTATAGGATTCGGTCCGCTAGGTGCTGTCCTTAGCGATGATCCTGCATTAGTTGATAAGTGAGGTGGCTTAAAGATAGGACTAGCGTGATGCATAGGATTCGGTCCGCTAGGTGATGTCCTTAGCGATGATCCTGCATTAGTTGATAAGTGAGGTGGCTTAAAGATAGGACTCGCGTGATGTATAGGATTCGGTCCGCTAGGTGCTGTCCTTAGCGATGATCCTGCATTAGTTGATAAGTGAGGTGGCTTAAAGATAGGACTCGCGTGATGTATAGGATTCGGTCCGCTAGGTGCTGTCCTTAGCGATGATCCTACATTAGTTGATAAGTGAGGTGGCTTAAAGATAGGACTCGCGTGATGTATAGGATTCGGTCCGCTAGGTGCTGTCCTTAGCGATGATCCTGCATTAGTTGATAAGTGAGGTGGCTTAAAGATAGGACTCGCGTGATGCATAGGATTCGGTCCGCTAGGTGCTGTCCTTAGCGATGATCCTGCATTAGTTGATAAGTGAGGTGGCTTAAAGATAGGACTCGCGTGATGTATAGGATTCGGTCCGCTAGGTGCTGTCCTTAGCGATGATCCTGCATTAGTTGATAAGTGAGGTGGCTTAAAGATAGGACTCGCGTGATGTATAGGATTCGGTCCGCTAGGTGCTGTCCTTAGCGATGATCCTACATTAGTTGATAAGTGAGGTGGCTTAAAGATAGGACTCGCGTGATGTATAGGATTCGGTCCGCTAGGTGCTGTCCTTAGCGATGATCCTGCATTAGTTGATAAGTGAGGTGGCTTAAAGATAGGACTCGCGTGATGTATAGGATTCGGTCCGCTAGGTGCTGTCCTTAGCGATGATCCTGCATTAGTTGATAAGTGAGGTGGCTTAAAGATAGGACTCGCGTGATGTATAGGATTCGGTCCGCTAGGTGCTGTCCTTAGCGATGATCCTGCATTATTTGATAAGTGAGGTGGCTTAAAGATAGGACTCGCGTGATGTATAGGATTCGGTCCGCTAGGTGCTGTTCTTAGTGATGATCCTGCATTAATTGATAAGTGAGGGGGCTTAAAGATAGGACTCGCGTGATGTATAGGATTCGGTCCGCTAGGTGCTGTCCTTAGCGATGATCCTGCATTAGTTGATAAGTGAGGTGGCTTAAAGATAGGACTCGCGTGATGCATAGGATTCGGTCCGCTAGGTGATGTCCTTAGCGATGATCCTGCATTAGTTGATAAGTGAGGTGGCTTAAAGATAGGACTCGCGTGATGTATAGGATTCGGTCCGCTAGGTGCTGTCCTTAGCGATGATCCTGCATTAGTTGATAAGTGAGGTGGCTTAAAGATAGGACTCGCGTGATGTATAGGATTCGGTCCGCTAGGTGCTGTCCTTAGCGATGATCCTACATTAGTTGATAAGTGAGGTGGCTTAAAGATAGGACTCGCGTGATGTATAGGATTCGGTCCGCTAGGTGCTGTCCTTAGCGATGATCCTGCATTAGTTGATAAGTGAGGTGGCTTAAAGATAGGACTCGCGTGATGCATAGGATTCGGTCCGCTAGGTGCTGTCCTTAGCGATGATCCTGCATTAGTTGATAAGTGAGGTGGCTTAAAGATAGGACTCGCGTGATGCATAGGATTCGGTCCGCTAGGTGCTGTCCTTAGCGATGATCCTGCATTAGTTGATAAGTGAGGTGGCTTAAAGATAGGACTCGCGTGATGTATAGGATTCGGTCCGCTAGGTGCTGTCCTTAGCGATGATCCTGCATTAGTTGATAAGTGAGGTGGCTTAAAGATAGGACTCGCGTGATGTATAGGATTCGGTCCGCTAGGTGCTGTCCTTAGCGATGATCCTACATTAGTTGATAAGTGAGGTGGCTTAAAGATAGGACTCGCGTGATGTATAGGATTCGGTCCGCTAGGTGCTGTCCTTAGCGATGATCCTGCATTAGTTGATAAGTGAGGTGGCTTAAAGATAGGACTCGCGTGATGTATAGGATTCGGTCCGCTAGGTGCTGTCCTTAGCGATGATCCTGCATTAGTTGATAAGTGAGGTGGCTTAAAGATAGGACTCGCGTGATGTATAGGATTCGGTCCGCTAGGTGCTGTCCTTAGCGATGATCCTGCATTATTTGATAAGTGAGGTGGCTTAAAGATAGGACTCGCGTGATGTATAGGATTCGGTCCGCTAGGTGCTGTTCTTAGCGATGATCCTGCATTAGTTGATAAGTGAGGTGGCTTAAAGATAGGACTCGCGTGATGTATAGGATTCGGTCCGCTAGGTGCTGTCCTTAGCGATGATCCTGCATTAGAAAATAAGTGAGGTGGCTTAAAGATAGGACTCGCGTGATGCATAGGATTCGGTCCGTTAGGTGCTGTCCTTAGCGATGATCCTGCATTAGTTGATAAGTGAGGTGGCTTAAAGATAGGACTCGCGTGATGTATAGGATTCGGTCCGCTAGGTGCTGTCCTTAGCGATGATCCTACATCAATAGGATATGGCCCGCCAAGTACTTTTCTAAGTGATGAAGCAACACCATTCTCGCTGATGAAGAGAATGATAAGAATAGCAGCATAGATGAGCTGCATCTTCGCCATTTTTAACAATTTGTGTAAATAATATGATACTGAAATGTTTTTAATTAATTTATTGTTCAAATGTGTGGTTTCTTCTGAATATATAGGGAGAAAAAATAGCTTTTTTTTAAAAAAAAAAAGCTGGAAAAGTTACTTTAAGGTCACTAATTTAAAAAACCATGTCAATTAATTAACATTCCAAAATTTAAATTCTTTTTTAAAAAAAAAAGAGAACTTGAAAATTAAATCTCATATAACTAATATAACTTTCCTTAAACCCATTTTCTTTAATTATTTTATTGAAATTAATAAGTCAACTAATTTAATACTCTCTACGTCCACTATATATTTTTCATCTACAAAATGTAGTATCGTACATTTTATGAAAACCATCCGTATTCCATCATCACTTAATTACTCAAATTGTCATCAACTTTATTCACAAACAAGAGAGAATCTTGGGTGAGACCGTCTCACGGAATGAGATCCGTGAACGGACCTCCCTTGACCCTCATGTACAAAGATGATAATAGTTGAGTAAAAATTGATAATTTTTTAGTAAAAAGTGATAATCACTTTTGTTAAAAACATTATCACTTTTTAATTAAATATTACTCCGTATCACTTTTTTTTTACAAACAAAATATCTGGAAAAAAAAAAGATTATTCTATCCAAAATTTTAAAATATGGGTTAAAAGGGATCTATCTCATTGTCTCATGAAAAAAGATCTGTAAGACAGTTTTCACACAAGTTTTTATCCACAAACAATCATTTTATTCACAATGGATTTCATAATACTTTTATTTTATCTACTTTATCTATATTTTTCTTAAAACATATGTCCAATTCCAATATGACTTCATTTGATGGATGGAGGGAGTATTAAACAATCTATTCTCTCGTAAATCGCATATCAATTAAGAAAGCTTTCTAAAACCCACATTTTTCAAAACAAATTTTAGAACATTAATTGTTAAAGAATCCAACAAATCCACACACAAATTGTTGTAATATTTTTGCATATCACATCATGCTTTTACATAATAGTTGAGAAAAAAATTATTTACGTTCCGTAATTTTTACCTTTTTTAAAAAACGTCCCAAAATAGTTAAAATTTTAATTTACGTCCCATAATTTTTTCAATTGCTTAATTTACGTCCAATTTTCACTAAAAATCCCCAAATTTATGTAAATGAAACGTAAATTGAGCAATTAAAGAAGATATGAGACGTAAATTAAATTTTTAATTAAAATGGGACGTTATATGAAAAAGATAAAAATATTCAACAAATGTATAAAATTAATATAGTTTATGTTATACAATCATATTAAAAAAATAATTCATAAATTAATTAATTATTATAAAAATCAACTAACTTATCTAATTCATTATTTGAAAAATTATTAACTTACCTAATTAGAAAAAAATTATAATTACAATATTATAAAATAAATTGTGAATATTAATTAAAATACTAAATAATATTTTAAAATATATAAAAATAAATTTAGAATAATATTTAAATAAGTAAATAATTTTTTATAATATCAAAAAAAATATAATATAAAAAAAAACTAAGATTTATTCCTATGTCAATTAATTACTAGAAAAATCAATTAACTTACATGAATAATAATTTAAAAACTCAATTAACCAAATTAAAAAATTAATTAACCAAATTAAAAAATCAATTAAAAAATTAATTAACATACTCAAATAAATATAAATTTTATCTTTAAAATAATAAAAATCCCAAATAATTTTTTTTATTAAAATTGTCAAAAACACTTATTAAAACTTAACAATTATTTTAATATTTTAAATAAATAAAAAAAATCCCAAATAAATCAAAAAATACTCAAATATATCCAAAATTCTCATCTCTTACCCACGGTAATTGAAAGATGATGATGTACACTATATTTTTTAACAATTTGTTAATTTTATTGTTTTTCATTTTTATTATATAATTTTTTATTTGATATTAGTTCGTACAAAAATATGTGGACCCACTTTGTGTAATACTTATATAATTTTTTATATTTATTTGATTACTTTAAAATATATAAATAATTTTATAATACTTATATTGTAATTATAATTTTTTTCTAATTAGGTAAGTTAATAATTTTTCCAATAATGAATTAAGTAAGTTAATTGATTTTTATAAAAATATCCATAAGGAGGGTTTACTTGGCAAGGTTTTAACGGGGCTACGGTCATTAGAACGACATGTGTTCTCTTGATTTTAGGTTTTCAGCAATAAAAGAACTGAATTTATATGAATAATTGAATTATTTTTTTATATTAAAATAAGTTAATTTATGAATAATTAATTTATGAATAAATGCATTATTTTTTTATTTGATTGTATATCATAAACTAAATTAATTTTATAGTGAATTGTACACATTTGTTGAATATTTTTATCTTTTTCGCATAACGTCCTATTTTAATTAAAAATTTAATTTACGTCTCATAGCTTTTTTAATTGCTTAATTTACGTCCCATTTACATAAATTTGGGGATTTTCAGGAAAAATTGAACGTAAATTAAGCAATTGAAAAAGTTATTGAACGTAAATTAAAATTTTAACTATTTTAGGACGTTTTTCAAAAAAGATAAAAGTTGCAGGACGTAAATAATTTTTTTCTCTATAATAGTTATTCACAATTCACATGTATGCAAAATAATGTTATATGTGAAATGGAGTAGAAAGAAAAATGTGAAATTTATTATCAACGAGTAGTTTATAAATTAATTAACTTATTATTTTAGTTTTGTGTTTAATTTTGTGAACGTGAATAATTTTAGTAGTAATAAAATTTGGCAAATTGTTCAATTTGACTCAATATTTAACTCAATTTTATTAAAACACAATTTCAATTGTATAAGTGCAACCAGTTGATTAATTGTAAAATGGCAAGTTAACCGTGGACTAATATCACACTTTTAATTTTCAAGGGATCTCCTTGTAGCAATCTTGCATCAGCAGGAAAACACCTACAATTAAATCATTGCTTGCCAATTAATTGTAGGTGTTTTCCTGCCGATGCAAGATTGCTACAAGGAGATCCCTTGAAAATTGATTAGGTCCCTTTAATCAAGCTATCTTGTTTATGAAGATAAAGATTATATAGCACAAGATTAATCGAGTTTAGGGTTTTTAAAGGTAAGTGTGCAGTACTTATACTTCTCCAACAATTTTGCTCTCTTAAGCAATGATCCAACACTAATGGGTAACAGGAGCATGGAGTTGTGGTCTTGAGGACCTAGTCGGCCAGATGCAACTCTGAGTGATGATCCTGCATCAATGGTCGACAAGCGAGGTAAGTTGTTGATAAGATTCAACCCGCGAGGTGCTTTTCTAAGTGATGATCGATCCTTCATTAATTGACTAGTGAGACGGGTTATGAATAGGATTCTACCCATCAAGTGTTGTCCAAAACGATGATCCTACATTAATTGATAAGTGAGGTGGGTTATGGATAGAATCCAGCCTGCTAGACAGTGATGGAGCCAGGATTTTAATGTAGGGGGCCTGATTAATATTAAAATAAGAATGCAAGAAATATTCAAGTTATTATATTTTTTTCATTGTAGTATCGTTCAAATATCTTAATCCATTAATATTATATTTTATATATAATATGTAGATGCATTTTTATGTTTAAATGTGTAAAATCTTGAATTAAAATGATAATTTGAATCAATAATCAATTATATATAATTATCTTGTATTATTTATATTTTGAAATTATGATACGGAAAAATTCTCGTATATATGTGTTATCCATTTAAACATTGTATTGTGTGTAAGTATTGCTCTTAATTTAGTTAGTCCAAATATAATATGTATGTCTTAAAATGGAAATAATATTTTTATCTTCATCCTATTAAGTATTAACCATGTTATTTATTCGAAGCACAAAAATGAAGGGGAATATAAATAGACGAGTGTTATGAACAGGAATCGAAAACGGGTGAATTGGCAAAAGAAGAGACTTATTATTGTATATCAAACCACAATGGCAACACAAATATATCAAACCATAGAACAGGTGCATAAATATATAAAAGGTTTTAAAAATCAGTGCAGGGCCAGTGCACCCC
Source organism: Galeopsis tetrahit (assembly GCA_963675135.1). Taxonomy (NCBI): domain Eukaryota; kingdom Viridiplantae; phylum Streptophyta; class Magnoliopsida; order Lamiales; family Lamiaceae; genus Galeopsis; species Galeopsis tetrahit. Next base: position 11,392 of record CAVLYN010000285.1, on the reverse strand, counting down.
CTGGGCCCTACATGGCTCTATCTCTGCAGTCCAATGTTGTCCTAAGCGATGATCATACATTAGTTGATAAGTGAGGTGGCTCAAGGATAGAATCCCCATGATGGATAGGATCCGGTCCGCTAGGTGCTGTCCTTAGCGATGATCCTGCATTAGTTGATAAGTGAGGTGACTTATTGATAGAATCCCCGTGATGGATAGGATCAGGTCCGCTAGGTGCTGTCCTTAGCGATGATCCTGCATTAGTTGATAAGTGAGGTGGCTCAAGGATTGAATCTCCGTGATGGATAGGATCCGGTCCGCTAGGTGCTATCCTTAGCGATGATCCTGCATTAGTTGATAAGTGAGGTGGATGAAGGATAGAATCCCCGTGATGGATAGGATCCGGTCCGCTAGGTGCTGTCCTTAGCGATGATCCTGCATTAGTTGATAAGTGAGGTGGCTTTAGGATAGAATCCGGTCCGCTAGGTAATTTTCTTAGCGATGATCCTGCATTAGTTGATAAGTGGGGTGCCTGAAGGATTGAATCTCCGTGATGGATAGGATCCGGTCCGCTAGGTGCTGTCCTTAGCGATGATCCTACATTAGTTGATAAGTGAGGTGGCTCAAGGATAGAATCCCCGTGATGGATAGGATCTGGTCCGCTAGGTGCTGTCCTTAGCGATGATCCTGCATTAGTTGATAAGTGAGGTGGCTGAAGGATAGAATCCCCGTGATGGATAGGATCCGGTCCGCTAGGTGCTGTCCTTAGCGATGATCCTGCATTAGTTGATAAGTGAGGTGGCTTTAGGATAGAATCCGGCCCGCTAGGTAATTTTCTTAGCGATGATCCTGCATTAGTTGATAAGTGAGGTGGCTCAAGGATAGAATCCCCGTGATGGATAGGATCCGGTCCGCTAGGTGCTGTCCTTAGCCCGCCAGGTACATTTCTAAGTGATGAAACAACACCATTCTCGCTGATGAAGAGAATGATAAGAATAGCAGCATAGATGAGCTGCATCTTCGCCATTTTTAACAATGTGTGTAAATAATATGATACTGAAATGTTTTTAATTAATTTATTGTTCAATGTGTGGTTTCTTCTGAATATATAGGGAAAAAAAATTAGCTTTTAATATTGGGGAAATTACATTTAAGGTCACCAATTTTAAAAATCACGTCTTCTAAAATTCAAATTCTTTTTATAAAATATGAGATAAACTTGAAAATTAATTGTTGTAATTCAAAATTAAATCTCATATAATTAATATAACATTCCTTAAATCCATTTTCTTTAATTATTTTATTGAAAAGAATAAGTCAACTAATTTAATATTGAAAAAGTTAAAAGTAACATTCTATCATATAATTAATATAACCTTCCACGGAAATGATATAGAGCTCACCAGTGGGTACGGTGTAAACTAGTCGAGTCGAGTAGTTTTGAGCTCAAAACTCGACTAGATTGTAATACTCGAAACTCGATTGTAATTAATACTCGAAACTCGATTCGATCGAATCTAAAATTTTATTGATTGAGCTCGACTCAATAAGAAATTCGATAAACTCGAGCTCGACTCGATTACCTATATAATTTTCAAAATTAATTGTAAAATATATTTTTTTCTAAAATAAACTCGAGCACGACTCGATTACTTGTATATAAATATAAATACTATATTAATGGCAAAATAGTAAATAGTTTTCAAGCTCGATTAGGCTCGCGAGCTTTTCGAGCCGAGTATAATTATGAGCTCGAACTCGATAGCTACTCGAGTAGCTCGAAACTCGACTCGATCTTTTTTCGAGTCTCGCGAGTTAGCTCGACTCACTTACACCCCTACCAGTGGGCCCCATCGCCTATGTGGCATGTTCACGTCAACAAATTTTTTCTTATTTATATTTAATTTGAACTTAATCTCATATTAATATTTTATTTTATCCATATCAAAATTATAAAATCTTTTTTACATTTAATTTAATATTATCTCTATCAAAATTATAAAATCTTTTTTACATTTAATTTAATATTATCTCTATCCATTCAAGTTGCCATTAATATTTTCTCAAATCTTTCTATCCCCATTAATTTTTTCTCAAAATGTTTTCCCTAAAAAATAAAAAGGCAAATACTTGTGTGTACCAGTTACTAACTTTGTATGTAACTGCTATTTACCCTCCCTTTTTTAATAAGTCCACACTCCCTTCTTTACTTATGTGTATAAGTTACACATGTAACTAAATCCAATTTTTTACATGGGTTATTAGTTATTTACCTTCTTTTTTATTAATTTCACCCCCATTTTTTTTAAAAGAAAAATACATGTAAAATACTATATTACCATTTTATCAATTAAATTAAAATACTACTCATTAAAATTATAATTATACACCGACTATCGAGTCACCAATGAATCACCACGAAATCAAATACTATTCTATTTTTTTAACTTTCAAATTCGGTATCTAAACGGTTTGAAAACATAATATTAAAGACCAGATTGAAAACGGTCTCTAAACGAGCGGTAAAAATTGATTGTCAACTAAAAATTTGGAATTTTGATTTTTTTTTATACCAATTAAAGACTGAATTTTCGGTCTCTAAACAAAATTTGAAATTTAATTTTTGTTTAGAGACCGCAAATTCGATCTCTAAACGGTTTGAAATAATAATATTACAAACCAGATTGAAAACGGTCTCTAAAGGAGCGATCAAAATTTTTGGTCAACTAAAAATTTGGGAGCTTGAATTTTTTATGTCAATTAAAGACCGAATTTTCAGTCTCTAAACAAAATTCAAAATTAGAATTTTAATTTCAGTTTAGAGACCGCGGTCTGAAAACATAATATTAAAGACCGAACAGAAAACTGTCCCAAAACTCAAATTTTTTTCGAATCGATCTCAAAACTTTGATCTCTAATTGAAGCATTTATATCGATCGTGTACGCAGAATATTACAAGGACAACTCAAAGTCACCGAAGATCGATCAAGAGTCAACACTATGAAGATTGAAGATTGTTCGATGGTGCCACCTCACAAGCCACCACCTGATTGGCCACCTAGAACAACCACCTCATCGGCCAAGTCAACGAGTAGAACCCACGTGTTCACCCCCCTATATAGGACAAACATTCACCTTTATTGAGGTTTTCGTCCACCTAAGCCGGCCATGCCTCCATACCTAAGAGTGATGACAAGTCAACTCAATCATCACCATGTCATATACTTAGTCTTTAAGGGCACGATCATTGTAATGGCTACTTTCATGATCTTTAAGGGCACTCAATCATCACCAGAGGAGAGGTAGTAGCTGTCGGAAGCGCCTCCGATTGAGAGCATGACTTTGATGCCTTTTGATTGGCAGGATTTGATGTCGAAGGTGAGGGCGGTGCAGCCGTTGGCGGTGGTGGGGTCGCAGTGGCCGGCGAGGTTGATCATTGGAGTTTGGCCGTTGCCATTCCTACTAAGCGGTTGATCTTACTAGCTCGTCGGGGTGCCTAAAAGCGGTCAGGAGAGGGAACGAGGGAGACCATCTCGTTCGAGAAGAAGAGGGGGATCAGGGATACCAGCTCATTAGTGGCGGCTAAAAGCGGCCAAGAGAGGGAATGAGGTAGACCAGTTCGTTCGAGAAGAAAAATAAGGGAGTGACTAGGGATACAAGCTCGTCGGGGCGGCGACAAGCGGTCGGGTGAGGGAACGAGGGAGACCAGCTCGTTCGAGATACAAAAAAAACAAGGCGGCGACGAGGGATACCTGTTCGTCGAAGACGCCAAAAAAATAGTGAAGAAAGGGGAAGGGTGATTTGGGTTTGTGTGTGAGGTAGGGCGGCGACGAGGGATACCAGCTCGTCGGAGACACCGAAAAAATAGGGAGAAAGAGGGGGAGGAGGCGGCTAAAAGCGGCCAAGAGAGGAAGGGTTTCAGTATATTAGACTGATAACATGTGAGAATTATATTCAATCACCGTTAATAAAATTATATCTTTGAGAATATATTCAAAGATAATGATTAACATAAATAAAAGATTGCTACATATCTTTGAGAATATATTTATAGATAATGATTAAGATAAATAAAATATTTCTACCTATAATATATTATACTATTCCTACCATATATTATTCTATTATATTCTCTAATATCGGGAATGCAGTTGGCGCTCAGTCGTTCACAATGGTTCAGCTTGCATGTGGTCGCGCAAATCGTGCATTGCTTTGGATATGGCGGAGCGCTTTGGAATGGTGACTAGTAAAGGTATGCCTCTCATGGCAATTCCAACTTATAGGCTATGTAAATGATACCACGTGGGAGATTGATTCGATTTCGATGTTTGTTGGGTTGTAATTTGTATAATAGTAGACGTGGAATCATATATTCATTCATATATGTGAAATTGTTCATGTAATTTATTTAGATCGATTCTTTTGTTTGTAATTTCATTTGTACAAATATTGTATAATTATGGTGTGGCAAATACTTGTGTCCACCTGTAGCATCAATTATTTTATGGTCTCAAACCTTAATACTTATGACCAGTGGTGGTAGGGATCCGGCCCGCTAGGTGCTGTCCTGAGCGAAGATCCGACGTTAGTGGACGAGGTAACGTCGACGAGGGCATGGACCAGTGGTGGTAAGGATCCGGCCCGCTAGGTGCTGTTCGAAGCGATGATCCAATGCCCTCGGTGAGTGCTCGGCTATCGGTGGACAATTCATGCACAAGTAGGCGTGAAGATGCCATCATTGTAACTGCATAAAATCCAAGCATAAAATAATTTTTTAGTTGTAATTGAAGTATCAATTTTTATGCATGCACTAATCAAGATCAAGATCGATTACAAATATTTGGTAATATACATGATATTGAACTCGATGATGAGTTATATTTATATTTATATATATACATAGTATAAGTAATTTATGCAGGTGATATGGAATTTATTAAAAACTCATCTGATTTCAAGTTAAAACTCTTTATAGTAGGAGAAAAAGGAGCATTGCCCTCCAGACTTGTTTTCTTTTCATGGATGTCCCATTTAAATAGACTTGTTTTCCTATAAAGTAATATTTTTTAATTCATTTACTAATATAACCATATGCATTAATTATATAACATTAATTAAATAGGGTTATAATCGAAATTTTACTTATTGCCTTCCCAATACAATTTTTAAATTTTTGTGAAAAGTCAAATAAGTCTATCTAAATGGGACATAGTGAGTATTTAATTATGTTTTTACTTTTTAGCATGACAATGAGAAAGTTCTCTATTAGAGATAAGAGACATATATTTGACATTGATTTTTTTTTTTCATTTCGCATGTTAAAAAAATTGTTTTGCACGCATCATTCTTGAAATACGTTTCGTCTATTTTATTATATTATTATACACTTAGTTTTACTTGCACGCACGCATATTAAAAAAATCTGATAATAAAATATATGATAAAATATGAAATTTTAAGCATGTAAATCTAATCATGTTTTAAACGATACTAAAGTTGATCTAGAAGGAAAATTACAGTAGGCAATCCAAACTACACAGGTGGATACCCAATGTCATAAGCTACCCTGTAATAAATGACCTACGACAACGGGGATATTCCATTGTAATAAACTATGACTCGTTTTAATAAATAGCCTACGACGACGAGAAATTCTCGCTGTCGAAAAGCTCGGACCTACGACAATAGTTTGATAGACAACGGACAAAAAATAGCTATGAAAACGGGGATTTTTCGTTGTTATAGATAGCATACGACAACGGGGATTCTCTGTTGTTATAAATTACGGCCCGTTGTAATAAATGACCAACGACAACGGGAATTCCTCGTTTTCGAAAAGTCCAAACCTACGAGATTAGTTTGATAGTCAACGAGCGAATAACAGCTACGACAACGGGAATTTTCCGTTGTTGTAGGCAATTTCTGGCATAGTGGGATCTTTGTCATGGTACGGACACTGATTGTTTTCTTTTGTCGTCCTGCTGTTGAATTTCTTTCTTAATTTACTCTACATTTATTTTCGCAGGAAAACGAGAGAGAGCTAGCGAGAAGATCGAGGTAGAAGGGGAGCAAATTGGAAAGAGGGGAAGAAAATTCAAGAAAGATGAAGATTTTTTTTTTAATTCAAAGAAATACGAAGATGGAGATGAAGAGTGTGTGGGGGATATGCCCAATTTATAACTTTACTTCCCTAAACCAAACCATGGGCCCGATCTTTTTCCTGTGGGCTGGGCGGATTTGCCTTTTCCTCCCCCATAAAGAAACCCTTTTTTTCTTTTTCTTTTTTATGGTTTCCCATAAATGAACATTTAATATATATTCAATCACATAGGCAAAAACTTGTATTATAAGGTATTAGCTTTAATTGTTTTCACCAAAAAATTACTCAGGGGTCATCTAATCGCTGGAGCTATCACGCTTCATCTATTTTATTATACACTTGGTTTTACTTGCACGCATATTAAAAAAAATCTGATAATAAAATATACTTAAAAATATGAAACTTTTTTTTTACACAAAAGTCAATTATTCATTGCAAGAACAAACACTAGGGGGAAGTTCTACCACAAAGTCTGGTAGGTCATCCCAACAATGAGGGCTCCCAAACGATCGGGAAGCCTCCGCAATGACGTGTGCATATGTGTTGGCACCTCGCCTTACAAAAGAAATCGAACAATTTGAAAAGCTACTAAGTATTCTCTTGCACTCCTTAATATAATCACCAAAAGACGATTTGTCTGTAGTTGTTGCAAGAATAACATCAGTTACCCTCTTAGCATCTCCTTCAATCACGACATGGCTTAATCTAAGATTGTGCATCCAAGACAATGCCTCCACGAACCCCATTGCCTCCCCCACCGCCACCTCGACACAATCCAGAAAGACCAATGATCGCGCTGCCATAAACTCTCCGACATGGCTTAATCTAAGATTATGCCATTTTTCACATCTTCTTCACCTTGGGATCTGCCTCCCTGAGGCTCTCACCATGTTTCATTCATTCAGATATTGTCGGCTCTCTAATACTGCTCTTGTTAAGAATTAACACACGCACACGATGAAGAAAAATAAAATAACACGAGATTTGTTTACCCAGTTCGTCTTGCGACTACATCTGGGGGCGATGCCAAGCCAGGTATTTCACTATATTTTTCGGATGTTGATTACAATGAGAGAACATCTATTTATAATAGAAAACTTGCCCTAACCCTAAGCCCATTAGGATCAAACTTGCTCCACACTCCAAGCCCATTAGGATCAAACTTGATCCACACTCCAAGCCCATTAGTTCAATTCAGGCTCCACACTCCAACAATCTCCCACTTGGAGACTGAATCCTCCATGTAACCATATCTTCTTGATTCTCCTCTCGTATCCGACTGGCATCGCCAAACCTTATCTTCAAGTTCCAAGGCCAATTGAAGTTATGCATAGCTTCAACTTCTCTAAGGTTACCACCTTAGTAAATGACAAGTAGTAGTTAGAGGGCGAATACCTATTAGGTGCACGTCGTTCTCTAACTAGTGTCTATAGCGGATTCTTCGATGGTGATGGGGTCCTTGGTTCTTCAATAAGAATCTCTTCTTCATTCTAACTCTCCTTACTCCCACTCGAGTTTGAGATGTCTAACTCGACCTCTTGGGTATTGGTCTTGTCAGAATCGGATGCTCCAATTTATTCTTGTACATAACCTGGTCATTGAAAACTACATCTCTACTACGAATAATCTTTCGGTTATTCTTATCCCAGAGTTTATAACCGAACTCATCACCACCATAACCAATGAACGTACACTTAACAGATTTAGCATCTAACTTACTTCTATCAACAGTGCTAACATAAGCATAATTAAGCAACACAGCCAAAGACATGCAAGAGTGAGATAAATTTACCTCTTTTCCCGTCCATACTTCCTCGGGTACTCTGTTCTCCAACGGAACTGATGGACCTCTATTAATCAGGTATGTTGTTGTGTTTACTGCATCTGCCCAAAACGTCTTAGGCAACCCACTCTTCAACCTCATGCATCTGACTCGCTCATTCAACGTTTTGTTCATTTGTTCTGCCACTCCATTCTGCTCGGGAGTTTCTCTCACAATCTTCTCCATGCGAATCTCATTCTCAGCACAATATTCCTTGAACTCATGGAGTTCATATTCACCTCCATTGTCAGAACGAAGACACTTTACTCTCAGCCCTTTTTCATTCTCTACAAGAGCTTTCCACTTCCTGAAGGTATCAAAAGTATCAGTTTTATTTTTCAGAAAATAAACCCATACCTTTCGAGTGGAGTCATCGATGAAGGTCATGTAATACTCCGAACCACCAAGGGACTTCACGGGCGCTGGTCCTCGGCCCATAGATCGCTATGCACCAGCTCCATCTTTTCTGCCTTCAATGCTCTTCCACCTCTCGAGAACTCACCCTTCTTTATTTTCCAAAAACACATAGTCCTCTCATAGGCCAACTTCAATAGATTTCAGGCCTAGAAGTCTCCCTTTCGAACACATTAACTTCATCCCTTTCTCGCTCATGTGACCCAGCCGACTGTGCCACAAATCAACGTTAGTCGTAGCTCCTACAAGGTCAATACAATCCATGGGTTTGGATGTAGTATACCACGTACCCTCCTTCTTCCCCCAAGCTACTATCATGGCTCCTCTACTGATCTTCCAACTATTGCTGTCGAAAGTCACTGAGTATCCCTCTACATCCAATTGCCCGATTGAAATCAAGTTTCTTTTCAATCCTGGAATGTATCTCACACGGTTCTGCTTCAACATCGATCTGTTTGGTGTGGATATCCGGATATGTCATTTTCCCATGATTTTTAGGGGCTCATCATCAGCAAGGTAGACTTGTCCGAATTCTCCAGACACATAGTTCTCCATTATTTCAGCATCACTGCAAGAGCGGAATGATGCTCCAAAATCCAACACCCACGATTCTAGCGGACTACTGACACTCAAGACCAACGTGTCTCTAATATCATTTGCAGTTGCGTTTGTTGTCTTCTTCTCGTTCTGTCCCTTCTTATATTTTTATGTGCTGAACACCGGTTCCTGTAGTGACAAAACTCATCACAGTTCCAACGCTCGATCGAGTCTTTATCTTTCCTGAATTGACTCTTTCCTCTGGACATTGATCTTCCACTATTCTTCCTATCCTTCGATTTGTCCCTTTTCTCCGTGTTCAACGCTGACCCTGAAGAGGATCTAGATTCTTTCCTGCGAACCTCCTCGCTAATCATCAGATCCCTCACTTCGTCAAGCTTTAGTTTATCTTTCACGGATGAAGCGCTAACTGTAGTTACTGTGGCAGCACAACTATCTGGCAAAGAAGATAACAAAACTAAAGCTAGTACCTCGTCATTGAATTCAATCTTGAAATAACATAACTATCCAATGATCATGTTGAACTCGTTCAGGTGTTGCTGCACGAGTGTGCTCTCTAACATCTTGAGGTTGAACAATCGTCTGATCAGATGAACCTTGTTCATCTCCTCCAAGATCTACAACATCTCCCTTGTGGACTTAACTTTGGTCGTGTGGTAGGCTACGTTCATGGACAATGATAAATGTATCGCACTCATCGTCTTTCTATTCAACATATTCCACTTCTTATGTTCCATCTTTTCGGGTTTCTCCTTCTCCTCTTGGGGTACATACAGATCTTTACCGTAAAGGTAATCATCGATCTACATTTTCCAAAACTCGAAATTCGATCCGTCAAACTGCTTGATTGAAATCTTCTTGTCGCTCATCATGATTGCTCCCTCTGAACCCGAGGCTCTAAAAACCAGTTGTTAGGAATTAACACACGCACAAAATGGCGAAAAAGAAAATAACACGAGATTTGTTTACCAAGTTCATTTTGAGATTACATTTGGGGGCGATGCCAAGCCAGGTATTTCACTATGTTTTTCGGATGTTGATTACAATGAGAGAACATCTATTTATAATAGAAAACTTGTCCTAACCCTAAGCCAATTAGGATCAAACTTGCTCCAAACTCCAAGCTCATTAGAATCAAACTTGATCCACACTTCAAGCCCACTAGGATCAAACTTGATCCACACTTCAAGCCCATTAGGATCAAACTTGATCCACACTCTAATCCCATTAGGTCAATTCAGGCTCCACACTCCAACAACTCTTGTTGGGGTCTCAAGCACCCCTTTCCATAGACAATTATTCTTGTGTTTCCATATCTGCTACAACATAGTACCAGCCTCTTGGCTTTCTCCGTCTCCAACTTTTGTAGTAATTCCAGCACTAAATCTTATAGGGAGTCCACTCTCGGTATAAAACTCTTGATGTCATCAAGTAAACCAGCTTCTCGCCAACAATTTAATGCATAATTGCAGGATTGCATCAGAAAAAGTGATTCCATGTAGTCTCGTCGTCGACTCCACAGATAATGTAGTTCTTCTCGTTCACCACTCCCTTCGAAAACAGATTCACCCTGTTAGGAATAACATCCCTACAAATTCCCCATAAGTTGTCCTTGACCTTCGGAGGAGCTTGAAGTCTCCATAACACTTGCTAATTCTCGGGCGTCTCTAAGCTCACGTCCGAAGCTAATTTCGATGCCACTTGATACCCAGATTTGACAGAATATCTCACGTTATTCTCGTGATGCCACACTAACTTATCATCACAATTCATCGGTGATATGGGCGTGCACAATATTGCTTCAATATCTATTTGCGGAAATACTTGTTCAATTAAATGCTTATTCCATAACCGTGTCCTTGAAATCATAAGATATGTTACCCTCATATCTGCAAAACCCTCAACGATTGGCAACTAGATATATAAGTTCTCCTCGTCTCTCATCTATGAATACCCCCAAATACAGATATCCTCTCCAGAGCCTATTTTCCAACGAACCCGTTTTCGAAGTAGTCCTTGAGCCTCGAAAATACTCGCCCAAGTGAAGCCTGGATTGTTGCCAAGCTGAGCGTCCAAGAAACAGCTTGTCAGATTGTATTTTTCTTTATAAATCTGGCAGATTAAGTCCTCTTGATCATGCACTAACCGCCATCAAATTTTGCCTAAGAGAGTGATATTAAAGAGATGTAAATCGCGGAAGTCGCGACCTCCTGCTGCTTTCCGAACACACACCTTTTCCCATCTCATCCACTTCATGCCTTTCTTTGTGTTCTTCCCACTACTCCACCGAAAGGAATTCAACATGAGAGTCGATGGTAGAACTTCCCCCTAGTGTTTGTTCTTGCAATGAATAATTGACTTTGGTGTCACAAAAAAGTTTCATATTTTTAAGTATATTTTATTATCGGGAAAATTGCACTTATAGTCCTATAAGAATATGTCCAGATCACTTTTAGTCCTTTTTCCAGCACTTTTAGTCCCATAAAAATTCTTCTGTTAAATACTAACGGAAATTATGT
>CAVLYN010000284.1:130000-132927 GCA_963675135.1 Galeopsis tetrahit | reverse complement strand
CGATTTAGGGGGGTACGCAAGCTGCCGAGACATTCCAACAACTTTGAAAAAATGGTGCACAAGCATGCCCAAAAGCGTGTGCATTATGCCCACAAATGGGGCTAAAAAAAAAAAATCCGCACCCGAGGCCTCAAATCGAAATTCCGCCTCGACACAAGTGATTTTCTTGTCGATTTAGGGGGGTATGCAAGGTTTGAACGAATTCCGACAACTTTGAAAAATCGGTGCACAAGGCTGCCCAAGACAGCAGCCTAGGGGGCCGGTGGCCCCCCGTGTGGTGCACCGCTGCCACAACTCCGCACCCGAGGCCTCAAATCGAAATTCCGCCTCGACACAAGTGATTTTTTTGTCGATTTAGGGGGGTATGCAAGAATTGAGAGAATTCCGACAACTTTGAAAAAACGGTGCCCAAGGCTGCCCAAGACAGCCTAGGCCGAAGGCACAATTGTGGTGCACCGCTGCAACAACTCCGCACCCGAGGCCTCAAATCGAAATTCCGCCTCGACACAAGTGATTTTTTTGTCGATTTAGGGGGGTATGCGAGAATTGAGGGAATTCCGACAACTTTGAAAAAACGGTGCCCAAGGCTGCCCAAGACAGCCTAGGCCGATGGCACAATTGTGGTGCACCGCTGCAACAACTCCGCACCCGAGGCCTCAAATCGAAATTCCGCCTCGACACAAGTGATTTTCTTGTCGATTTAGGGGGGTATTCAAGAATTGAGAGAATTCCGACAACTTTGAAAAAATGGTGCCCAAGGCTGCCCAAGACAGCCTAGGCCGATGGCACAATTGTGGTGCACCGCTGCAACAACTCCGCACCCGAGGCCTCAAATCGAAATTCCGCCTCGACACAAGTGATTTTTTTGTCGATTCAGGGGGGTATGCAAGAATTGAGGGAATTCCGACAACTTTGAAAAAATGGTGCCCAAGGCTGCCCAAGACAGCCTAGGCCGAAGGCACAATTGTGGTGCACCGCTGCAACAACTCCGCACCCGAGGCCTCAAATCGAAATTCCGCCTCGACACAAGTGATTTTTTTGTCGATTTAGGGGGGTATGCAAGAATTGAGAGAATTCCGACAACTTTGAAAAAATGGTGCACAAGGCTGCCCAAGACAGCCTAGGCCGATGGCACAATTGTGGTGCACCGCTGCAACAACTCCGCACCCGAGGCCTCAAATCGAAATTCCGCCTCGACACAAGTGATTTTTTTGTCGATTTAGGGGGGTATGCAAGAATTTAGAGAATTCCGACAACTTTGAAAAAATGGTGCCCAAGACAGCCTAGGCCGATGGCACAATTGTGGTGCACCGCTGCAACAACTCCGCACCCGAGGCCTCAAATCGAAATTCCGCCTCGACACAAGTGATTTTTTTGTCGATTCAGGGGGGTATGCAAGAATTGAGGGAATTCCGACAACTTTGAAAAAATGGTGCCCAAGGCTGCCCAAGACAGCCTAGGCCGAAGGCACAATTGTGGTGCACCGCTGCAACAACTCCGCACCCGAGGCCTCAAATCGAAATTCCGCCTCGACACAAGTGATTTTTTTGTCGATTTAGGGGGGTATGCAAGAATTGAGAGAATTCCGACAACTTTGAAAAAATGGTGCACGAGGCTGCCCAAGACAGCCTAGGCCGATGGCACAATTGTGGTGCACCGCTGCAACAACTCCGCACCCGAGGCCTCAAATCGAAATTCCGCCTCGACACAAGTGATTTTTTTGTCGATTTAGGGGGGTATGCAAGAATTGAGGGAATTCCGACAACTTTGAAAAAACGGTGCCCAAGGCTGCCCAAGACAGCCTAGGCCGATGGCACAATTGTGGTGCACCGCTGCAACAACTCCGCACCCGAGGCCTCAAATCGAAATTCCGCCTCGACACAAGTGATTTTTTTGTCGATTTAGGGGGGTATGCAAGAATTGAGAGAATTCCGACAACTTTGAAAAAATGGTGCACGAGGCTGCCCAAGACAGCAGCCTAGGGGGGGCCGGCGGCCCCCCGTGTGGTGCACGACGTCGAAAACTCCGCACCCGAGGCCTCAAATCGAAATTCCGCCTCGACACAAGTGATTATTTTGTCGATTTAGGGGGGTATGCAAGCTTTCGAAGAATTCCGACAACTTCGAAAAACGGGCCCCACGAACGCTGCCCCCGTCAAAACTCCCGTCCCGGGACCTCGGATGCTAAATTTAACGCTGGAAATGGATTCCTGGGCTGATTTTAGGGGGGGGTGCATAGGCTCACTGAAATTTGGGGTGTATAAATAGGTAATCTAATAGTACTACCTCCTCGGCCATTTTAATATCTAGTGCTGTCACCTGGGATCTTTTTTTTTAAGCATATATAGGGGAGGGGGTGCTCACTAGGCAGCATGGGCGGAGGATGCGCGCGCAAGGGGCCTGCGGCCCCCCAAGCGCCCGCACATGCGCGCACAAGTGAGCTCGCCCCCGAACCTCTTCCGCACGGGCCCCCGCCGTGCGGTCGTAGGCGGCCGGCCACCCACCGGCGGCACCGCGCTCCGGCGCGGCGGGGGGCGTCCCACTCCGGCGAAATTTTTTTTTTTTAAAAATTTCGATGCTTGGCCACGCGAAGGCCGTGCAAAGGCCCCTTCTCGAGAAAATAGGCACACGTTCGGACGTTGAGCTCACGCATTCGATGGGGATGGACGCCAATATATACGGCCTCCGCTTGTCGATTGCGGTGCTCAAGCAGGAAGAGCAACGTGCCCTTACCTTATCTCCCGAATAGGGCCGATGCGCGGCCGAGGGTGGCGGGGCATATCGTGGCGCAATCGGTCTGGCCTCGGCCATTCGGCGCCCCGCGTCGGGCAACTCGGGAGAGAACAAGCCAGCGTTCGGATGCGGTAGCTAAGCCTTCGATGGGTACGGGGGGCCAATTTAAACGGCCTCCCTCTTGTCGATTGCGGT
>CAVLYN010000284.1:97500-100000 GCA_963675135.1 Galeopsis tetrahit | reverse complement strand
AATTGTGGTGCACCGCTGCAACAACTCCGCACCCGAGGCCTCAAATCGAAATTCCGCCTCGACACAAGTGATTTTTTTGTCGATTTAGGGGGGTATGCGAGAATTGAGGGAATTCCGACAACTTTGAAAAAACGGTGCCCAAGGCTGCCCAAGACAGCCTAGGCCGATGGCACAATTGTGGTGCACCGCTGCAACAACTCCGCACCCGAGGCCTCAAATCGAAATTCCGCCTCGACACAAGTGATTTTCTTGTCGATTTAGGGGGGTATTCAAGAATTGAGAGAATTCCGACAACTTTGAAAAAATGGTGCCCAAGGCTGCCCAAGACAGCCTAGGCCGATGGCACAATTGTGGTGCACCGCTGCAACAACTCCGCACCCGAGGCCTCAAATCGAAATTCCGCCTCGACACAAGTGATTTTTTTGTCGATTCAGGGGGGTATGCAAGAATTGAGGGAATTCCGACAACTTTGAAAAAATGGTGCCCAAGGCTGCCCAAGACAGCCTAGGCCGAAGGCACAATTGTGGTGCACCGCTGCAACAACTCCGCACCCGAGGCCTCAAATCGAAATTCCGCCTCGACACAAGTGATTTTTTTGTCGATTTAGGGGGGTATGCAAGAATTGAGAGAATTCCGACAACTTTGAAAAAATGGTGCACAAGGCTGCCCAAGACAGCCTAGGCCGATGGCACAATTGTGGTGCACCGCTGCAACAACTCCGCACCCGAGGCCTCAAATCGAAATTCCGCCTCGACACAAGTGATTTTTTTGTCGATTTAGGGGGGTATGCAAGAATTTAGAGAATTCCGACAACTTTGAAAAAATGGTGCCCAAGACAGCCTAGGCCGATGGCACAATTGTGGTGCACCGCTGCAACAACTCCGCACCCGAGGCCTCAAATCGAAATTCCGCCTCGACACAAGTGATTTTTTTGTCGATTCAGGGGGGTATGCAAGAATTGAGGGAATTCCGACAACTTTGAAAAAATGGTGCCCAAGGCTGCCCAAGACAGCCTAGGCCGAAGGCACAATTGTGGTGCACCGCTGCAACAACTCCGCACCCGAGGCCTCAAATCGAAATTCCGCCTCGACACAAGTGATTTTTTTGTCGATTTAGGGGGGTATGCAAGAATTGAGAGAATTCCGACAACTTTGAAAAAATGGTGCACGAGGCTGCCCAAGACAGCCTAGGCCGATGGCACAATTGTGGTGCACCGCTGCAACAACTCCGCACCCGAGGCCTCAAATCGAAATTCCGCCTCGACACAAGTGATTTTTTTGTCGATTTAGGGGGGTATGCAAGAATTGAGGGAATTCCGACAACTTTGAAAAAACGGTGCCCAAGGCTGCCCAAGACAGCCTAGGCCGATGGCACAATTGTGGTGCACCGCTGCAACAACTCCGCACCCGAGGCCTCAAATCGAAATTCCGCCTCGACACAAGTGATTTTTTTGTCGATTTAGGGGGGTATGCAAGAATTGAGAGAATTCCGACAACTTTGAAAAAATGGTGCACGAGGCTGCCCAAGACAGCAGCCTAGGGGGGGCCGGCGGCCCCCCGTGTGGTGCACGACGTCGAAAACTCCGCACCCGAGGCCTCAAATCGAAATTCCGCCTCGACACAAGTGATTATTTTGTCGATTTAGGGGGGTATGCAAGCTTTCGAAGAATTCCGACAACTTCGAAAAACGGGCCCCACGAACGCTGCCCCCGTCAAAACTCCCGTCCCGGGACCTCGGATGCTAAATTTAACGCTGGAAATGGATTCCTGGGCTGATTTTAGGGGGGGGTGCATAGGCTCACTGAAATTTGGGGTGTATAAATAGGTAATCTAATAGTACTACCTCCTCGGCCATTTTAATATCTAGTGCTGTCACCTGGGATCTTTTTTTTTAAGCATATATAGGGGAGGGGGTGCTCACTAGGCAGCATGGGCGGAGGATGCGCGCGCAAGGGGCCTGCGGCCCCCCAAGCGCCCGCACATGCGCGCACAAGTGAGCTCGCCCCCGAACCTCTTCCGCACGGGCCCCCGCCGTGCGGTCGTAGGCGGCCGGCCACCCACCGGCGGCACCGCGCTCCGGCGCGGCGGGGGGCGTCCCACTCCGGCGAAATTTTTTTTTTTTAAAAATTTCGATGCTTGGCCACGCGAAGGCCGTGCAAAGGCCCCTTCTCGAGAAAATAGGCACACGTTCGGACGTTGAGCTCACGCATTCGATGGGGATGGACGCCAATATATACGGCCTCCGCTTGTCGATTGCGGTGCTCAAGCAGGAAGAGCAACGTGCCCTTACCTTATCTCCCGAATAGGGCCGATGCGCGGCCGAGGGTGGCGGGGCATATCGTGGCGCAATCGGTCTGGCCTCGGCCATTCGGCGCCCCGCGTCGGGCAACTCGGGAGAGAACAAGCCAGCGTTCGGATGCGGTAGCTAAGCCTTCGATGGGTACGGGGGGCCAATTTAAACGGCCTCCCTCTTGTCGATTGCGGTGCTAAGCGGAAGGACA
>CAVLYN010000284.1:72500-75000 GCA_963675135.1 Galeopsis tetrahit | reverse complement strand
CTCGACACAAGTGATTTTTTTGTCGATTCAGGGGGGTATGCAAGAATTGAGGGAATTCCGACAACTTTGAAAAAATGGTGCCCAAGGCTGCCCAAGACAGCCTAGGCCGAAGGCACAATTGTGGTGCACCGCTGCAACAACTCCGCACCCGAGGCCTCAAATCGAAATTCCGCCTCGACACAAGTGATTTTTTTGTCGATTTAGGGGGGTATGCAAGAATTGAGAGAATTCCGACAACTTTGAAAAAATGGTGCACAAGGCTGCCCAAGACAGCCTAGGCCGATGGCACAATTGTGGTGCACCGCTGCAACAACTCCGCACCCGAGGCCTCAAATCGAAATTCCGCCTCGACACAAGTGATTTTTTTGTCGATTTAGGGGGGTATGCAAGAATTTAGAGAATTCCGACAACTTTGAAAAAATGGTGCCCAAGACAGCCTAGGCCGATGGCACAATTGTGGTGCACCGCTGCAACAACTCCGCACCCGAGGCCTCAAATCGAAATTCCGCCTCGACACAAGTGATTTTTTTGTCGATTCAGGGGGGTATGCAAGAATTGAGGGAATTCCGACAACTTTGAAAAAATGGTGCCCAAGGCTGCCCAAGACAGCCTAGGCCGAAGGCACAATTGTGGTGCACCGCTGCAACAACTCCGCACCCGAGGCCTCAAATCGAAATTCCGCCTCGACACAAGTGATTTTTTTGTCGATTTAGGGGGGTATGCAAGAATTGAGAGAATTCCGACAACTTTGAAAAAATGGTGCACGAGGCTGCCCAAGACAGCCTAGGCCGATGGCACAATTGTGGTGCACCGCTGCAACAACTCCGCACCCGAGGCCTCAAATCGAAATTCCGCCTCGACACAAGTGATTTTTTTGTCGATTTAGGGGGGTATGCAAGAATTGAGGGAATTCCGACAACTTTGAAAAAACGGTGCCCAAGGCTGCCCAAGACAGCCTAGGCCGATGGCACAATTGTGGTGCACCGCTGCAACAACTCCGCACCCGAGGCCTCAAATCGAAATTCCGCCTCGACACAAGTGATTTTTTTGTCGATTTAGGGGGGTATGCAAGAATTGAGAGAATTCCGACAACTTTGAAAAAATGGTGCACGAGGCTGCCCAAGACAGCAGCCTAGGGGGGGCCGGCGGCCCCCCGTGTGGTGCACGACGTCGAAAACTCCGCACCCGAGGCCTCAAATCGAAATTCCGCCTCGACACAAGTGATTATTTTGTCGATTTAGGGGGGTATGCAAGCTTTCGAAGAATTCCGACAACTTCGAAAAACGGGCCCCACGAACGCTGCCCCCGTCAAAACTCCCGTCCCGGGACCTCGGATGCTAAATTTAACGCTGGAAATGGATTCCTGGGCTGATTTTAGGGGGGGGTGCATAGGCTCACTGAAATTTGGGGTGTATAAATAGGTAATCTAATAGTACTACCTCCTCGGCCATTTTAATATCTAGTGCTGTCACCTGGGATCTTTTTTTTTAAGCATATATAGGGGAGGGGGTGCTCACTAGGCAGCATGGGCGGAGGATGCGCGCGCAAGGGGCCTGCGGCCCCCCAAGCGCCCGCACATGCGCGCACAAGTGAGCTCGCCCCCGAACCTCTTCCGCACGGGCCCCCGCCGTGCGGTCGTAGGCGGCCGGCCACCCACCGGCGGCACCGCGCTCCGGCGCGGCGGGGGGCGTCCCACTCCGGCGAAATTTTTTTTTTTTAAAAATTTCGATGCTTGGCCACGCGAAGGCCGTGCAAAGGCCCCTTCTCGAGAAAATAGGCACACGTTCGGACGTTGAGCTCACGCATTCGATGGGGATGGACGCCAATATATACGGCCTCCGCTTGTCGATTGCGGTGCTCAAGCAGGAAGAGCAACGTGCCCTTACCTTATCTCCCGAATAGGGCCGATGCGCGGCCGAGGGTGGCGGGGCATATCGTGGCGCAATCGGTCTGGCCTCGGCCATTCGGCGCCCCGCGTCGGGCAACTCGGGAGAGAACAAGCCAGCGTTCGGATGCGGTAGCTAAGCCTTCGATGGGTACGGGGGGCCAATTTAAACGGCCTCCCTCTTGTCGATTGCGGTGCTAAGCGGAAGGACAGCGAGCCCAATTCACTCCCGAATTTCCCGACGCACGGGCGCGACGGTTGCAACACCCCGTGGGATTCGGTTTCGGCGCCCCGCGTCGGGCAACTCGGGAGAGAACACGCCAGCGTTCGGATGCGGTAGCTAAGCCTTCGATGGGTACGGGGGGCCAATTTAAACGGCCTCCCTCTTGTCGATCGCGGTGCTAAGCGGAAGGACAGCGAGCCCAATTCACTCCCGAATTTCCCGACGCACGGGCGCGACGGTAGCAAAAACAACTCGTGGGATTCGGTTTCGGCGCCCCGCGTCGGGCAACTCGGGAGAGAACACGCCAGCGTTCGGATGCGGTAGCTAAGCCTTCGATGGGTACGGGGGGCCAATTTAAACGGCCTCCCTCTTGTCGATCGCGGTGCTAAGCG
>CAVLYN010000284.1:40000-42500 GCA_963675135.1 Galeopsis tetrahit | reverse complement strand
TGAGAGAATTCCGACAACTTTGAAAAAATGGTGCACAAGGCTGCCCAAGATAGCCTAGGCCGATGGCACAATTGTGGTGCACCGCTGCAACAACTCCGCACCCGAGGCCTCAAATCGAAATTCCGCCTCGACACAAGTGATTTTTTTGTCGATTTAGGGGGGTATGCAAGAATTTAGAGAATTCCGACAACTTTGAAAAAATGGTGCCCAAGACAGCCTAGGCCGATGGCACAATTGTGGTGCACCGCTGCAACAACTCCGCACCCGAGGCCTCAAATCGAAATTCCGCCTCGACACAAGTGATTTTTTTGTCGATTCAGGGGGGTATGCAAGAATTGAGGGAATTCCGACAACTTTGAAAAAATGGTGCCCAAGGCTGCCCAAGACAGCCTAGGCCGAAGGCACAATTGTGGTGCACCGCTGCAACAACTCCGCACCCGAGGCCTCAAATCGAAATTCCGCCTCGACACAAGTGATTTTTTTGTCGATTTAGGGGGGTATGCAAGAATTGAGAGAATTCCGACAACTTTGAAAAAATGGTGCACGAGGCTGCCCAAGACAGCCTAGGCCGATGGCACAATTGTGGTGCACCGCTGCAACAACTCCGCACCCGAGGCCTCAAATCGAAATTCCGCCTCGACACAAGTGATTTTTTTGTCGATTTAGGGGGGTATGCAAGAATTGAGGGAATTCCGACAACTTTGAAAAAACGGTGCCCAAGGCTGCCCAAGACAGCCTAGGCCGATGGCACAATTGTGGTGCACCGCTGCAACAACTCCGCACCCGAGGCCTCAAATCGAAATTCCGCCTCGACACAAGTGATTTTTTTGTCGATTTAGGGGGGTATGCAAGAATTGAGAGAATTCCGACAACTTTGAAAAAATGGTGCACGAGGCTGCCCAAGACAGCAGCCTAGGGGGGGCCGGCGGCCCCCCGTGTGGTGCACGACGTCGAAAACTCCGCACCCGAGGCCTCAAATCGAAATTCCGCCTCGACACAAGTGATTATTTTGTCGATTTAGGGGGGTATGCAAGCTTTCGAAGAATTCCGACAACTTCGAAAAACGGGCCCCACGAACGCTGCCCCCGTCAAAACTCCCGTCCCGGGACCTCGGATGCTAAATTTAACGCTGGAAATGGATTCCTGGGCTGATTTTAGGGGGGGGTGCATAGGCTCACTGAAATTTGGGGTGTATAAATAGGTAATCTAATAGTACTACCTCCTCGGCCATTTTAATATCTAGTGCTGTCACCTGGGATCTTTTTTTTTAAGCATATATAGGGGAGGGGGTGCTCACTAGGCAGCATGGGCGGAGGATGCGCGCGCAAGGGGCCTGCGGCCCCCCAAGCGCCCGCACATGCGCGCACAAGTGAGCTCGCCCCCGAACCTCTTCCGCACGGGCCCCCGCCGTGCGGTCGTAGGCGGCCGGCCACCCACCGGCGGCACCGCGCTCCGGCGCGGCGGGGGGCGTCCCACTCCGGCGAAATTTTTTTTTTTTAAAAATTTCGATGCTTGGCCACGCGAAGGCCGTGCAAAGGCCCCTTCTCGAGAAAATAGGCACACGTTCGGACGTTGAGCTCACGCATTCGATGGGGATGGACGCCAATATATACGGCCTCCGCTTGTCGATTGCGGTGCTCAAGCAGGAAGAGCAACGTGCCCTTACCTTATCTCCCGAATAGGGCCGATGCGCGGCCGAGGGTGGCGGGGCATATCGTGGCGCAATCGGTCTGGCCTCGGCCATTCGGCGCCCCGCGTCGGGCAACTCGGGAGAGAACAAGCCAGCGTTCGGATGCGGTAGCTAAGCCTTCGATGGGTACGGGGGGCCAATTTAAACGGCCTCCCTCTTGTCGATTGCGGTGCTAAGCGGAAGGACAGCGAGCCCAATTCACTCCCGAATTTCCCGACGCACGGGCGCGACGGTTGCAACACCCCGTGGGATTCGGTTTCGGCGCCCCGCGTCGGGCAACTCGGGAGAGAACACGCCAGCGTTCGGATGCGGTAGCTAAGCCTTCGATGGGTACGGGGGGCCAATTTAAACGGCCTCCCTCTTGTCGATCGCGGTGCTAAGCGGAAGGACAGCGAGCCCAATTCACTCCCGAATTTCCCGACGCACGGGCGCGACGGTTGCAACACCCCGTGGGATTCGGTTTCGGCGCCCCGCGTCGGGCAACTCGGGAGAGAACACGCCAGCGTTCGGATGCGGTAGCTAAGCCTTCGATGGGTACGGGGGGCCAATTTAAACGGCCTCCCTCTTGTCGATCGCGGTGCTAAGCGGAAGGACAGCGAGCCCAATTCACTCCCGAATTTCCCGACGCACGGGCGCGACGGTAGCAAAAACAACTCGTGGGATTCGGTTTCGGCGCCCCGCGTCGGGCAACTCGGGAGAGAACACGCCAGCGTTCGGATGCGGTAGCTAAGCCTTCGATGGGTACGGGGGGCCAATTTAAACGGCCTCCCTCTTGTCGATCGCGGTGCTAAGCGGAAGGACAGCGAGCCC
>CAVLYN010000284.1:7500-10000 GCA_963675135.1 Galeopsis tetrahit | reverse complement strand
ACTTTGAAAAAATGGTGCACAAGGCTGCCCAAGATAGCCTAGGCCGATGGCACAATTGTGGTGCACCGCTGCAACAACTCCGCACCCGAGGCCTCAAATCGAAATTCCGCCTCGACACAAGTGATTTTTTTGTCGATTTAGGGGGGTATGCAAGAATTTAGAGAATTCCGACAACTTTGAAAAAATGGTGCCCAAGACAGCCTAGGCCGATGGCACAATTGTGGTGCACCGCTGCAACAACTCCGCACCCGAGGCCTCAAATCGAAATTCCGCCTCGACACAAGTGATTTTTTTGTCGATTCAGGGGGGTATGCAAGAATTGAGGGAATTCCGACAACTTTGAAAAAATGGTGCCCAAGGCTGCCCAAGACAGCCTAGGCCGAAGGCACAATTGTGGTGCACCGCTGCAACAACTCCGCACCCGAGGCCTCAAATCGAAATTCCGCCTCGACACAAGTGATTTTTTTGTCGATTTAGGGGGGTATGCAAGAATTGAGAGAATTCCGACAACTTTGAAAAAATGGTGCACGAGGCTGCCCAAGACAGCCTAGGCCGATGGCACAATTGTGGTGCACCGCTGCAACAACTCCGCACCCGAGGCCTCAAATCGAAATTCCGCCTCGACACAAGTGATTTTTTTGTCGATTTAGGGGGGTATGCAAGAATTGAGGGAATTCCGACAACTTTGAAAAAACGGTGCCCAAGGCTGCCCAAGACAGCCTAGGCCGATGGCACAATTGTGGTGCACCGCTGCAACAACTCCGCACCCGAGGCCTCAAATCGAAATTCCGCCTCGACACAAGTGATTTTTTTGTCGATTTAGGGGGGTATGCAAGAATTGAGAGAATTCCGACAACTTTGAAAAAATGGTGCACGAGGCTGCCCAAGACAGCAGCCTAGGGGGGGCCGGCGGCCCCCCGTGTGGTGCACGACGTCGAAAACTCCGCACCCGAGGCCTCAAATCGAAATTCCGCCTCGACACAAGTGATTATTTTGTCGATTTAGGGGGGTATGCAAGCTTTCGAAGAATTCCGACAACTTCGAAAAACGGGCCCCACGAACGCTGCCCCCGTCAAAACTCCCGTCCCGGGACCTCGGATGCTAAATTTAACGCTGGAAATGGATTCCTGGGCTGATTTTAGGGGGGGGTGCATAGGCTCACTGAAATTTGGGGTGTATAAATAGGTAATCTAATAGTACTACCTCCTCGGCCATTTTAATATCTAGTGCTGTCACCTGGGATCTTTTTTTTTAAGCATATATAGGGGAGGGGGTGCTCACTAGGCAGCATGGGCGGAGGATGCGCGCGCAAGGGGCCTGCGGCCCCCCAAGCGCCCGCACATGCGCGCACAAGTGAGCTCGCCCCCGAACCTCTTCCGCACGGGCCCCCGCCGTGCGGTCGTAGGCGGCCGGCCACCCACCGGCGGCACCGCGCTCCGGCGCGGCGGGGGGCGTCCCACTCCGGCGAAATTTTTTTTTTTTAAAAATTTCGATGCTTGGCCACGCGAAGGCCGTGCAAAGGCCCCTTCTCGAGAAAATAGGCACACGTTCGGACGTTGAGCTCACGCATTCGATGGGGATGGACGCCAATATATACGGCCTCCGCTTGTCGATTGCGGTGCTCAAGCAGGAAGAGCAACGTGCCCTTACCTTATCTCCCGAATAGGGCCGATGCGCGGCCGAGGGTGGCGGGGCATATCGTGGCGCAATCGGTCTGGCCTCGGCCATTCGGCGCCCCGCGTCGGGCAACTCGGGAGAGAACAAGCCAGCGTTCGGATGCGGTAGCTAAGCCTTCGATGGGTACGGGGGGCCAATTTAAACGGCCTCCCTCTTGTCGATTGCGGTGCTAAGCGGAAGGACAGCGAGCCCAATTCACTCCCGAATTTCCCGACGCACGGGCGCGACGGTTGCAACACCCCGTGGGATTCGGTTTCGGCGCCCCGCGTCGGGCAACTCGGGAGAGAACACGCCAGCGTTCGGATGCGGTAGCTAAGCCTTCGATGGGTACGGGGGGCCAATTTAAACGGCCTCCCTCTTGTCGATCGCGGTGCTAAGCGGAAGGACAGCGAGCCCAATTCACTCCCGAATTTCCCGACGCACGGGCGCGACGGTTGCAACACCCCGTGGGATTCGGTTTCGGCGCCCCGCGTCGGGCAACTCGGGAGAGAACACGCCAGCGTTCGGATGCGGTAGCTAAGCCTTCGATGGGTACGGGGGGCCAATTTAAACGGCCTCCCTCTTGTCGATCGCGGTGCTAAGCGGAAGGACAGCGAGCCCAATTCACTCCCGAATTTCCCGACGCACGGGCGCGACGGTAGCAAAAACAACTCGTGGGATTCGGTTTCGGCGCCCCGCGTCGGGCAACTCGGGAGAGAACACGCCAGCGTTCGGATGCGGTAGCTAAGCCTTCGATGGGTACGGGGGGCCAATTTAAACGGCCTCCCTCTTGTCGATCGCGGTGCTAAGCGGAAGGACAGCGAGCCCTATTCACTCCCGAATT
>CAVLYN010000283.1:25000-27500 GCA_963675135.1 Galeopsis tetrahit | reverse complement strand
CAACTTTGAAAAAATGGTGCCCAAGGCTGCCCAAGACAGCCTAGGCCGATGGCACAATTGTGGTGCACCGCTGCAACAACTCCGCACCCGAGGCCTCAAATCGAAATTCCGCCTCGACACAAGTGATTTTTTTGTCGATTCAGGGGGTATGCAAGAATTGAGGGAATTCCGACAACTTTGAAAAAATGGTGCCCAAGGCTGCCCAAGACAGCCTAGGCCGAAGGCACAATTGTGGTGCACCGCTGCAACAACCCCGCACCCGAGGCCTCAAATCGAAATTCCGCCTCGACACAAGTGATTTATTTGTCGATTTAGGGGGGTATGCAAGAATTGAGAGAATTCCGACAACTTTGAAAAAATGGTGCACGAGGCTGCCCAAGACAGCCTAGGCCGATGGCACAATTGTGGTGCACCGCTGCAACAACTCCGCACCCGAGGCCTCAAATCGAAATTCCGCCTCGACACAAGTGATTTTTTTGTCGATTTAGGGGGGTATGCAAGAATTGAGAGAATTCCGACAACCTTGAAAAAATGGTGCACAAGGCTGCCCAAGACAGCCTAGGCCGATGGCACAATTGTGGTGCACCGCTGCAACAACTCCGCACCCGAGGCCTCAAATCGAAATTCCGCCTCGACACAAGTGATTTTTTTGTCGATTTAGGGGGGTATGCAAGAATTGAGAGAATTCCGACAACTTTGAAAAAAATGGTGCACGAGGCTGCCCAAGACAGCCTAGGCCGATGGCACAATTGTGGTGCACCGCTGCAACAACCCCGCACCCGAGGCCTCAATTCGAAATTCCGCCTCGACACAAGCGATTTTTTTGTCGATTTAGGGGGGTATGCAAGAATTGAGGGAATTCCGACAACTTTGAAAAAATGGTGCCCAAGGCTGCCCAAGACAGCCTAGGCCGATGGCACAATTGTGGTGCACCGCTGCAACAACCCCGCACCCGAGGCCTCAAATCGAAATTCCGCCTCGACACAAGTGATTTATTTGTCGATTTAGGGGGGTATGCAAGAATTGAGAGAATTCCGACAACTTTGAAAAAATGGTGCACGAGGCTGCCCAAGACAGCCTAGGCCGATGGCACAATTGTGGTGCACCGCTGCAACAACTCCGCACCCGAGGCCTCAAATCGAAATTCCGCCTCGACACAAGTGATTTTTTTGTCGATTTAGGGGGGTATGCAAGAATTGTGAGAATTCCGACAACTTTGAAAAAATGGTGCACGAGGCTGCCCAAGACAGCCTAGGCCGATGGCACAATTGTGGTGCACCGCTGCAACAACTCCGCACCCGAGGCCTCAAATCGAAATTCCGCCTCGACACAAGTGATTTTTTTGTCGATTTAGGGGGGTATGCAAGAATTGAGAGAATTCCGACAACTTTGAAAAAAATGGTGCACGAGGCTGCCCAAGACAGCCTAGGCCGATGGCACAATTGTGGTGCACCGCTGCAACAACCCCGCACCCGAGGCCTCAATTCGAAATTCCGCCTCGACACAAGTGATTTTTTTGTCGATTTAGGGGGGTATGCAAGAATTGAGAGAATTCCGACAACTTTGAAAAAATGGTGCCCAAGGCTGCCCAAGACAGCCTAGGCCGATGGCACAATTGTGGTGCACCGCTGCAACAACCCCGCACCCGAGGCCTCAAATCGAAATTCCGCCTCGACACAAGTGATTTTTTTGTCGATTTAGGGGGGTATGCAAGAATTGAGAGCATTCCGACAACTTTGAAAAAATGGTGCCCAAGGCTGCCCAAGACAGCCTAGGCCGATGGCACAATTGTGGTGCACCGCTGCAACAACTCCGCACCCGAGGCCTCAAATCGAAATTCCGCCTCGACACAAGTGATTTTTTTGTCGATTTAGGGGGGTAATGCAAGAATTGAGAGAATTCCGACAACTTTGAAAAAATGGTGCACGAGGCTGCCCAAGACAGCAGCCTAGGGGGGGCCGGCGGCCCCCCGTGTGGTGCACGACGTCGAAAACTCCGCACCCGAGGCCTCAAATCGAAATTCCGCCTCGACACAAGTGATTATTTTGTCGATTTAGGGGGGTATGCAAGCTTTCGATGAATTCCGACAACTTCGAAAAACGGGCCCCACGAACGCTGCCCCCGTCAAAACTCCCGTCCCGGGACCTCGGATGCTAAATTTAACGATGGAAATGGATTCCTGGGCTGATTTTAGGGGGGGGTGCATAGGCTCACTGAAATTTGGGGTGTATAAATAGGTAATCTAATAGTACTACCTCCTCGGCCATTTTAATATCTAGTGCTGTCACCTGGGATTTTTTTTTTTAAGCATATATAGGGGAGGGGGTGCTCACTAGGCAGCATGGGCGGAGGATGCGCGCGCAAGGGGCCTGCGGCCCCCCAAGCGCCCGCACATGCGCGCCCAAGTGAGCTCGCACTCGATGAACCTCTTCCGCACGGTAGGCCACGGGGCCGTGCGGTCGTAGTCGGCCACCCGTCGGCCACCCCCCGCTCCGGCGCG
>CAVLYN010000281.1:107500-110000 GCA_963675135.1 Galeopsis tetrahit | reverse complement strand
CTCAAATCGAAATTCCGCCTCGACACAAGTGATTTTTTTGTCGATTCAGGGGGGTATGCAAGAATTGAGGGAATTCCGACAACTTTGAAAAAATGGTGCCCAAGGCTGCCCAAGACAGCCTAGGCCGAAGGCACAATTGTGGTGCACCGCTGCAACAACTCCGCACCCGAGGCCTCAAATCGAAATTCCGCCTCGACACAAGTGATTGTTTTGTCGATTCAGGGGGGTATTCAAGAATTGAGAGAATTCCGACAACTTTGAAAAAATGGTGCCCAAGGCTGCCCAAGACAGCCTAGGCCGATGGCACAATTGTGGTGCACCGCTGCAACAACTCCGCACCCGAGGCCTCAAATCGAAATTCCGCCTCGACACAAGTGATTTTTTTGTCGATTCAGGGGGGTATGCAAGAATTGAGGGAATTCCGACAACTTTGAAAAAATGGTGCCCAAGGCTGCCCAAGACAGCCTAGGCCGAAGGCACAATTGTGGTGCACCGCTGCAACAACTCCGCACCCGAGGCCTCAAATCGAAATTCCGCCTCGACACAAGTGATTTTTTTGTCGATTTAGGGGGGTATGCAAGAATTGAGAGAATTCCGACAACTTTGAAAAAATGGTGCACAAGGCTGCCCAAGACAGCCTAGGCCGATGGCACAATTGTGGTGCACCGCTGCAACAACTCCGCACCCGAGGCCTCAAATCGAAATTCCGCCTCGACACAAGTGATTTTTTTGTCGATTCAGGGGGGTATGCAAGAATTGAGGGAATTCCGACAACTTTGAAAAAATGGTGCCCAAGGCTGCCCAAGACAGCCTAGGCCGAAGGCACAATTGTGGTGCACCGCTGCAACAACTCCGCCCCCGAGGCCTCAAATCGAAATTCCGCCTCGACACAAGTGATTTTTTTGTCGATTTAGGGGGGTATGCAAGAATTGAGAGAATTCCGACAACTTTGAAAAAATGGTGCACGAGGCTGCCCAAGACAGCCTAGGTCGATGGCACAATTGTGGTGCACCGCTGCAACAACTCCGCACCCGAGGCCTCAAATCGAAATTCCGCCTCGACACAAGTGATTTTTTTGTCGATTCAGGGGGGTATGCAAGAATTGAGGGAATTCCGACAACTTTGAAAAAACGGTGCCCAAGGCTGCCCAAGACAGCCTAGGCCGATGGCACAATTGTGGTGCACCGCTGCAACAACGCCGCACCCGAGGCCTCAAATCGAAATTCCGCCTCGACACAAGTGATTTTTTTGTCGATTTAGGGGGGTATGCAAGAATTGAGAGAATTCCGACAACTTTGAAAAAATGGTGCACGAGGCTGCCCAAGACAGCAGCCTAGGGGGGGCCGGCGGCCCCCCGTGTGGTGCACGACGTCGAAAACTCCGCACCCGAGGCCTCAAATCGAAATTCCGCCTCGACACAAGTGATTATTTTGTCGATTTAGGGGGGTATGCAAGCTTTCGAAGAATTCCGACAACTTCGAAAAACGGGCCCCACGAACGCTGCCCCCGTCAAAACTCCCGTCCCGGGACCTCGGATGCTAAATTTAACGCTGGAAATGGATTCCTGGGCTGATTTTAGGGGGGGGTGCATAGGCTCACTGAAATTTGGGGTGTCTAAATAGGTAATCTAATAGTACTACCTCCTCGGCCATTTTAATATCTAGTGCTGTCACCTGGGATTTTTTTTTTTAAGCATATATAGGGGAGGGGGTGCTCACTAGGCAGCATGGGCGGAGGATGCGCGCGCAAGGGGCCTGCGGCCCCCCAAGCGCCCGCACATGCGCGCACAAGTGAGCTCGCCCCCGAACCTCTTCCGCACGGGCCCCCGCCGTGCGGTCGTAGGCGGCCGGCCACCCACCGGCGGCACCGCGCTCCGGCGCGGCGGGGGGCGTCCCACTCCGGCGAAATTTTTTTTTTTAAAAAATTTCGATGCTTGGCCACGCGAAGGCCGTGCAAAGGCCCCTTCTCGAGAAAATAGGCACACGTTCGGACGTTGAGCTCACGCATTCGATGGGGATGGACGCCAATATATACGGCCTCCGCTTGTCGATTGCGGTGCTCAAGCAGGAAGAGCAACGTGCCCTTACCTTATCTCCCGAATAGGGCCGATGCGCGGCCGAGGGTGGCGGGGCATATCGTGGCGCAATCGGTCTGGCCTCGGCCATTCGGCGCCCCGCGTCGGGCAACTCGGGAGAGAACAAGCCAGCGTTCGGATGCGGTAGCTAAGCCTTCGATGGGTACGGGGGGCCAATTTAAACGGCCTCCCTCTTGTCGATCGCGGTGCTAAGCGGAAGGACAGCGAGCCCAATTCACTCCCGAATTTCCCGACGCACGGGCGCGACGGTTGCAACACCCCGTGGGATCCGGTTTCGGCGCCCCGCGTCGGGCAACTCGGGAGAGAACACGCCAGCGTTCGGATGCGGTAGCTAAGCCTTCGATGGGTACGGGGGGCCAATTTAAACGGCCTCCCTCTTGTCGATCGCGGTGCTAAGCGGAAGGA
>CAVLYN010000281.1:95000-97500 GCA_963675135.1 Galeopsis tetrahit | reverse complement strand
TCCGCCTCGACACAAGTGATTTTTTTGTCGATTTAGGGGGGTATGCGAGAATTGAGGGAATTCCGACAACTTTGAAAAAACGGTGCCCAAGGCTGCCCAAGACAGCCTAGGCCGAAGGCACAATTGTGGTGCACCGCTGCAACAACTCCGCACCCGAGGCCTCAAATCGAAATTCCGCCTCGACACAAGTGATTTTTTTGTCGATTTAGGGGGGTATGCGAGAATTGAGGGAATTCCGACAACTTTGAAAAAACGGTGCCCAAGGCTGCCCAAGACAGCCTAGGCCGAAGGCACAATTGTGGTGCACCGCTGCAACAACTCCGCACCCGAGGCCTCAAATCGAAATTCCGCCTCGACACAAGTGATTTTTTTGTCGATTTAGGGGGGTATGCGAGAATTGAGGGAATTCCGACAACTTTGAAAAAACGGTGCCCAAGGCTGCCCAAGACAGCCTAGGCCGAAGGCACAATTGTGGTGCACCGCTGCAACAACTCCGCACCCGAGGCCTCAAATCGAAATTCCGCCTCGACACAAGTGATTTTTTTGTCGATTTAGGGGGGTATGCGAGAATTGAGGGAATTCCGACAACTTTGAAAAAACGGTGCCCAAGGCTGCCCAAGACAGCCTAGGCCGAAGGCACAATTGTGGTGCACCGCTGCAACAACTCCGCACCCGAGGCCTCAAATCGAAATTCCGCCTCGACACAAGTGATTTTTTTGTCGATTTAGGGGGGTATGCAAGAATTGAGGGAATTCCGACAACTTTGAAAAAACGGTGCCCAAGGCTGCCCAAGACAGCCTAGGCCGATGGCACAATTGTGGTGCACCGCTGCAACAACTCCGCACCCGAGGCCTCAAATCGAAATTCCGCCTCGACACAAGTGATTTTTTTGTCGATTTAGGGGGGTATGCGAGAATTGAGAGAATTCCGACAACTTTGAAAAAATGGTGCCCAAGGCTGCCCAAGACAGCCTAGGCCGAAGGCACAATTGTGGTGCACCGCTGCAACAACTCCGCACCCGAGGCCTCAAATCGAAATTCCGCCTCGACACAAGTGATTTTTTTGTCGATTTAGGGGGGTATGCGAGAATTGAGGGAATTCCGACAACTTTGAAAAAACGGTGCCCAAGGCTGCCCAAGACAGCCTAGGCCGATGGCACAATTGTGGTGCACCGCTGCAACAACTCCGCACCCGAGGCCTCAAATCGAAATTCCGCCTCGACACAAGTGATTTTTTTGTCGATTTAGGGGGGTATGCAAGAATTGAGAGAATTCCGACAACTTTGAAAAAATGGTGCACGAGGCTGCCCAAGACAGCAGCCTAGGGGGGGCCGGCGGCCCCCCGTGTGGTGCACGACGTCGAAAACTCCGCACCCGTGGCCTCAAATCGAAATTCCGCCTCGACACAAGTGATTATTTTGTCGATTTAGGGGGGTATGCAAGCTTTCGATGAATTCCGACAACTTCGAAAAACGGGCCCCACGAACGCTGCCCCCGTCAAAACTCCCGTCCCGGGACCTCGGATGCTAAATTTAACGATGGAAATGGATTCCTGGGCTGATTTTAGGGGGGGGTGCATAGGCTCACTGAAATTTGGGGTGTATAAATAGGTAATCTAATAGTACTACCTCCTCGGCCATTTTAATATCTAGTGCTGTCACCTGGGATTTTTTTTTTTAAGCATATATAGGGGAGGGGGTGCTCACTAGGCAGCATGGGCGGAGGATGCGCGCGCAAGGGGCCTGCGGCCCCCCAAGCGCCCGCACATGCGCGCCCAAGTGAGCTCGCACTCGATGAACCTCTTCCGCACGGTAGGCCACGGGGCCGTGCGGTCGTAGTCGGCCACCCGTCGGCCACCCCCCGCTCCGGCGCGGCGGGGGCGGTCCCACTCCGGCGAGATTTTTTTTTTTTTTTTTTTTTTTTTTTTTAAAAAAAAAAAAATTCGATGCTTGGCCACTCGATGGCTGTGCAAAGGCCCTTTCTCGAGAAAATAGGCACACGTTCGGACGTTGAGCTCACGCATTCGATGGGGATGGACGCCAATATATACGGCCTCCGCTTGTCGATTGCGGTGCTCAAGCAGGAAGAGCAACGTGCCCTTACCTTATCTCCCGAATAGGGCCGAGGGTGGCGGGGCATATCGTGGCGCAATCGGTCTGGCCTCGGCCATTCGGCGCCCCGCGTCGGGCAACTCGGGAGAGAACAAGCCAGCGTTCGGATGCGGTGCTAAGCCTTCGATGGGTACGGGGGGCCAATTTAAACGGCCTCCCTCTTGTCGATCGCGGTGCTAAGCGGAAGGACAGCGAGCCCAATTCACTCCCGAATTTCCCGACGCACGGGCGCGACGGTTGCAACACCCCGTGGGATTCGGTTTCGGCGCCCCGCGTCGGGCAACTCGGGAGAGAACACGCCAGCGTTCGGATGCGGTAGCTAAGCCTTCGATGGGTACGGGGGGCCAATTTAAACGGCCTCCCTCTTGTCGATCGCGGTGCTAAGCGGAA
>CAVLYN010000281.1:77500-85000 GCA_963675135.1 Galeopsis tetrahit | reverse complement strand
TTTTGTCGATTTAGGGGGGTATGCAAGAATTGAGGGAATTCCGACAACTTTGAAAAAACGGTGCCCAAGGCTGCCCAAGACAGCCTAGGCCGATGGCACAATTGTGGTGCACCGCTGCAACAACTCCGCACCCGAGGCCTCAAATCGAAATTCCGCCTCGACACAAGTGATTTTTTTGTCGATTTAGGGGGGTATGCGAGAATTGAGAGAATTCCGACAACTTTGAAAAAATGGTGCCCAAGGCTGCCCAAGACAGCCTAGGCCGAAGGCACAATTGTGGTGCACCGCTGCAACAACTCCGCACCCGAGGCCTCAAATCGAAATTCCGCCTCGACACAAGTGATTTTTTTGTCGATTTAGGGGGGTATGCGAGAATTGAGGGAATTCCGACAACTTTGAAAAAACGGTGCCCAAGGCTGCCCAAGACAGCCTAGGCCGATGGCACAATTGTGGTGCACCGCTGCAACAACTCCGCACCCGAGGCCTCAAATCGAAATTCCGCCTCGACACAAGTGATTTTTTTGTCGATTTAGGGGGGTATGCAAGAATTGAGAGAATTCCGACAACTTTGAAAAAATGGTGCACGAGGCTGCCCAAGACAGCAGCCTAGGGGGGGCCGGCGGCCCCCCGTGTGGTGCACGACGTCGAAAACTCCGCACCCGTGGCCTCAAATCGAAATTCCGCCTCGACACAAGTGATTATTTTGTCGATTTAGGGGGGTATGCAAGCTTTCGATGAATTCCGACAACTTCGAAAAACGGGCCCCACGAACGCTGCCCCCGTCAAAACTCCCGTCCCGGGACCTCGGATGCTAAATTTAACGATGGAAATGGATTCCTGGGCTGATTTTAGGGGGGGGTGCATAGGCTCACTGAAATTTGGGGTGTATAAATAGGTAATCTAATAGTACTACCTCCTCGGCCATTTTAATATCTAGTGCTGTCACCTGGGATTTTTTTTTTTAAGCATATATAGGGGAGGGGGTGCTCACTAGGCAGCAAAGCGAAAATTTCTTGGGGAGCTAGGGTTAAGGCGATTTTCTTCCCTCTCCATGAATTCCCTCACGGAATTCATGATCTGAGCCATCACCTTCAACCTTAGCAATCCAAGATTACGATCCAAGCAAAAACAGTCACAGATTTACGTCCACAAGCCACTGTCCCTGAGTTTCCAGGCCACCATCCTCGATTTCTCCAAGAAATCGAGGAACTTGTCCACCAAGTTTCCAGATTTTGGGCGATCTCCACGCCTGAAATCAGTTTCCGATGGGGAAATCATCACCCCCACGGAAGCGCACCACGAAGAACAGCAAGCCTGTAGACCCGAAGGTTGCGAAGGCACTCGAGATGGCAGAGCGTCTCAAGGCTGAGAAACAGGCAGCCCTCATAGCAGCTGCTGCCCAGGAACGCGATGAGTTGTCCAAGAAACACGAACAGATTCAGGCTGCCCAGGCCGCTGCTAGTGGCAGCGCAACGGATTCCGATGAGGAGGCGTCCACTGATGGCAGCTCCGAGTCCAGCCAGGCCAGCCCTGAACCCGTTAAGGAAACAAATCAGTCCGGAGTCAAAGTTTCCAAAATTGCAGCGAAACTTGGGGAGGAAGACGATTCTGATATGGAAAGTTCTCAAGCACCGGTCAAAATTACCAAAAATAACACGAATCTTGGGGAACAAGAAGCGCAATCAAGGGAAGTTGGAGAAACTAGTCAAAGCCAAGCATGGAAAGAAAGATCTAACGAGCTATTCAAGGAAAAACCAATCACGGATTCTAAGGAAATTCCTATGCCTAATTTGGAGGAGAGGGACGGCCAATCCCTTGCTAGAGATGATGATCGGAGTAAGACCAAGGATGTTGCACCTAAAGGCAGTAAGACGAAGGCATGGACGAAGGACTCTATCCCGGAAAGCGTACGAGGTAATCGAATTCTTAAAGAAGATTACAAACTTAATTATGTGCCCCAAACGTCTCGTCAGATTTTCATACCAATGGATCTAGTTACGCACGAATGGGACTATACCCTAATTGGGTATTTTGTGGGTCGTTTCCCGGGGTTTCAAGCGCTTAACCAGATATGCAAGGGCTGGGGTGTGCGACATCAACTAAAGACCCATGCTAGCGGCTGGCTGATGTTTAGGTTCGAGAATAAGGAAGATATGGAGAAAGTCCTAAAAGAGGGACCATACAATATATGGAACAGGACCTTGTTACTGAAGGAAATGCCTTTCGCCTTTGATTTCGGTGATTATGAAAGCAGCGTGACACCCGTGTGGATTAAGCTATGGAACCTCCCCATGGTCTGTTGGAACCCTAGAATCATAGAAACTATTGTTTCGGGGTTGGGGAAGCCGCTATACACGGACAAACTATCTCACACTCAGGACAAGGTGTCGTTTGCCCGTGTGTTGGTGGAGGTCGATGCATCAAAGCCGTACCAAAGAGAGGTAGAAATCAATCTTGGGGGCCAAAAGACTTGGGTACAGAAGGTGGAGTATGAATCGGAGCCTCGCTATTGCAACCACTGTTTGGTCTTTGGACACGCGACTGAAGACTGTCCCTCACGACAACCTCGAAACACTCAGGACCCGAAACAAACCCAGCAGCAGCCACAAAAGGTTCCACAAAACCGAGACAAAGAGGTGCACCCTCGACAGCCCACTCAGCCCCATAAATCGGTTGAGGCAACCCATGATGTTTGGCAGAAAGTCCAAAGGAAGAAACCCAAGGACAACAAGGAGATAAGAGATGGTAATGGTGAATTGAAGGATAAGGGTATCGAAGGTGGTCGATTTGATGCCCTAAGAGACCACAAAGATGAAGAGGAGGCTGGTTTTGGTATGATAGAGGCGGTTGACACTGATGACGAAATGGAGGACGGCCAAATTGAGGGGGATAAGACGGAGCATACACACCCTATCTTCCCAACCGGACCTGATTTGAAATTAAAGGGGCCTGCCTTGGGTGAGAGCTCAAAGCAGCCTACCATGAGAGATCCAAGTGACAAAGGGGATAAATTGAAGGAGCCAAAGGACGGGACAGTCCAATCCACGAAAGGTGTCGGTCGGGGTCGAAAAGATAAAAGCAGCGGGGGCAACCCCTTTGTTTCCAAATGATCATCACAACCTGGAACGTGAGGGGCCTAAGGGGAGAATCCACCCTTGGGAAGGTACGTAGTCTTATTCAATCTAAAAATATAGATGTTTTTGGGTTTGTAGAGACCAAGGTTACCTTAGAGAATGTGAATTGGATTGAGAGTGCCTTTGAAGGTTGGGAGAGTGCTCATAACTTTGAGTTGAGTCATATGGGTCGCATTTTGGTTATTTGGAGGAGTGACAAGGTGTCGGCGAGTAACATCGTCAAAACTGATCAGGTCATGCATATTAATTTCCGTTGCCTTACTACGCATAAGTATTTTACGTACTCGTGTATTTATGCTAGAAATACGGTAGAGGAAAGACGGGGGTTGTGGGATAGTTTAATTGAATACAATAACCACCAACATGTTCCTTGGATGTTGGCGGGGGATTTCAATACTTTCTTGCATAGTGATGAAAAGCATGGGGGTGCGCTGAATAATAATGGGCGGATGGAGGACTTTGCTAATTGTGTTGTGTCCTTGAGTCTAACGGATGTTCAGTCTACGGGTAATTTCTTCACTTGGAATAACAAAACTGTTAAGTGCAAGTTAGACAGAGTTATGGTGAACGATTTGTGGAGGGATGAGGGGTGGCCGATTAGTACGGAGTTTGCTGCGCCGGGGCTTGAATCTGACCATTCCATGTCGATCACAGCCCTTCTTGGTCCGAATAGAAGGGTGAACAAGCCGTTCCGGTTCTATAACATGTGGACGGAGCATGAGGAGTTTGTGGAATTGGTTAAATCTGGTTGGGACGAGCCTGGAATTTCAGGCACTAAACAGTACGTCTTAGTGAAGAAATTGAAGCGGCTTAAGGCGAAATTTAAGGATCTTAATAAACGGGAATTTTCCCATATATCCAGCAGGGTCGAGAGGGGGGAACAAGAGCTCGCTGCCCTCCAAAACGAGCTCTTGGGTAGCCAAAATCTGGATAGTTTGGACAGGTTGTACGGGGACATTCGTGATAAACAAGCGGAGGTGGCCAAGGTCAAGAAGTGGGAGAGCATGTACTTGAGGCAGTTGGCAAAAAATAAGTACATCAAGAACCAAGACAAAGGTACCAGTTATTTCCATGCCATGGTCAAACGCAATGGCAAGCGTAACCATATTGCTCACTTGCAAACGGAGGCGGGTGTTACATCTAGTCTCGATGAAATGGCTAGTGAATTGGTGACGTACTACGAGGGGCTGCTTGGGACCAGAATTGACACCACGGAAATTGATGATTTAGTGATTCAAAAAGGTCCTACCATTGATGGTGACACGGCTGGAATTTTGGCAGCAGGGGTGGACGAATCCGAGATCAAGGCTGCTCTTTGGGCTATTGGTGAGAATAAAGCTCCGGGTCCTGATGGGTATACCTCGGCTTTCTTCAAAAAGGCATGGAATGTGATTAAGGATGATATTGTGGGGGCTGTTCAGGAAGTGTTTGTGAACGGGCGGATCTTGAAACAGATTAATTGCACGTTCATTACATTAATCCCTAAGAAGACTCACGACTTGGGGGTGACGGACTTCAGGCCCATCTCCTGCTGCAACATTGTCTACAAGATTATTAGCAAGATCCTTGCTAATAGATTGGGGAAAGCTACTGCGGAGATTGTGTCGAATAATCAAAATGCATTCGTCCCTGGGAGATCAATGTCGGATAACATTTTTCTGGCTCAGGAGATCATTAGAGGGTATAACGTTGAGTCGGCCTCGCGTAGGGTGATGCTCCAGGTTGACATCCGGAAAGCATACGACTCAGTTTCTTGGGATTTTCTTAAGAGTCTATTGCTCCAATTGAAGTTCCCGAGGCAGTTCGTGCATTGGATCATGTTGTGCGTCTCGACCCCGTCGTATTCGATCCTTGTGAATGGTACTCCTTGCGGTTTCTTCAGAGGCAAAAGAGGCCTTCGGCAAGGTGATCCTCTCTCCTCTTATCTCTTTGTTATTTGTATGGAGTATTTGCATAGACTGCTTAGTCTTAGATCTGAATATGGTAGATTTCACTTTCATCCTATGTGTGCTGATTTGCGGATAACTAACATTATGTTCGCGGATGATTTGCTGTTGTTTTCGAGGGGTGATATCGGATCTGTATCCACACTTCATAGTGCACTAAAGCAGTTCGAAGAGGAGGCTGGTCTTGCTATTAATCCTAGCAAATCCAGCATTATTTTTGGGGGTAAGAATGAGGACAAGAATCTGATTTTGGAGATGCTCGGGTTCACGGAAGGGCAGCTCCCGGTTAAGTATCTTGGTGTTCCTTTGGCTGCAAATAGTCTCAAGATCCGCGACTTTGAGCCGCTCTTACTCAAAGTTCGTAACCATATCGTTAAGTGGAACTCCCGTCACCTTTCGTATGCGGGTAGGCTGGAATTGCTATCTTCGGTGATATACGGGATCCTTAGTTTCTGGTTTGGAATCCTACCTATCCCCAAAGGTGTCATTAGTAGGCTGGAATCTTTGTGTCGGCAATGTCTATGGAGAGGCAAGCAAGCAAAGGTCGCGTGGGCTGATATTTGTCAAGATAAAGCAAAGGGCGGGCTTGGGTTAAAAGATATGGTGGGGTGGAATCAGGTCCTTTGTAGCAAAACCATTTGGAATATCCATAAGAAGAAGGACACGATGTGGGTGAGATGGGTCCATAACCGGTGGCTTCGTGAGGAAACGGTGTGGCAAGTTTCAGTGACGAGATCTAGTTCAATGTTGCAAAGATTCGTCTGCAAGTTCCGAGACCAGATTTTGGCGAAGTTTGGGGGTGTTGCGAACACCATTCGCAAGCTGCAAACGTTGACTAATATCAAGGGGTTGGAGATGGGGAAGGTTTACAAGGAGCTCTATGATACGGCTAGCCAACCAACCTTTCGGTTCCAGGACTTATGGGCGTCTTTCATACCCCCTAAGTTTTCGTTTATTTGTTGGTTGGTGGCTAGGGGTCGGATCAGCACTAATCATGCCTATACAGAACCTGAAGATCGTAGGTGTGTAATGTGCATTGACGGGGAGGAAACGGGGGATCACTTATTCTTCGACTGTCCCTTTGCTCAATTCATTTGGAGGAGGGTCAGTACTTGGCTGGACTGGAGTAGACGAGGCCACAATTTACGTGAGATCCTTGAAGAAATTCACAAAGCCCGGGGTATCCAATCTACAAAGAAGAAGATACTCCGACTTTGCCTTACTTCGGTGGTATATCACATATGGAGGACAAGAAACAAAGTCCGTTTTGAGGGGAAGATGGATCGCATTGAGGGTGTCGTCAAGGGCATACAGGTGGCCACTTGCATGTTCGGAGGGTTCGTCAAGGGTGCAAATGGTCAGTTCGAATTCCTGTAGAAGATGGACGCGGGTGGAAGGGAAGATGCTCGAAGCGAAGACTAGTATAGCATTAGACTTAGGTCTTTTTGATGTAATAGTTTCGTTTTGTGTTTTCATTCGTTTTGGGATATGTAATAGAACATTGATCGGGAGGAGTACCCATTCTAGATGATAAGGCACGGTTTTCCTACATCCGGGTTTTTCCCACTGGGTTTACCGGAGTAGGTTTTTAACCCGACCTTTGATAGATGGGGAATTGAGAGTTGAGAGTTGTACTACGATCGCGCCCTCTCAGGCTTGTTGAGCTGGGCGTACGCTCTTTGGCGTTTTCTATTTATATAAACGATCATTGGGTGCTCACTAGGCAGCATGGGCGGAGGATGCGCGCGCAAGGGGCCTGCGGCCCCCCAAGCGCCCGCACATGCGCGCCCAAGTGAGCTCGCACTCGATGAACCTCTTCCGCACGGTAGGCCACGGGGCCGTGCGGTCGTAGTCGGCCACCCGTCGGCCACCCCCCGCTCCGGCGCGGCGGGGGCGGTCCCACTCCGGCGAGATTTTTTTTTTTTTTTTTTTTTTTTTTTTTAAAAAAAAAAAAATTCGATGCTTGGCCACTCGATGGCTGTGCAAAGGCCCTTTCTCGAGAAAATAGGCACACGTTCGGACGTTGAGCTCACGCATTCGATGGGGATGGACGCCAATATATACGGCCTCCGCTTGTCGATTGCGGTGCTCAAGCAGGAAGAGCAACGTGCCCTTACCTTATCTCCCGAATAGGGCCGATGCGCGGCCGAGGGTGGCGGGGCATATCGTGGCGCAATCGGTCTGGCCTCGGCCATTCGGCGCCCCGCGTCGGGCAACTCGGGAGAGAACAAGCCAGCGTTCGGATGCGGTGCTAAGCCTTCGATGGGTACGGGGGGCCAATTTAAACGGCCTCCCTCTTGTCGATCGCGGTGCTAAGCGGAAGGACAGCGAGCCCAATTCACTCCCGAATTTCCCGACGCACGGGCGCGACGGTTGCAACACCCCGTGGGATTCGGTTTCGGCGCCCCGCGTCGGGCAAC
>CAVLYN010000281.1:65000-67500 GCA_963675135.1 Galeopsis tetrahit | reverse complement strand
CTAGGCCGAAGGCACAATTGTGGTGCACCGCTGCAACAACTCCGCACCCGAGGCCTCAAATCGAAATTCCGCCTCGACACAAGTGATTTTTTTGTCGATTTAGGGGGGTATGCGAGAATTGAGGGAATTCCGACAACTTTGAAAAAACGGTGCCCAAGGCTGCCCAAGACAGCCTAGGCCGAAGGCACAATTGTGGTGCACCGCTGCAACAACTCCGCACCCGAGGCCTCAAATCGAAATTCCGCCTCGACACAAGTGATTTTTTTGTCGATTTAGGGGGGTATGCGAGAATTGAGGGAATTCCGACAACTTTGAAAAAACGGTGCCCAAGGCTGCCCAAGACAGCCTAGGCCGAAGGCACAATTGTGGTGCACCGCTGCAACAACTCCGCACCCGAGGCCTCAAATCGAAATTCCGCCTCGACACAAGTGATTTTTTTGTCGATTTAGGGGGGTATGCGAGAATTGAGGGAATTCCGACAACTTTGAAAAAACGGTGCCCAAGGCTGCCCAAGACAGCCTAGGCCGAAGGCACAATTGTGGTGCACCGCTGCAACAACTCCGCACCCGAGGCCTCAAATCGAAATTCCGCCTCGACACAAGTGATTTTTTTGTCGATTTAGGGGGGTATGCAAGAATTGAGGGAATTCCGACAACTTTGAAAAAACGGTGCCCAAGGCTGCCCAAGACAGCCTAGGCCGATGGCACAATTGTGGTGCACCGCTGCAACAACTCCGCACCCGAGGCCTCAAATCGAAATTCCGCCTCGACACAAGTGATTTTTTTGTCGATTTAGGGGGGTATGCGAGAATTGAGAGAATTCCGACAACTTTGAAAAAATGGTGCCCAAGGCTGCCCAAGACAGCCTAGGCCGAAGGCACAATTGTGGTGCACCGCTGCAACAACTCCGCACCCGAGGCCTCAAATCGAAATTCCGCCTCGACACAAGTGATTTTTTTGTCGATTTAGGGGGGTATGCGAGAATTGAGGGAATTCCGACAACTTTGAAAAAACGGTGCCCAAGGCTGCCCAAGACAGCCTAGGCCGATGGCACAATTGTGGTGCACCGCTGCAACAACTCCGCACCCGAGGCCTCAAATCGAAATTCCGCCTCGACACAAGTGATTTTTTTGTCGATTTAGGGGGGTATGCAAGAATTGAGAGAATTCCGACAACTTTGAAAAAATGGTGCACGAGGCTGCCCAAGACAGCAGCCTAGGGGGGGCCGGCGGCCCCCCGTGTGGTGCACGACGTCGAAAACTCCGCACCCGTGGCCTCAAATCGAAATTCCGCCTCGACACAAGTGATTATTTTGTCGATTTAGGGGGGTATGCAAGCTTTCGATGAATTCCGACAACTTCGAAAAACGGGCCCCACGAACGCTGCCCCCGTCAAAACTCCC
Organism: Galeopsis tetrahit; assembly: GCA_963675135.1. Lineage (NCBI taxonomy): Eukaryota > Viridiplantae > Streptophyta > Magnoliopsida > Lamiales > Lamiaceae > Galeopsis > Galeopsis tetrahit. The sequence goes on along the minus strand of CAVLYN010000281.1, from coordinate 66,099 downwards.
GTCCCGGGACCTCGGATGCTAAATTTAACGATGGAAATGGATTCCTGGGCTGATTTTAGGGGGGGGTGCATAGGCTCACTGAAATTTGGGGTGTATAAATAGGTAATCTAATAGTACTACCTCCTCGGCCATTTTAATATCTAGTGCTGTCACCTGGGATTTTTTTTTTTAAGCATATATAGGGGAGGGGGTGCTCACTAGGCAGCATGGGCGGAGGATGCGCGCGCAAGGGGCCTGCGGCCCCCCAAGCGCCCGCACATGCGCGCCCAAGTGAGCTCGCACTCGATGAACCTCTTCCGCACGGTAGGCCACGGGGCCGTGCGGTCGTAGTCGGCCACCCGTCGGCCACCCCCCGCTCCGGCGCGGCGGGGGCGGTCCCACTCCGGCGAGATTTTTTTTTTTTTTTTTTTTTTTTTTTTTAAAAAAAAAAAAATTCGATGCTTGGCCACTCGATGGCTGTGCAAAGGCCCTTTCTCGAGAAAATAGGCACACGTTCGGACGTTGAGCTCACGCATTCGATGGGGATGGACGCCAATATATACGGCCTCCGCTTGTCGATTGCGGTGCTCAAGCAGGAAGAGCAACGTGCCCTTACCTTATCTCCCGAATAGGGCCGAGGGTGGCGGGGCATATCGTGGCGCAATCGGTCTGGCCTCGGCCATTCGGCGCCCCGCGTCGGGCAACTCGGGAGAGAACAAGCCAGCGTTCGGATGCGGTGCTAAGCCTTCGATGGGTACGGGGGGCCAATTTAAACGGCCTCCCTCTTGTCGATCGCGGTGCTAAGCGGAAGGACAGCGAGCCCAATTCACTCCCGAATTTCCCGACGCACGGGCGCGACGGTTGCAACACCCCGTGGGATTCGGTTTCGGCGCCCCGCGTCGGGCAACTCGGGAGAGAACACGCCAGCGTTCGGATGCGGTAGCTAAGCCTTCGATGGGTACGGGGGGCCAATTTAAACGGCCTCCCTCTTGTCGATCGCGGTGCTAAGCGGAAGGACAGCGAGCCCAATTCACTCCCGAATTTCCCGACGCACGGGCGCGGCGGTAGCAAAAACAACTCGTGGGATTCGGTTTCGGCGCCCCGCGTCGGGCAACTCGGG
>CAVLYN010000281.1:55000-57500 GCA_963675135.1 Galeopsis tetrahit | reverse complement strand
TCCGACAACTTTGAAAAATCGGTGCACAAGGCTGCCCAAGACAGCAGCCTAGGGGGCCGGTGGCCCCCCGTGTGGTGCACCGCTGCAACAACTCCGCACCCGAGGCCTCAAATCGAAATTCCGCCTCGACACAAGTGATTTTTTTGTCGATTTAGGGGGGTATGCAAGAATTGAGAGAATTCCGACAACTTTGAAAAAACGGTGCCCAAGGCTGCCCAAGACAGCCTAGGCCGAAGGCACAATTGTGGTGCACCGCTGCAACAACTCCGCACCCGAGGCCTCAAATCGAAATTCCGCCTCGACACAAGTGATTTTTTTGTCGATTTAGGGGGGTATGCGAGAATTGAGGGAATTCCGACAACTTTGAAAAAACGGTGCCCAAGGCTGCCCAAGACAGCCTAGGCCGATGGCACAATTGTGGTGCACCGCTGCAACAACTCCGCACCCGAGGCCTCAAATCGAAATTCCGCCTCGACACAAGTGATTTTTTTGTCGATTTAGGGGGGTATGCGAGAATTGAGGGAATTCCGACAACTTTGAAAAAACGGTGCCCAAGGCTGCCCAAGACAGCCTAGGCCGAAGGCACAATTGTGGTGCACCGCTGCAACAACTCCGCACCCGAGGCCTCAAATCGAAATTCCGCCTCGACACAAGTGATTTTTTTGTCGATTTAGGGGGGTATGCAAGAATTGAGGGAATTCCGACAACTTTGAAAAAACGGTGCCCAAGGCTGCCCAAGACAGCCTAGGCCGAAGGCACAATTGTGGTGCACCGCTGCAACAACTCCGCACCCGAGGCCTCAAATCGAAATTCCGCCTCGACACAAGTGATTTTTTTGTCGATTTAGGGGGGTATGCGAGAATTGAGGGAATTCCGACAACTTTGAAAAAACGGTGCCCAAGGCTGCCCAAGACAGCCTAGGCCGAAGGCACAATTGTGGTGCACCGCTGCAACAACTCCGCACCCGAGGCCTCAAATCGAAATTCCGCCTCGACACAAGTGATTTTTTTGTCGATTTAGGGGGGTATGCGAGAATTGAGGGAATTCCGACAACTTTGAAAAAACGGTGCCCAAGGCTGCCCAAGACAGCCTAGGCCGAAGGCACAATTGTGGTGCACCGCTGCAACAACTCCGCACCCGAGGCCTCAAATCGAAATTCCGCCTCGACACAAGTGATTTTTTTGTCGATTTAGGGGGGTATGCGAGAATTGAGGGAATTCCGACAACTTTGAAAAAACGGTGCCCAAGGCTGCCCAAGACAGCCTAGGCCGAAGGCACAATTGTGGTGCACCGCTGCAACAACTCCGCACCCGAGGCCTCAAATCGAAATTCCGCCTCGACACAAGTGATTTTTTTGTCGATTTAGGGGGGTATGCGAGAATTGAGGGAATTCCGACAACTTTGAAAAAACGGTGCCCAAGGCTGCCCAAGACAGCCTAGGCCGAAGGCACAATTGTGGTGCACCGCTGCAACAACTCCGCACCCGAGGCCTCAAATCGAAATTCCGCCTCGACACAAGTGATTTTTTTGTCGATTTAGGGGGGTATGCGAGAATTGAGGGAATTCCGACAACTTTGAAAAAACGGTGCCCAAGGCTGCCCAAGACAGCCTAGGCCGAAGGCACAATTGTGGTGCACCGCTGCAACAACTCCGCACCCGAGGCCTCAAATCGAAATTCCGCCTCGACACAAGTGATTTTTTTGTCGATTTAGGGGGGTATGCAAGAATTGAGGGAATTCCGACAACTTTGAAAAAACGGTGCCCAAGGCTGCCCAAGACAGCCTAGGCCGATGGCACAATTGTGGTGCACCGCTGCAACAACTCCGCACCCGAGGCCTCAAATCGAAATTCCGCCTCGACACAAGTGATTTTTTTGTCGATTTAGGGGGGTATGCGAGAATTGAGAGAATTCCGACAACTTTGAAAAAATGGTGCCCAAGGCTGCCCAAGACAGCCTAGGCCGAAGGCACAATTGTGGTGCACCGCTGCAACAACTCCGCACCCGAGGCCTCAAATCGAAATTCCGCCTCGACACAAGTGATTTTTTTGTCGATTTAGGGGGGTATGCGAGAATTGAGGGAATTCCGACAACTTTGAAAAAACGGTGCCCAAGGCTGCCCAAGACAGCCTAGGCCGAAGGCACAATTGTGGTGCACCGCTGCAACAACTCCGCACCCGAGGCCTCAAATCGAAATTCCGCCTCGACACAAGTGATTTTTTTGTCGATTTAGGGGGGTATGCGAGAATTGAGGGAATTCCGACAACTTTGAAAAAACGGTGCCCAAGGCTGCCCAAGACAGCCTAGGCCGAAGGCACAATTGTGGTGCACCGCTGCAACAACTCCGCACCCGAGGCCTCAAATCGAAATTCCGCCTCGACACAAGTGATTTTTTTGTCGATTTAGGGGGGTATGCGAGAATTGAGGGAATTCCGACAACTTTGAAAAAACGGTGCCCAAGGCTGCCCAAGACAGCCTAGGCCGAAGGCACAATTGTGGTGC
>CAVLYN010000281.1:42500-45000 GCA_963675135.1 Galeopsis tetrahit | reverse complement strand
AAAACGGTGCCCAAGGCTGCCCAAGACAGCCTAGGCCGAAGGCACAATTGTGGTGCACCGCTGCAACAACTCCGCACCCGAGGCCTCAAATCGAAATTCCGCCTCGACACAAGTGATTTTTTTGTCGATTTAGGGGGGTATGCGAGAATTGAGGGAATTCCGACAACTTTGAAAAAACGGTGCCCAAGGCTGCCCAAGACAGCCTAGGCCGATGGCACAATTGTGGTGCACCGCTGCAACAACTCCGCACCCGAGGCCTCAAATCGAAATTCCGCCTCGACACAAGTGATTTTTTTGTCGATTTAGGGGGGTATGCGAGAATTGAGGGAATTCCGACAACTTTGAAAAAACGGTGCCCAAGGCTGCCCAAGACAGCCTAGGCCGAAGGCACAATTGTGGTGCACCGCTGCAACAACTCCGCACCCGAGGCCTCAAATCGAAATTCCGCCTCGACACAAGTGATTTTTTTGTCGATTTAGGGGGGTATGCAAGAATTGAGGGAATTCCGACAACTTTGAAAAAACGGTGCCCAAGGCTGCCCAAGACAGCCTAGGCCGAAGGCACAATTGTGGTGCACCGCTGCAACAACTCCGCACCCGAGGCCTCAAATCGAAATTCCGCCTCGACACAAGTGATTTTTTTGTCGATTTAGGGGGGTATGCGAGAATTGAGGGAATTCCGACAACTTTGAAAAAACGGTGCCCAAGGCTGCCCAAGACAGCCTAGGCCGAAGGCACAATTGTGGTGCACCGCTGCAACAACTCCGCACCCGAGGCCTCAAATCGAAATTCCGCCTCGACACAAGTGATTTTTTTGTCGATTTAGGGGGGTATGCGAGAATTGAGGGAATTCCGACAACTTTGAAAAAACGGTGCCCAAGGCTGCCCAAGACAGCCTAGGCCGAAGGCACAATTGTGGTGCACCGCTGCAACAACTCCGCACCCGAGGCCTCAAATCGAAATTCCGCCTCGACACAAGTGATTTTTTTGTCGATTTAGGGGGGTATGCGAGAATTGAGGGAATTCCGACAACTTTGAAAAAACGGTGCCCAAGGCTGCCCAAGACAGCCTAGGCCGAAGGCACAATTGTGGTGCACCGCTGCAACAACTCCGCACCCGAGGCCTCAAATCGAAATTCCGCCTCGACACAAGTGATTTTTTTGTCGATTTAGGGGGGTATGCGAGAATTGAGGGAATTCCGACAACTTTGAAAAAACGGTGCCCAAGGCTGCCCAAGACAGCCTAGGCCGAAGGCACAATTGTGGTGCACCGCTGCAACAACTCCGCACCCGAGGCCTCAAATCGAAATTCCGCCTCGACACAAGTGATTTTTTTGTCGATTTAGGGGGGTATGCGAGAATTGAGGGAATTCCGACAACTTTGAAAAAACGGTGCCCAAGGCTGCCCAAGACAGCCTAGGCCGAAGGCACAATTGTGGTGCACCGCTGCAACAACTCCGCACCCGAGGCCTCAAATCGAAATTCCGCCTCGACACAAGTGATTTTTTTGTCGATTTAGGGGGGTATGCAAGAATTGAGGGAATTCCGACAACTTTGAAAAAACGGTGCCCAAGGCTGCCCAAGACAGCCTAGGCCGATGGCACAATTGTGGTGCACCGCTGCAACAACTCCGCACCCGAGGCCTCAAATCGAAATTCCGCCTCGACACAAGTGATTTTTTTGTCGATTTAGGGGGGTATGCGAGAATTGAGAGAATTCCGACAACTTTGAAAAAATGGTGCCCAAGGCTGCCCAAGACAGCCTAGGCCGAAGGCACAATTGTGGTGCACCGCTGCAACAACTCCGCACCCGAGGCCTCAAATCGAAATTCCGCCTCGACACAAGTGATTTTTTTGTCGATTTAGGGGGGTATGCGAGAATTGAGGGAATTCCGACAACTTTGAAAAAACGGTGCCCAAGGCTGCCCAAGACAGCCTAGGCCGAAGGCACAATTGTGGTGCACCGCTGCAACAACTCCGCACCCGAGGCCTCAAATCGAAATTCCGCCTCGACACAAGTGATTTTTTTGTCGATTTAGGGGGGTATGCGAGAATTGAGGGAATTCCGACAACTTTGAAAAAACGGTGCCCAAGGCTGCCCAAGACAGCCTAGGCCGAAGGCACAATTGTGGTGCACCGCTGCAACAACTCCGCACCCGAGGCCTCAAATCGAAATTCCGCCTCGACACAAGTGATTTTTTTGTCGATTTAGGGGGGTATGCGAGAATTGAGGGAATTCCGACAACTTTGAAAAAACGGTGCCCAAGGCTGCCCAAGACAGCCTAGGCCGAAGGCACAATTGTGGTGCACCGCTGCAACAACTCCGCACCCGAGGCCTCAAATCGAAATTCCGCCTCGACACAAGTGATTTTTTTGTCGATTTAGGGGGGTATGCGAGAATTGAGGGAATTCCGACAACTTTGAAAAAACGGTGCCCAAGGCTGCCCAAGACAGCCTAGGCCGAAGGCACAATTGTGGTGCACCGCTGCAACAACTCCGCACC
>CAVLYN010000281.1:30000-32500 GCA_963675135.1 Galeopsis tetrahit | reverse complement strand
CAAGACAGCCTAGGCCGATGGCACAATTGTGGTGCACCGCTGCAACAACTCCGCACCCGAGGCCTCAAATCGAAATTCCGCCTCGACACAAGTGATTTTTTTGTCGATTTAGGGGGGTATGCGAGAATTGAGGGAATTCCGACAACTTTGAAAAAACGGTGCCCAAGGCTGCCCAAGACAGCCTAGGCCGAAGGCACAATTGTGGTGCACCGCTGCAACAACTCCGCACCCGAGGCCTCAAATCGAAATTCCGCCTCGACACAAGTGATTTTTTTGTCGATTTAGGGGGGTATGCAAGAATTGAGGGAATTCCGACAACTTTGAAAAAACGGTGCCCAAGGCTGCCCAAGACAGCCTAGGCCGAAGGCACAATTGTGGTGCACCGCTGCAACAACTCCGCACCCGAGGCCTCAAATCGAAATTCCGCCTCGACACAAGTGATTTTTTTGTCGATTTAGGGGGGTATGCGAGAATTGAGGGAATTCCGACAACTTTGAAAAAACGGTGCCCAAGGCTGCCCAAGACAGCCTAGGCCGAAGGCACAATTGTGGTGCACCGCTGCAACAACTCCGCACCCGAGGCCTCAAATCGAAATTCCGCCTCGACACAAGTGATTTTTTTGTCGATTTAGGGGGGTATGCGAGAATTGAGGGAATTCCGACAACTTTGAAAAAACGGTGCCCAAGGCTGCCCAAGACAGCCTAGGCCGAAGGCACAATTGTGGTGCACCGCTGCAACAACTCCGCACCCGAGGCCTCAAATCGAAATTCCGCCTCGACACAAGTGATTTTTTTGTCGATTTAGGGGGGTATGCGAGAATTGAGGGAATTCCGACAACTTTGAAAAAACGGTGCCCAAGGCTGCCCAAGACAGCCTAGGCCGAAGGCACAATTGTGGTGCACCGCTGCAACAACTCCGCACCCGAGGCCTCAAATCGAAATTCCGCCTCGACACAAGTGATTTTTTTGTCGATTTAGGGGGGTATGCGAGAATTGAGGGAATTCCGACAACTTTGAAAAAACGGTGCCCAAGGCTGCCCAAGACAGCCTAGGCCGAAGGCACAATTGTGGTGCACCGCTGCAACAACTCCGCACCCGAGGCCTCAAATCGAAATTCCGCCTCGACACAAGTGATTTTTTTGTCGATTTAGGGGGGTATGCGAGAATTGAGGGAATTCCGACAACTTTGAAAAAATGGTGCCCAAGGCTGCCCAAGACATCCTAGGCCGATGGCACAATTGTGGTGCACCGCTGCAACAACTCCGCACCCGAGGCCTCAAATCGAAATTCCGCCTCGACACAAGTGATTTTTTTGTCGATTCAGGGGGTATGCAAGAATTGAGGGAATTCCGACAACTTTGAAAAAATGGTGCCCAAGGCTGCCCAAGACAGCCTAGGCCGAAGGCACAATTGTGGTGCACCGCTGCAACAACCCCGCACCCGAGGCCTCAAATCGAAATTCCGCCTCGACACAAGTGATTTATTTGTCGATTTAGGGGGGTATGCAAGAATTGAGAGAATTCCGACAACTTTGAAAAAATGGTGCACGAGGCTGCCCAAGACAGCCTAGGCCGATGGCACAATTGTGGTGCACCGCTGCAACAACTCCGCACCCGAGGCCTCAAATCGAAATTCCGCCTCGACACAAGTGATTTTTTTGTCGATTTAGGGGGGTATGCAAGAATTGAGAGAATTCCGACAACCTTGAAAAAATGGTGCACAAGGCTGCCCAAGACAGCCTAGGCCGATGGCACAATTGTGGTGCACCGCTGCAACAACTCCGCACCCGAGGCCTCAAATCGAAATTCCGCCTCGACACAAGTGATTTTTTTGTCGATTTAGGGGGGTATGCAAGAATTGAGAGAATTCCGACAACTTTGAAAAAAATGGTGCACGAGGCTGCCCAAGACAGCCTAGGCCGATGGCACAATTGTGGTGCACCGCTGCAACAACCCCGCACCCGAGGCCTCAATTCGAAATTCCGCCTCGACACAAGCGATTTTTTTGTCGATTTAGGGGGGTATGCAAGAATTGAGGGAATTCCGACAACTTTGAAAAAATGGTGCCCAAGGCTGCCCAAGACAGCCTAGGCCGATGGCACAATTGTGGTGCACCGCTGCAACAACCCCGCACCCGAGGCCTCAAATCGAAATTCCGCCTCGACACAAGTGATTTATTTGTCGATTTAGGGGGGTATGCAAGAATTGAGAGAATTCCGACAACTTTGAAAAAATGGTGCACGAGGCTGCCCAAGACAGCCTAGGCCGATGGCACAATTGTGGTGCACCGCTGCAACAACTCCGCACCCGAGGCCTCAAATCGAAATTCCGCCTCGACACAAGTGATTTTTTTGTCGATTTAGGGGGGTATGCAAGAATTGTGAGAATTCCGACAACTTTGAAAAAATGGTGCACGAGGCTGCCCAAGACAGCCTAGGCCGATGGCACAATTGTGGTGCACCGCTGCAACAACTCCGCACCCGAGGCCTCAAATCGAAATTC
>CAVLYN010000281.1:17500-20000 GCA_963675135.1 Galeopsis tetrahit | reverse complement strand
GTGGTGCACCGCTGCAACAACTCCGCACCCGAGGCCTCAAATCGAAATTCCGCCTCGACACAAGTGATTTTTTTGTCGATTTAGGGGGGTATGCAAGAATTGAGAGAATTCCGACAACTTTGAAAAAAATGGTGCACGAGGCTGCCCAAGACAGCCTAGGCCGATGGCACAATTGTGGTGCACCGCTGCAACAACCCCGCACCCGAGGCCTCAATTCGAAATTCCGCCTCGACACAAGCGATTTTTTTGTCGATTTAGGGGGGTATGCAAGAATTGAGGGAATTCCGACAACTTTGAAAAAATGGTGCCCAAGGCTGCCCAAGACAGCCTAGGCCGATGGCACAATTGTGGTGCACCGCTGCAACAACCCCGCACCCGAGGCCTCAAATCGAAATTCCGCCTCGACACAAGTGATTTATTTGTCGATTTAGGGGGGTATGCAAGAATTGAGAGAATTCCGACAACTTTGAAAAAATGGTGCACGAGGCTGCCCAAGACAGCCTAGGCCGATGGCACAATTGTGGTGCACCGCTGCAACAACTCCGCACCCGAGGCCTCAAATCGAAATTCCGCCTCGACACAAGTGATTTTTTTGTCGATTTAGGGGGGTATGCAAGAATTGTGAGAATTCCGACAACTTTGAAAAAATGGTGCACGAGGCTGCCCAAGACAGCCTAGGCCGATGGCACAATTGTGGTGCACCGCTGCAACAACTCCGCACCCGAGGCCTCAAATCGAAATTCCGCCTCGACACAAGTGATTTTTTTGTCGATTTAGGGGGGTATGCAAGAATTGAGAGAATTCCGACAACTTTGAAAAAATGGTGCCCAAGGCTGCCCAAGACAGCCTAGGCCGATGGCACAATTGTGGTGCACCGCTGCAACAACCCCGCACCCGAGGCCTCAAATCGAAATTCCGCCTCGACACAAGTGATTTTTTTGTCGATTTAGGGGGGTATGCAAGAATTGAGAGCATTCCGACAACTTTGAAAAAATGGTGCCCAAGGCTGCCCAAGACAGCCTAGGCCGATGGCACAATTGTGGTGCACCGCTGCAACAACTCCGCACCCGAGGCCTCAAATCGAAATTCCGCCTCGACACAAGTGATTTTTTTGTCGATTCAGGGGGTATGCAAGAATTGAGGGAATTCCGACAACTTTGAAAAAATGGTGCCCAAGGCTGCCCAAGACAGCCTAGGCCGAAGGCACAATTGTGGTGCACCGCTGCAACAACCCCGCACCCGAGGCCTCAAATCGAAATTCCGCCTCGACACAAGTGATTTATTTGTCGATTTAGGGGGGTATGCAAGAATTGAGAGAATTCCGACAACTTTGAAAAAATGGTGCACGAGGCTGCCCAAGACAGCCTAGGCCGATGGCACAATTGTGGTGCACCGCTGCAACAACTCCGCACCCGAGGCCTCAAATCGAAATTCCGCCTCGACACAAGTGATTTTTTTGTCGATTTAGGGGGGTATGCAAGAATTGAGAGAATTCCGACAACCTTGAAAAAATGGTGCACAAGGCTGCCCAAGACAGCCTAGGCCGATGGCACAATTGTGGTGCACCGCTGCAACAACTCCGCACCCGAGGCCTCAAATCGAAATTCCGCCTCGACACAAGTGATTTTTTTGTCGATTTAGGGGGGTATGCAAGAATTGAGAGAATTCCGACAACTTTGAAAAAAATGGTGCACGAGGCTGCCCAAGACAGCCTAGGCCGATGGCACAATTGTGGTGCACCGCTGCAACAACCCCGCACCCGAGGCCTCAATTCGAAATTCCGCCTCGACACAAGCGATTTTTTTGTCGATTTAGGGGGGTATGCAAGAATTGAGGGAATTCCGACAACTTTGAAAAAATGGTGCCCAAGGCTGCCCAAGACAGCCTAGGCCGATGGCACAATTGTGGTGCACCGCTGCAACAACCCCGCACCCGAGGCCTCAAATCGAAATTCCGCCTCGACACAAGTGATTTATTTGTCGATTTAGGGGGGTATGCAAGAATTGAGAGAATTCCGACAACTTTGAAAAAATGGTGCACGAGGCTGCCCAAGACAGCCTAGGCCGATGGCACAATTGTGGTGCACCGCTGCAACAACTCCGCACCCGAGGCCTCAAATCGAAATTCCGCCTCGACACAAGTGATTTTTTTGTCGATTTAGGGGGGTATGCAAGAATTGTGAGAATTCCGACAACTTTGAAAAAATGGTGCACGAGGCTGCCCAAGACAGCCTAGGCCGATGGCACAATTGTGGTGCACCGCTGCAACAACTCCGCACCCGAGGCCTCAAATCGAAATTCCGCCTCGACACAAGTGATTTTTTTGTCGATTTAGGGGGGTATGCAAGAATTGAGAGAATTCCGACAACTTTGAAAAAAATGGTGCACGAGGCTGCCCAAGACAGCCTAGGCCGATGGCACAATTGTGGTGCACCGCTGCAACAACCCCGCACCCGAGGCCTCAATTCGAAATTCCGCCTCGACACAAGTGATTTTTTTGT
>CAVLYN010000281.1:5000-7500 GCA_963675135.1 Galeopsis tetrahit | reverse complement strand
CCCGAGGCCTCAAATCGAAATTCCGCCTCGACACAAGTGATTTATTTGTCGATTTAGGGGGGTATGCAAGAATTGAGAGAATTCCGACAACTTTGAAAAAATGGTGCACGAGGCTGCCCAAGACAGCCTAGGCCGATGGCACAATTGTGGTGCACCGCTGCAACAACTCCGCACCCGAGGCCTCAAATCGAAATTCCGCCTCGACACAAGTGATTTTTTTGTCGATTTAGGGGGGTATGCAAGAATTGTGAGAATTCCGACAACTTTGAAAAAATGGTGCACGAGGCTGCCCAAGACAGCCTAGGCCGATGGCACAATTGTGGTGCACCGCTGCAACAACTCCGCACCCGAGGCCTCAAATCGAAATTCCGCCTCGACACAAGTGATTTTTTTGTCGATTTAGGGGGGTATGCAAGAATTGAGAGAATTCCGACAACTTTGAAAAAATGGTGCCCAAGGCTGCCCAAGACAGCCTAGGCCGATGGCACAATTGTGGTGCACCGCTGCAACAACCCCGCACCCGAGGCCTCAAATCGAAATTCCGCCTCGACACAAGTGATTTTTTTGTCGATTTAGGGGGGTATGCAAGAATTGAGAGCATTCCGACAACTTTGAAAAAATGGTGCCCAAGGCTGCCCAAGACAGCCTAGGCCGATGGCACAATTGTGGTGCACCGCTGCAACAACTCCGCACCCGAGGCCTCAAATCGAAATTCCGCCTCGACACAAGTGATTTTTTTGTCGATTCAGGGGGTATGCAAGAATTGAGGGAATTCCGACAACTTTGAAAAAATGGTGCCCAAGGCTGCCCAAGACAGCCTAGGCCGAAGGCACAATTGTGGTGCACCGCTGCAACAACCCCGCACCCGAGGCCTCAAATCGAAATTCCGCCTCGACACAAGTGATTTATTTGTCGATTTAGGGGGGTATGCAAGAATTGAGAGAATTCCGACAACTTTGAAAAAATGGTGCACGAGGCTGCCCAAGACAGCCTAGGCCGATGGCACAATTGTGGTGCACCGCTGCAACAACTCCGCACCCGAGGCCTCAAATCGAAATTCCGCCTCGACACAAGTGATTTTTTTGTCGATTTAGGGGGGTATGCAAGAATTGAGAGAATTCCGACAACCTTGAAAAAATGGTGCACAAGGCTGCCCAAGACAGCCTAGGCCGATGGCACAATTGTGGTGCACCGCTGCAACAACTCCGCACCCGAGGCCTCAAATCGAAATTCCGCCTCGACACAAGTGATTTTTTTGTCGATTTAGGGGGGTATGCAAGAATTGAGAGAATTCCGACAACTTTGAAAAAAATGGTGCACGAGGCTGCCCAAGACAGCCTAGGCCGATGGCACAATTGTGGTGCACCGCTGCAACAACCCCGCACCCGAGGCCTCAATTCGAAATTCCGCCTCGACACAAGCGATTTTTTTGTCGATTTAGGGGGGTATGCAAGAATTGAGGGAATTCCGACAACTTTGAAAAAATGGTGCCCAAGGCTGCCCAAGACAGCCTAGGCCGATGGCACAATTGTGGTGCACCGCTGCAACAACCCCGCACCCGAGGCCTCAAATCGAAATTCCGCCTCGACACAAGTGATTTATTTGTCGATTTAGGGGGGTATGCAAGAATTGAGAGAATTCCGACAACTTTGAAAAAATGGTGCACGAGGCTGCCCAAGACAGCCTAGGCCGATGGCACAATTGTGGTGCACCGCTGCAACAACTCCGCACCCGAGGCCTCAAATCGAAATTCCGCCTCGACACAAGTGATTTTTTTGTCGATTTAGGGGGGTATGCAAGAATTGTGAGAATTCCGACAACTTTGAAAAAATGGTGCACGAGGCTGCCCAAGACAGCCTAGGCCGATGGCACAATTGTGGTGCACCGCTGCAACAACTCCGCACCCGAGGCCTCAAATCGAAATTCCGCCTCGACACAAGTGATTTTTTTGTCGATTTAGGGGGGTATGCAAGAATTGAGAGAATTCCGACAACTTTGAAAAAAATGGTGCACGAGGCTGCCCAAGACAGCCTAGGCCGATGGCACAATTGTGGTGCACCGCTGCAACAACCCCGCACCCGAGGCCTCAATTCGAAATTCCGCCTCGACACAAGTGATTTTTTTGTCGATTTAGGGGGGTATGCAAGAATTGAGAGAATTCCGACAACTTTGAAAAAATGGTGCCCAAGGCTGCCCAAGACAGCCTAGGCCGATGGCACAATTGTGGTGCACCGCTGCAACAACCCCGCACCCGAGGCCTCAAATCGAAATTCCGCCTCGACACAAGTGATTTTTTTGTCGATTTAGGGGGGTATGCAAGAATTGAGAGCATTCCGACAACTTTGAAAAAATGGTGCCCAAGGCTGCCCAAGACAGCCTAGGCCGATGGCACAATTGTGGTGCACCGCTGCAACAACTCCGCACCCGAGGCCTCAAATCGAAATTCCGCCTCGACACAAGTGATTTTTTTGTCGATTTAGGGGGGTAATGCAAGAATTGA
>CAVLYN010000280.1:120000-122500 GCA_963675135.1 Galeopsis tetrahit | reverse complement strand
TTGGGCTCGCTGTCCTTCCGCTTAGCACCGCGATCGACAAGAGGGAGGCCGTTTAAATTGGCCCCCCGTACCCATCGAAGGCTTAGCTACCGCATCCGAACGCTGGCGTGTTCTCTCCCGAGTTGCCCGACGCGGGGCGCCGAAACCGAATCCCACGGGGTGTTGCAACCGTCGCGCCCGTGCGTCGGGAAATTCGGGAGTGAATTGGGCTCGCTGTCCTTCCGCTTAGCACCGCAATCGACAAGAGGGAGGCCGTTTAAATTGGCCCCCCGTACCCATCGAAGGCTTAGCTACCGCATCCGAACGCTGGCTTGTTCTCTCCCGAGTTGCCCGACGCGGGGCGCCGAATGGCCGAGGCCAGACCGATTGCGCCACGATATGCCCCGCCACCCTCGGCCGCGCATCGGCCCTATTCGGGAGATAAGGTAAGGGCACGTTGCTCTTCCTGCTTGAGCACCGCAATCGACAAGCGGAGGCCGTATATATTGGCGTCCATCCCCATCGAATGCGTGAGCTCAACGTCCGAACGTGTGCCTATTTTCTCGAGAAGGGGCCTTTGCACGGCCTTCGCGTGGCCAAGCATCGAAATTTTTAAAAAAAAAAAATTTCGCCGGAGTGGGACGCCCCCCGCCGCGCCGGAGCGCGGTGCCGCCGGTGGGTGGCCGGCCGCCTACGACCGCACGGCGGGGGCCCGTGCGGAAGAGGTTCGGGGGCGAGCTCACTTGTGCGCGCATGTGCGGGCGCTTGGGGGGCCGCAGGCCCCTTGCGCGCGCATCCTCCGCCCATGCTGCCTAGTGAGCACCCCCTCCCCTATATATGCTTAAAAAAAAAGATCCCAGGTGACAGCACTAGATATTAAAATGGCCGAGGAGGTAGTACTATTAGATTACCTATTTATACACCCCAAATTTCAGTGAGCCTATGCACCCCCCCCTAAAATCAGCCCAGGAATCCATTTCCAGCGTTAAATTTAGCATCCGAGGTCCCGGGACGGGAGTTTTGACGGGGGCAGCGTTCGTGGGGCCCGTTTTTCGAAGTTGTCGGAATTCTTCGAAAGCTTGCATACCCCCCTAAATCGACAAAATAATCACTTGTGTCGAGGCGGAATTTCGATTTGAGGCCTCGGGTGCGGAGTTTTCGACGTCGTGCACCACACGGGGGGCCGCCGGCCCCCCCTAGGCTGCTGTCTTGGGCAGCCTCGTGCACCATTTTTTCAAAGTTGTCGGAATTCTCTCAATTCTTGCATACCCCCCTAAATCGACAAAAAAATCACTTGTGTCGAGGCGGAATTTCGATTTGAGGCCTCGGGTGCGGAGTTGTTGCAGCGGTGCACCACAATTGTGCCATCGGCCTAGGCTGTCTTGGGCAGCCTTGGGCACCGTTTTTTCAAAGTTGTCGGAATTCCCTCAATTCTTGCATACCCCCCTAAATCGACAAAAAAATCACTTGTGTCGAGGCGGAATTTCGATTTGAGGCCTCGGGTGCGGAGTTGTTGCAGCGGTGCACCACAATTGTGCCATCGGCCTAGGCTGTCTTGGGCAGCCTCGTGCACCATTTTTTCAAAGTTGTCGGAATTCTCTCAATTCTTGCATACCCCCCTAAATCGACAAAAAAATCACTTGTGTCGAGGCGGAATTTCGATTTGAGGCCTCGGGTGCGGAGTTGTTGCAGCGGTGCACCACAATTGTGCCTTCGGCCTAGGCTGTCTTGGGCAGCCTTGGGCACCATTTTTTCAAAGTTGTCGGAATTCCCTCAATTCTTGCATACCCCCCTGAATCGACAAAAAAATCACTTGTGTCGAGGCGGAATTTCGATTTGAGGCCTCGGGTGCGGAGTTGTTGCAGCGGTGCACCACAATTGTGCCATCGGCCTAGGCTGTCTTGGGCACCATTTTTTCAAAGTTGTCGGAATTCTCTAAATTCTTGCATACCCCCCTAAATCGACAAAAAAATCACTTGTGTCGAGGCGGAATTTCGATTTGAGGCCTCGGGTGCGGAGTTGTTGCAGCGGTGCACCACAATTGTGCCATCGGCCTAGGCTGTCTTGGGCAGCCTTGTGCACCATTTTTTCAAAGTTGTCGGAATTCTCTCAATTCTTGCATACCCCCCTAAATCGACAAAAAAATCACTTGTGTCGAGGCGGAATTTCGATTTGAGGCCTCGGGTGCGGAGTTGTTGCAGCGGTGCACCACAATTGTGCCTTCGGCCTAGGCTGTCTTGGGCAGCCTTGGGCACCATTTTTTCAAAGTTGTCGGAATTCCCTCAATTCTTGCATACCCCCCTGAATCGACAAAAAAATCACTTGTGTCGAGGCGGAATTTCGATTTGAGGCCTCGGGTGCGGAGTTGTTGCAGCGGTGCACCACAATTGTGCCATCGGCCTAGGCTGTCTTGGGCAGCCTTGGGCACCATTTTTTCAAAGTTGTCGGAATTCTCTCAATTCTTGAATACCCCCCTAAATCGACAAGAAAATCACTTGTGTCGAGGCGGAATTTCGATTTG
>CAVLYN010000280.1:87500-90000 GCA_963675135.1 Galeopsis tetrahit | reverse complement strand
GCTTAGCACCGCAATCGACAAGAGGGAGGCCGTTTAAATTGGCCCCCCGTACCCATCGAAGGCTTAGCTACCGCATCCGAACGCTGGCTTGTTCTCTCCCGAGTTGCCCGACGCGGGGCGCCGAATGGCCGAGGCCAGACCGATTGCGCCACGATATGCCCCGCCACCCTCGGCCGCGCATCGGCCCTATTCGGGAGATAAGGTAAGGGCACGTTGCTCTTCCTGCTTGAGCACCGCAATCGACAAGCGGAGGCCGTATATATTGGCGTCCATCCCCATCGAATGCGTGAGCTCAACGTCCGAACGTGTGCCTATTTTCTCGAGAAGGGGCCTTTGCACGGCCTTCGCGTGGCCAAGCATCGAAATTTTTAAAAAAAAAAAATTTCGCCGGAGTGGGACGCCCCCCGCCGCGCCGGAGCGCGGTGCCGCCGGTGGGTGGCCGGCCGCCTACGACCGCACGGCGGGGGCCCGTGCGGAAGAGGTTCGGGGGCGAGCTCACTTGTGCGCGCATGTGCGGGCGCTTGGGGGGCCGCAGGCCCCTTGCGCGCGCATCCTCCGCCCATGCTGCCTAGTGAGCACCCCCTCCCCTATATATGCTTAAAAAAAAAGATCCCAGGTGACAGCACTAGATATTAAAATGGCCGAGGAGGTAGTACTATTAGATTACCTATTTATACACCCCAAATTTCAGTGAGCCTATGCACCCCCCCCTAAAATCAGCCCAGGAATCCATTTCCAGCGTTAAATTTAGCATCCGAGGTCCCGGGACGGGAGTTTTGACGGGGGCAGCGTTCGTGGGGCCCGTTTTTCGAAGTTGTCGGAATTCTTCGAAAGCTTGCATACCCCCCTAAATCGACAAAATAATCACTTGTGTCGAGGCGGAATTTCGATTTGAGGCCTCGGGTGCGGAGTTTTCGACGTCGTGCACCACACGGGGGGCCGCCGGCCCCCCCTAGGCTGCTGTCTTGGGCAGCCTCGTGCACCATTTTTTCAAAGTTGTCGGAATTCTCTCAATTCTTGCATACCCCCCTAAATCGACAAAAAAATCACTTGTGTCGAGGCGGAATTTCGATTTGAGGCCTCGGGTGCGGAGTTGTTGCAGCGGTGCACCACAATTGTGCCATCGGCCTAGGCTGTCTTGGGCAGCCTTGGGCACCGTTTTTTCAAAGTTGTCGGAATTCCCTCAATTCTTGCATACCCCCCTAAATCGACAAAAAAATCACTTGTGTCGAGGCGGAATTTCGATTTGAGGCCTCGGGTGCGGAGTTGTTGCAGCGGTGCACCACAATTGTGCCATCGGCCTAGGCTGTCTTGGGCAGCCTCGTGCACCATTTTTTCAAAGTTGTCGGAATTCTCTCAATTCTTGCATACCCCCCTAAATCGACAAAAAAATCACTTGTGTCGAGGCGGAATTTCGATTTGAGGCCTCGGGTGCGGAGTTGTTGCAGCGGTGCACCACAATTGTGCCTTCGGCCTAGGCTGTCTTGGGCAGCCTTGGGCACCATTTTTTCAAAGTTGTCGGAATTCCCTCAATTCTTGCATACCCCCCTGAATCGACAAAAAAATCACTTGTGTCGAGGCGGAATTTCGATTTGAGGCCTCGGGTGCGGAGTTGTTGCAGCGGTGCACCACAATTGTGCCATCGGCCTAGGCTGTCTTGGGCACCATTTTTTCAAAGTTGTCGGAATTCTCTAAATTCTTGCATACCCCCCTAAATCGACAAAAAAATCACTTGTGTCGAGGCGGAATTTCGATTTGAGGCCTCGGGTGCGGAGTTGTTGCAGCGGTGCACCACAATTGTGCCATCGGCCTAGGCTGTCTTGGGCAGCCTTGTGCACCATTTTTTCAAAGTTGTCGGAATTCTCTCAATTCTTGCATACCCCCCTAAATCGACAAAAAAATCACTTGTGTCGAGGCGGAATTTCGATTTGAGGCCTCGGGTGCGGAGTTGTTGCAGCGGTGCACCACAATTGTGCCTTCGGCCTAGGCTGTCTTGGGCAGCCTTGGGCACCATTTTTTCAAAGTTGTCGGAATTCCCTCAATTCTTGCATACCCCCCTGAATCGACAAAAAAATCACTTGTGTCGAGGCGGAATTTCGATTTGAGGCCTCGGGTGCGGAGTTGTTGCAGCGGTGCACCACAATTGTGCCATCGGCCTAGGCTGTCTTGGGCAGCCTTGGGCACCATTTTTTCAAAGTTGTCGGAATTCTCTCAATTCTTGAATACCCCCCTAAATCGACAAGAAAATCACTTGTGTCGAGGCGGAATTTCGATTTGAGGCCTCGGGTGCGGAGTTGTTGCAGCGGTGCACCACAATTGTGCCATCGGCCTAGGCTGTCTTGGGCAGCCTTGGGCACCGTTTTTTCAAAGTTGTCGGAATTCCCTCAATTCTCGCATACCCCCCTAAATCGACAAAAAAATCACTTGTGTCGAGGCGGAATTTCGATTTGAGGCCTCGGGTGCGGAGTTGTTGCAGCGGTGCACCACAATTGTGCCTTCG
>CAVLYN010000280.1:55000-57500 GCA_963675135.1 Galeopsis tetrahit | reverse complement strand
GCGGGGCGCCGAAACCGAATCCCACGAGTTGTTTTTGCTACCGTCGCGCCCGTGCGTCGGGAAATTCGGGAGTGAATTGGGCTCGCTGTCCTTCCGCTTAGCACCGCGATCGACAAGAGGGAGGCCGTTTAAATTGGCCCCCCGTACCCATCGAAGGCTTAGCTACCGCATCCGAACGCTGGCGTGTTCTCTCCCGAGTTGCCCGACGCGGGGCGCCGAAACCGAATCCCACGGGGTGTTGCAACCGTCGCGCCCGTGCGTCGGGAAATTCGGGAGTGAATTGGGCTCGCTGTCCTTCCGCTTAGCACCGCAATCGACAAGAGGGAGGCCGTTTAAATTGGCCCCCCGTACCCATCGAAGGCTTAGCTACCGCATCCGAACGCTGGCTTGTTCTCTCCCGAGTTGCCCGACGCGGGGCGCCGAATGGCCGAGGCCAGACCGATTGCGCCACGATATGCCCCGCCACCCTCGGCCGCGCATCGGCCCTATTCGGGAGATAAGGTAAGGGCACGTTGCTCTTCCTGCTTGAGCACCGCAATCGACAAGCGGAGGCCGTATATATTGGCGTCCATCCCCATCGAATGCGTGAGCTCAACGTCCGAACGTGTGCCTATTTTCTCGAGAAGGGGCCTTTGCACGGCCTTCGCGTGGCCAAGCATCGAAATTTTTAAAAAAAAAAAATTTCGCCGGAGTGGGACGCCCCCCGCCGCGCCGGAGCGCGGTGCCGCCGGTGGGTGGCCGGCCGCCTACGACCGCACGGCGGGGGCCCGTGCGGAAGAGGTTCGGGGGCGAGCTCACTTGTGCGCGCATGTGCGGGCGCTTGGGGGGCCGCAGGCCCCTTGCGCGCGCATCCTCCGCCCATGCTGCCTAGTGAGCACCCCCTCCCCTATATATGCTTAAAAAAAAAGATCCCAGGTGACAGCACTAGATATTAAAATGGCCGAGGAGGTAGTACTATTAGATTACCTATTTATACACCCCAAATTTCAGTGAGCCTATGCACCCCCCCCTAAAATCAGCCCAGGAATCCATTTCCAGCGTTAAATTTAGCATCCGAGGTCCCGGGACGGGAGTTTTGACGGGGGCAGCGTTCGTGGGGCCCGTTTTTCGAAGTTGTCGGAATTCTTCGAAAGCTTGCATACCC
Source organism: Galeopsis tetrahit (assembly GCA_963675135.1). NCBI lineage: Eukaryota > Viridiplantae > Streptophyta > Magnoliopsida > Lamiales > Lamiaceae > Galeopsis > Galeopsis tetrahit. Next base: position 56,356 of record CAVLYN010000280.1, on the reverse strand, counting down.
CCCTAAATCGACAAAATAATCACTTGTGTCGAGGCGGAATTTCGATTTGAGGCCTCGGGTGCGGAGTTTTCGACGTCGTGCACCACACGGGGGGCCGCCGGCCCCCCCTAGGCTGCTGTCTTGGGCAGCCTCGTGCACCATTTTTTCAAAGTTGTCGGAATTCTCTCAATTCTTGCATACCCCCCTAAATCGACAAAAAAATCACTTGTGTCGAGGCGGAATTTCGATTTGAGGCCTCGGGTGCGGAGTTGTTGCAGCGGTGCACCACAATTGTGCCATCGGCCTAGGCTGTCTTGGGCAGCCTTGGGCACCGTTTTTTCAAAGTTGTCGGAATTCCCTCAATTCTTGCATACCCCCCTAAATCGACAAAAAAATCACTTGTGTCGAGGCGGAATTTCGATTTGAGGCCTCGGGTGCGGAGTTGTTGCAGCGGTGCACCACAATTGTGCCATCGGCCTAGGCTGTCTTGGGCAGCCTCGTGCACCATTTTTTCAAAGTTGTCGGAATTCTCTCAATTCTTGCATACCCCCCTAAATCGACAAAAAAATCACTTGTGTCGAGGCGGAATTTCGATTTGAGGCCTCGGGTGCGGAGTTGTTGCAGCGGTGCACCACAATTGTGCCTTCGGCCTAGGCTGTCTTGGGCAGCCTTGGGCACCATTTTTTCAAAGTTGTCGGAATTCCCTCAATTCTTGCATACCCCCCTGAATCGACAAAAAAATCACTTGTGTCGAGGCGGAATTTCGATTTGAGGCCTCGGGTGCGGAGTTGTTGCAGCGGTGCACCACAATTGTGCCATCGGCCTAGGCTGTCTTGGGCACCATTTTTTCAAAGTTGTCGGAATTCTCTAAATTCTTGCATACCCCCCTAAATCGACAAAAAAATCACTTGTGTCGAGGCGGAATTTCGATTTGAGGCCTCGGGTGCGGAGTTGTTGCAGCGGTGCACCACAATTGTGCCATCGGCCTAGGCTGTCTTGGGCAGCCTTGTGCACCATTTTTTCAAAGTTGTCGGAATTCTCTCAATTCTTGCATACCCCCCTAAATCGACAAAAAAATCACTTGTGTCGAGGCGGAATTTCGATTTGAGGCCTCGGGTGCGGAGTTGTTGCAGCGGTGCACCACAATTGTGCCTTCGGCCTAGGCTGTCTTGGGCAGCCTTGGGCACCATTTTTTCAAAGTTGTCGGAATTCCCTCAATTCTTGCATACCCCCCTGAATCGACAAAAAAATCACTTGTGTCGAGGCGGAATTTCGATTTGAGGCCTCGGGTGCGGAGTTGTTGCAGCGGTGCACCACAATTGTGCCATCGGCCTAGGCTGTCTTGGGCAGCCTTGGGCACCATTTTTTCAAAGTTGT
>CAVLYN010000280.1:22500-25000 GCA_963675135.1 Galeopsis tetrahit | reverse complement strand
TCCCACGGGGTGTTGCAACCGTCGCGCCCGTGCGTCGGGAAATTCGGGAGTGAATTGGGCTCGCTGTCCTTCCGCTTAGCACCGCAATCGACAAGAGGGAGGCCGTTTAAATTGGCCCCCCGTACCCATCGAAGGCTTAGCTACCGCATCCGAACGCTGGCTTGTTCTCTCCCGAGTTGCCCGACGCGGGGCGCCGAATGGCCGAGGCCAGACCGATTGCGCCACGATATGCCCCGCCACCCTCGGCCGCGCATCGGCCCTATTCGGGAGATAAGGTAAGGGCACGTTGCTCTTCCTGCTTGAGCACCGCAATCGACAAGCGGAGGCCGTATATATTGGCGTCCATCCCCATCGAATGCGTGAGCTCAACGTCCGAACGTGTGCCTATTTTCTCGAGAAGGGGCCTTTGCACGGCCTTCGCGTGGCCAAGCATCGAAATTTTTAAAAAAAAAAAATTTCGCCGGAGTGGGACGCCCCCCGCCGCGCCGGAGCGCGGTGCCGCCGGTGGGTGGCCGGCCGCCTACGACCGCACGGCGGGGGCCCGTGCGGAAGAGGTTCGGGGGCGAGCTCACTTGTGCGCGCATGTGCGGGCGCTTGGGGGGCCGCAGGCCCCTTGCGCGCGCATCCTCCGCCCATGCTGCCTAGTGAGCACCCCCTCCCCTATATATGCTTAAAAAAAAAGATCCCAGGTGACAGCACTAGATATTAAAATGGCCGAGGAGGTAGTACTATTAGATTACCTATTTATACACCCCAAATTTCAGTGAGCCTATGCACCCCCCCCTAAAATCAGCCCAGGAATCCATTTCCAGCGTTAAATTTAGCATCCGAGGTCCCGGGACGGGAGTTTTGACGGGGGCAGCGTTCGTGGGGCCCGTTTTTCGAAGTTGTCGGAATTCTTCGAAAGCTTGCATACCCCCCTAAATCGACAAAATAATCACTTGTGTCGAGGCGGAATTTCGATTTGAGGCCTCGGGTGCGGAGTTTTCGACGTCGTGCACCACACGGGGGGCCGCCGGCCCCCCCTAGGCTGCTGTCTTGGGCAGCCTCGTGCACCATTTTTTCAAAGTTGTCGGAATTCTCTCAATTCTTGCATACCCCCCTAAATCGACAAAAAAATCACTTGTGTCGAGGCGGAATTTCGATTTGAGGCCTCGGGTGCGGAGTTGTTGCAGCGGTGCACCACAATTGTGCCATCGGCCTAGGCTGTCTTGGGCAGCCTTGGGCACCGTTTTTTCAAAGTTGTCGGAATTCCCTCAATTCTTGCATACCCCCCTAAATCGACAAAAAAATCACTTGTGTCGAGGCGGAATTTCGATTTGAGGCCTCGGGTGCGGAGTTGTTGCAGCGGTGCACCACAATTGTGCCATCGGCCTAGGCTGTCTTGGGCAGCCTCGTGCACCATTTTTTCAAAGTTGTCGGAATTCTCTCAATTCTTGCATACCCCCCTAAATCGACAAAAAAATCACTTGTGTCGAGGCGGAATTTCGATTTGAGGCCTCGGGTGCGGAGTTGTTGCAGCGGTGCACCACAATTGTGCCTTCGGCCTAGGCTGTCTTGGGCAGCCTTGGGCACCATTTTTTCAAAGTTGTCGGAATTCCCTCAATTCTTGCATACCCCCCTGAATCGACAAAAAAATCACTTGTGTCGAGGCGGAATTTCGATTTGAGGCCTCGGGTGCGGAGTTGTTGCAGCGGTGCACCACAATTGTGCCATCGGCCTAGGCTGTCTTGGGCACCATTTTTTCAAAGTTGTCGGAATTCTCTAAATTCTTGCATACCCCCCTAAATCGACAAAAAAATCACTTGTGTCGAGGCGGAATTTCGATTTGAGGCCTCGGGTGCGGAGTTGTCGCAGCGGTGCACCACAATTGTGCCATCGGCCTAGGCTGTCTTGGGCAGCCTTGTGCACCATTTTTTCAAAGTTGTCGGAATTCTCTCAATTCTTGCATACCCCCCTAAATCGACAAAAAAATCACTTGTGTCGAGGCGGAATTTCGATTTGAGGCCTCGGGTGCGGAGTTGTTGCAGCGGTGCACCACAATTGTGCCTTCGGCCTAGGCTGTCTTGGGCAGCCTTGGGCACCATTTTTTCAAAGTTGTCGGAATTCCCTCAATTCTTGCATACCCCCCTGAATCGACAAAAAAATCACTTGTGTCGAGGCGGAATTTCGATTTGAGGCCTCGGGTGCGGAGTTGTTGCAGCGGTGCACCACAATTGTGCCATCGGCCTAGGCTGTCTTGGGCAGCCTTGGGCACCATTTTTTCAAAGTTGTCGGAATTCTCTCAATTCTTGAATACCCCCCTAAATCGACAAGAAAATCACTTGTGTCGAGGCGGAATTTCGATTTGAGGCCTCGGGTGCGGAGTTGTTGCAGCGGTGCACCACAATTGTGCCATCGGCCTAGGCTGTCTTGGGCAGCCTTGGGCACCGTTTTTTCAAAGTTGTCGGAATTCCCTCAATTCTCGCATACCCCCCTAAATCGACAAAAAAATCACTTG
>CAVLYN010000280.1:0-2500 GCA_963675135.1 Galeopsis tetrahit | reverse complement strand
AGTTTTCGACGTCGTGCACCACACGGGGGGCCGCCGGCCCCCCCTAGGCTGCTGTCTTGGGCAGCCTCGTGCACCATTTTTTCAAAGTTGTCGGAATTCTCTCAATTCTTGCATACCCCCCTAAATCGACAAAAAAAATCACTTGTGTCGAGGCGGAATTTCGATTTGAGGCCTCGGGTGCGGAGTTGTTGCAGCGGTGCACCACAATTGTGCCATCGGCCTAGGCTGTCTTGGGCAGCCTTGGGCACCGTTTTTTCAAAGTTGTCGGAATTCCCTCAATTCTTGCATACCCCCCTAAATCGACAAAAAAATCACTTGTGTCGAGGCGGAATTTCGATTTGAGGCCTCGGGTGCGGAGTTGTTGCAGCGGTGCACCACAATTGTGCCATCGGCCTAGGCTGTCTTGGGCAGCCTCGTGCACCATTTTTTCAAAGTTGTCGGAATTCTCTCAATTCTTGCATACCCCCCTAAATCGACAAAAAAATCACTTGTGTCGAGGCGGAATTTCGATTTGAGGCCTCGGGTGCGGAGTTGTTGCAGCGGTGCACCACAATTGTGCCTTCGGCCTAGGCTGTCTTGGGCAGCCTTGGGCACCATTTTTTCAAAGTTGTCGGAATTCCCTCAATTCTTGCATACCCCCCTGAATCGACAAAAAATCACTTGTGTCGAGGCGGAATTTCGATTTGAGGCCTCGGGTGCGGAGTTGTTGCAGCGGTGCACCACAATTGTGCCATCGGCCTAGGCTGTCTTGGGCACCATTTTTTCAAAGTTGTCGGAATTCTCTAAATTCTTGCATACCCCCCTAAATCGACAAAAAAATCACTTGTGTCGAGGCGGAATTTCGATTTGAGGCCTCGGGTGCGGAGTTGTTGCAGCGGTGCACCACAATTGTGCCATCGGCCTAGGCTGTCTTGGGCAGCCTTGTGCACCATTTTTTCAAAGTTGTCGGAATTCTCTCAATTCTTGCATACCCCCTAAATCGACAAAAAAATCACTTGTGTCGAGGCGGAATTTCGATTTGAGGCCTCGGGTGCGGAGTTGTTGCAGCGGTGCACCACAATTGTGCCTTCGGCCTAGGCTGTCTTGGGCAGCCTTGGGCACCATTTTTTTCAAAGTTGTCGGAATTCCCTCAATTCTTGCATACCCCCCTGAATCGACAAAAAAATCACTTGTGTCGAGGCGGAATTTCGATTTGAGGCCTCGGGTGCGGAGTTGTTGCAGCGGTGCACCACAATTGTGCCATCGGCCTAGGCTGTCTTGGGCAGCCTTGGGCACCATTTTTTCAAAGTTGTCGGAATTCTCTCAATTCTTGAATACCCCCCTAAATCGACAAGAAAATCACTTGTGTCGAGGCGGAATTTCGATTTGAGGCCTCGGGTGCGGAGTTGTTGCAGCGGTGCACCACAATTGTGCCATCGGCCTAGGCTGTCTTGGGCAGCCTTGGGCACCGTTTTTTCAAAGTTGTCGGAATTCCCTCAATTCTCGCATACCCCCCTAAATCGACAAAAAAATCACTTGTGTCGAGGCGGAATTTCGATTTGAGGCCTCGGGTGCGGAGTTGTTGCAGCGGTGCACCACAATTGTGCCTTCGGCCTAGGCTGTCTTGGGCAGCCTTGGGCACCGTTTTTTCAAAGTTGTCGGAATTCTCTCAATTCTTGCATACCCCCCTAAATCGACAAAAAAATCACTTGTGTCGAGGCGGAATTTCGATTTGAGGCCTCGGGTGCGGAGTTGTGGCAGCGGTGCACCACACGGGGGGCCACCGGCCCCCTAGGCTGCTGTCTTGGGCAGCCTTGTGCACCGATTTTTCAAAGTTGTCGGAATTCGTTCAAACCTTGCATACCCCCTAAATCGACAAGAAAATCACTTGTGTCGAGGCGGAATTTCGATTTGAGGCCTCGGGTGCGGATTTTTTTTTTTTAGCCCCATTTGTGGGCATAATGCACACGCTTTTGGGCATGCTTGTGCACCATTTTTTCAAAGTTGTTGGAATGTCTCGGCAGCTTGCGTACCCCCCTAAATCGACAAAAAAATCACTTGTGTCGAGGCGGATTTTCGATTTGAGATCTCGGGTGAAGAGTTTTTCAAAGTTGTCGGATGGTCACAAGAGTTTGCTTCCCCCACTCGAATCGGACATAGAATCCATTTATAACGCCGGATTTTCATTCGATGATAGTGATTTTTGGAAAAAATTCTTCCATGGGCACACTGCTGTCCTATACTTGCACAATTCCATAAGACCTGCCCCATGTTTGGCCACGGATGTGCACCGTCGTCCCCCATGCTTGGGCCCGTTGTGCACCGTTGTGCCGATTCAATTGGGAAAATTTCCACAGACTTGGTCCACCCATGTGCACCGTCGTCCCCCATGGTTGGGCACACTTGGGCAATTCATAAGACTTGGGGAAATTTCACAAGACTTGGGAAAATTTCACAAGACTTGGGAAAATTTCACAAGACTTGGACAAATTTCGTAAGGCCTTGGGCAAATTTCCGTGGG